>WNWK01001884.1:0-242884 GCA_009830355.1 Cherax destructor | reverse complement strand
ACGGTAGTCCCTCCCTGGGCGGCTGCTGTCTCCCAACCTACCCCAGGACGGTAGTACCCCCCTGGGGGCCTTCTACCACCTACTACCAGGACGGTAGACCTCCGGGCGGCTGCTGTCTAAAACCTCTACCCAGGACGGTGTCCCCCGGGCTGTGTCAAAAAACCTCTACCCAGGACTATACCCCCCCGGGGGCTGCTGTCTACCTTTTACTACCCCAGGACTATCCTCCCGGGCGGCTGCTGTCTCCAACCTACTACCACGGACGGTAGTACCTCCCTGGGCGCTGCGTCTCCAACCTACTCCCACAGGACGTAGTCCCTCCCTGGGCGGCTGCTGTCTACCACCTACTACCCAGACGGTAGTACCTCCCGGGGCTGCTGTTCCCCACCTACTCCCAGGACGGTATACCCCCCTGGGGGCTGCTGTCTAAACCTACTCCCCAGGACGGTAGTACCCCCCCGGGGGCTGCTGCTACCACCTACTACCAGGACGGTAGTACCTCCTGGGTGGCTGCTGTCTACCAACCAAACCCACGGGACGGTAGTACCTCCCTGGGGGCTGCTGTCACCCCTCACCCAGGACAGTACCCCCCTGGGGGCTGCTGTCTACCAACCTACTACCACAGGACGGTAGTACCTCCCTGGGCGGCTGCTTCTCCAACCCCCCAAAGGGACGGTAGCCTCCCTGGCGGTGCTGTCTACCAACCTACACCACAGGACGGTAGTACCCCCCTGGGCGGCTGCTTCACCACCTAACCACAGGACGGTAGTACCTCCCTGGGCGGCTGCTGTCTAAACCTACCCACAGGACGGTAGTACCCCCCTGGGCGGCTGCTGTCTCCCAAACCACTACCACAGGACGGTAGTCCCCCCTGGGGGCTGTGTCTCCAACCTACTACCACAGGACGGTAGTACCCCCCTGGGGGCTGCTGTCTCCCAAACCTACACCACAGGACGGTAGTACCTCCCTGGGGGCTGCTGTCTACCACCTACTACCACAGGACGGTAGTACCTCCCTGGGTGGCTGCTGTCTACCAACCTACTACCACAGGACGGTAGTACCTCCCTGGGTGGCTGCTGTCTACCAACCTACTACCACAGGACGGTAGTACCTCCCTGGGTGGCTGCTGTCTACCAACCTACTACTCACAAAAAGAAATTTCAGCGACCCATCTTTTGCTTTGCTGAATAAATGATATAAAACAAGTTTTTCTATAATTAGTAAATACCAATAGGAATAAAGACCTTGTTGCATTCGCACGAGTTAAATTTCTCCTCGTTAAAACGTATTTTAGATAACTTTTAAAAATGAGGAGAGAACTTTTTTATAATGAAGAATTTATCTTAATATATCAAATAGCGAACAGTCACATTAAGAGTTTCCTCTATGCCTCTGTCTTTTCTTTATATGATCCGTCAGTGTGCACTAATAGCCAATTATCTTATATGAGCCGTCAGTGTTCACTAGTACTTAATAATCTTACCAGGGAGGTGATGAAGTAGTT
The DNA here is from genome assembly GCA_009830355.1 of Cherax destructor. Lineage (NCBI taxonomy): Eukaryota > Metazoa > Arthropoda > Malacostraca > Decapoda > Parastacidae > Cherax > Cherax destructor. The sequence continues at coordinate 241,380 of WNWK01001884.1, read as the reverse complement.
GTGGTAGGAAGTCATCATTCCTATCTGCTGCGCCTGCTTCAGCACAGTGAAGATGTTCTTACGTTCAACGTCGAGAACAACATGAGTCACTCCTGCGTTCTTGGCGTCCTTCAGCATAGGTCTGTGGATGATGGCACAGTGTTAGTACAGTCAATTCTGCCCACCTTACTAACAACAGCTGTCAGCACTAGTGTAACAAACACCGTCCACCTCACAACAACAGCTGTCAGCAAGTGTAACAAACACCGTCCACCTTACTAACAACACCTGTCAGCACTAGTGTAACAAACACCGTCCACCTCACTAACAACAGCTGTCAGCACTAGTGTAACAAACACCGTCCACTTCACTAACAACAGCTGTCAGCACTAGTGTAACAAACACCGTCCACCTTACTAACAACAGCTGTCAGCACTAGTGTAACAAACACCGTCCACCTCACTAACAACAGCTGTGAACACTAGTGTAACAAACACCGTCCACCTCACTAACAACAGCTGTCAGCACTAGTGTAACAAACACAGTCCACCTCACTAACAACAGCTGTCAGCAGTAGTGTAACAAACACAGTCCACCTCACTAACAACAGCTGTCAGCAGTAGTGTAACAAACACCGTCCACCTCACTAACAACAGCTGTGAACACTAGTGTAACAAACACCGTCCACCTCACTAACAACAGCTGTCAGCACTAGTGTAACAAACACAGTCCACCTCACTAACAACAGCTGTGAACACTAGTGTAACAAACACCGTCCACCTCACTAACAACAGCTGTCGCACTAGTGTAACAAACACCGTCCACCTCACTAACAATAGCTGTCAGCACTAGTGTAACAAACACCGTCCACCCCACTAACAACAGCTGTCAGCAGTAGTGTAACAAACACCGTCCACCTCACTAACAACAGCTGTCAGCACTAGTGTAACAAACACCGTCCACCTTACTAACAACAGCTGTCAGCAGTAGTTAACAAACAACGTCCACCTCACTAACAACAGCTGTGAACACTAGTGTAACAAAACCGTCCAATTACTAACAACAGCTGTCAGCACTAGTAACAAAACACCGTCCACCTCACTAACAACAGCTGTCAGCAGTAGTGAACAAACACCGTCCACCTTATAACAACAGCTGTCAGCAGTGTGTAACAAACAGTCCACCTCCCTAACAACAGCTGTCAGCAGTAGTGTAACAAACACCGTCCACCTCACTAACAACAGCTGTCAGCACTAGTGTAACAAACACCGTACACCTTACTAACAACAGCTGTCAGCAGTAGTGTAAAAACACCGTCCACCTCACTAACAACAGCTGTGAACACTAGTGTAACAAACACCGTCCACCTCACTAACAACAGCTGTGAACACTAGTGTAACAAACACCGTCCACCTCACTAACAACAGCTGTCAGCACTAGTGTAACAAACACCGTCCACCTCACTAACAACGCTGTCGCACTAGTGTAACAAACACCGTCCACCTTACTAACAACAGCTGTCAGCACTAGTGTAACAAACACAGTCCACCACTAACAACAGCTGTGAACACTAGTGTAACAAACACCGTCCACCTCACTAACAACAGCTGTCAGCACTAGTGTAACAAACGCTGACCATCTATTACGCCACAGGTAATAATGACCTGTAACCTGGTAATGGGACTTGGAGCGAAAATAAACACAGCAGTAGTCTTTAAATTGTATTTTCTTGAATGATATATATATATAATATATATATATATATATATATATATATATATATATATATATATATATATATATTTACATATAAATGCTTTATTAATAGACAGAATACATTTATAAAACACACAAAATATATATATATATATATATATATATATATATATATATATATATATATATATATATATATATATATGCTAGGAATTCGCAAGAGCAGGCGAAATATTCACAAACACTGATCTCTGGCCGACGGAGACTCGACCCTACGAACCTTGTGACAGGAACGCAGTGCTTTACCGACCGTACCACACTGGACCAATACCTTGGCATCCAGCTTTCGCTAGACGTTATTCCAAGGCAGCCAGCTTTCAGGCAGGAAGGCTTACAGCTTTTCATCTCATCCCCTACATGCATCGACACAACTAGAGATTTTACAATGCTAGGAATTCGCAAGAGCAGGCGAAATATTCACAAACACTGATCTCTGGCCGACGGAGACTCGACCCTACGAACCTTGTGACAGGAACGCAGTGTTTTACCGACCGTACCCACTGGACCAATACCTTGGCATCCAGCTTTCGCTAGACGTTATTCCAAGGCAGCCAGCTTTCAGGCAGGAAGGCTTACAGCTTTCATCTCATCCCCTACATGCATCGACACAACTAGAGATTTTTACAATTGGAATTGCAAGAGCAGGCGAAATATTCACAAACACTGATCTCTGGCCGACGGAGACTCGACCCTACGAACCTTGTGACAGGAACGAGTGCTTTACCGACCGTCCCACCTGGACCAATACCGGCATCCAGCTTTCGCTAGACGTTATTCCAAGGCAGCCAGCTTTCAGGCAGGAAGGCTTACATTTTCATCTCATCCCTACATGCATCGACACAACTAGAGATTTTACAATGCTAGGAATTCGCAAGAGCAGGCGAAATATTCACAAACACTGATCTCTGGCCGACGGAGATCGACCCTACGAACCGGACAGGAACGCAGTGCTTTACCGACCGTACCACACTGGACCAATACCTTGGCATCCAGCTTTCGTGACGTTATTCCAAGGCAGCCGCTTCGGGCAGGAAGGCTTACAGCTTTCATCCATCCCCCTACATGCATCGACACAACTAGAGATTTTTACAATGCTAGGAATTCGCAAGAGCAGGCGAAATATTCACAAACACTGATCTCTGGCCGACGGAGACTCGACCCTACGAACCTTGTGACAGGAACGCAGTGCTTTACCGACCGTACCACACTGGACCAATACCTGGCATCCAGTTTGCTAGACGTTATTCCAAGGCAGCCAGCTTTCAGGCAGGAAGGCTTACAGCTTTTCATCTCACCCCCTACATGCATCGACAAAACTAGAGATTTTTACAATGCTAGGAATTCGCAAGAGCAGGCGAAATATTCACAAACACTGATCTCTGGCCGACGGAGACTCGACCCTACGAACCTTGTGACAGGAACGCAGTGCTTTACCGACCGTACCACACTGGACCAATACCTTGGCATCCAGCTTTGCTAGACGTTATTCCAAGGCAGCCAGCTTTCAGGCAGGAAGGCTTACAGCTTTTCATCTCATCCCTACATGCATCGACACAACTAGAGATTTTTACAATGCTAGGAATTCGCAAGAGCAGGCGAAATATTCACAAACACTGATCTCTGGCCGACGGAGACTCGACCCTACGAACCTTGTGACAGGAACGCAGTGCTTTACCGACCGTACCACACTGGACCAATACCTTGGCATCCAGCTTTCGCTAGACGTTATTCCAAGGCAGCCAGCTTTCAGGCAGGAAGGCTTACAGCTTTTCATCTCATCCCCTACATGCACGACACAACTAGAGATTTTTACAATGCTAGGAATTCGCAAGAGCAGGCGAAATATTCACAAACACTGATCTCTGGCCGACGGAGACTCGACCCTACGAACCTTGTGACAGGAACGCAGTGCTTTACCGACCGTACCACACTGGACCAATACCTTGGCATCCAGCTTTCGCTAGACGTTATTCCAAGGCAGCCAGCTTTCAGGCAGGAAGGCTTACAGCTTTTCATCTCATCCCCTACATGCATCGACACAACTAGAGATTTTTACAATGCTAGGAATTCGCAAGAGCAGGCGAAATATTCACAAACACTGATCTCTGGCCGACGGAGACTCGACCCTACGAACCTTGTGACAGGAACGCAGTGCTTACCGACCGTACCACACTGGACCAATACCTTGGCATCCAGCTTTCGCTAGACGTTATTCCAAGGCAGCCAGCTTTCAGGCAGGAAGGCTTACAGCTTTTCATCTCATCCCTACATGCATCGACACAACTAGAGATTTTTACAATGCTAGGAATTCGCAAGAGCAGGCGAAATATTCACAAACACTGATCTCTGGCCGACGGAGACTCGACCCTACGAACCTTGTGACAGGAACGCAGTGCTTTACCGACCGTACCACACTGGACCAACCTTGGCATCCAGCTTTCGCTAGACGTTATTCCAAGGCAGCCAGCTTTCAGGCAGGAAGGCTACAGCTTTTCATCTCATCCCCTACATGCATCGACACAACTAGAGATTTTTACAATGCTAGGAATTCGCAAGAGCAGGCGAAATATTCACAAACACTGATCTCTGGCCGACGGAGACTCGACCCTACGAACCTTGTGACAGGAACGCAGTGCTTTACCGACCGTACCACACTGGACCAATACCTTGGCATCCAGCTTTCGCTAGACGTTATTCCAAGGCAGCCAGCTTTCAGGCAGGAAGGCTTACAGCTTTTCATCTCATCCCCTACATGCATCGACACAACTAGAGATTTTTACAATGCTAGGAATTCGCAAGAGCAGGCGAAATATTCACAAACACTGATCTCTGGCCGACGGAGACTCGACCCTACGAACCTTGTGACAGGAACGCAGTGTTTACCGACCGTACCACACTGGACCAATACCTTGGCATCCAGCTTTCGCTAGACGTTATTCCAAGGCAGCCAGCTTTCAGGCAGGAAGGCTTACAGCTTTTCATCTCATCCCTACATGCATCGACACAACTAGAGATTTTACAATGCTAGGAATTCGCAAGAGCAGGCGAAATATTCACAAACACTGATCTCTGGCCGACGGAGACTCGACCCTACGAACCTTGTGACAGGAACGCAGTGCTTTACCGACCGTACCACACTGGACCAATACCTTGGCATCCAGCTTCGCTAGACGTTATTCCAAGGCAGCCAGCTTTCAGGCAGGAAGGCTTACAGCTTTTCATCTCATCCCCTACATGCATCGACACAACTAGAGATTTTTACAATGCTAGGAATTCGCAAGAGCAGGCGAAATATTCACAAACACTGATCTCTGGCCGACGGAGACTCGACCCTACGAACCTTGTGACAGGAACGCAGTGCTTTACCGACCGTACCACACTGGACCAATACCTTGGCATCCAGCTTTCGCAGACGTTATTCCAAGGCAGCCAGCTTTCAGGCAGGAAGGCTTACAGCTTTTCATCTCATCCCCTACATGCATCGACACAACTAGAGATTTTTACAATGCTGCGTTCCTGTCACGAGGTTCGTAGGGTCGAGTCTCCGTCGGCCAGAGATCAGTGTTTGTGATATATATATATATATATATATATAAATATAATATTATTATATATATATATATATATATGCAAAAAAAACTATAAAAATGAAGAATTCCAAGCGTTTCATGACTACCACATACAAGGAACTATAAAGGAAACATGACAAGAAGGCTTCAAAGCGGGCAGAATACACCTCACAGTCATCACACTAACAAAGACAACACCTCACAGGTGTTACTGTGATAATGACTGTGAGGATGACCTTATAACCTCTCTTGTCATGTTTCCTTATAGTTCATGATAATAAGGTATCATTGAAAATGACTGGATGTCTTCTTATTTTTTTCATAGTGAGTTGTCTTGCATATTTTGATATCACCTGTTTACTGTGATCTTTTTGCATATATATATATATATATATATATATATATATATATATATATATATGTGTGTGTGTGTGTGTGTGTGTGTGTGTGTGTGTGTGTGTGTGTGTGTGTGTGTGTGTGTGTGTGTGTGTGTGTGTGTGTGTGTGTGTGTGTGTGTGTGTGTGTGTGTGTGTACAAAAAGTTGGACTATAAGTGTACCACGGTAATCAAGGCAAAGACAAAAGCCTGAGAGAGACAGAGAGAGAGTGAGAGAACCGTGTGCAACCAGCGGTTATATGAGTCTGGCAAGTGTTGACTGTGAGTAATTCCACGTCACTTCAACACTTGGCAGACTCATCTGTGATTGGTTAATGAATCAAGGTACTGATTTAACGATGGGGCCACGAAAGATCGCTAAACCCTTTGCACCTGGTTCGCTTGTTAGGAGGCAGCCTATATCGGTGTATGTACATTCTCCGAATAAAGTGTAACATAATCTTTGCATGCAACAACGTTACAAACAGCAGATGTAAGAGAAGCTATATTATCCTAATTTGAATATAAAAAGTATGAACATATACAACAGTTTTGTGTTTTTCATTATATAATCTCACTGTGATGACTGGCAAGAAATCGAGTAAAAAATCTGTCAGTTACATGCGAGTTATTGGTGATTGGTTTGGTTACAAGTTACTGTTTTAACCATCATTATGAATGAAAGTATAAACATTTGTATGTGTTGAACAGTGTCTGTCACTTCTACGACCATAAACTCCACCTTAATCATGTCATCCTACAGCTTTCTAGAGTTCTAATAAGAAATTATCTAACGACCTGTTTTAGAGTCATCGGTAAACATACTTTCCTATTACTATTTTATATCCACGAAAATAAATCTTTAGCTTCTTATTGTTGCAACAATCACGAAAAGTAAAGCTGTGAGAAAATTCAGAAGGCACTCAATCACCTACGAAAATTAAATGCTGAGCTTGATGAAGGGCTTCTGAGACTAACTTTTCCTACATAACACAACAAAGATATTAAAGAAGTTATGGACCAGCCGGCGGTGTTGGACCAGCCGGCGGTGTTGGACCAGCCGGCGGTGTTGGACCAGCCGGCGGTGTAAACAAAAACACAGAACATATAGAGTGACAGACAAGCGTTTTATTAATGTTTATAATCCAAATTAATATATGATTTAGTCAGTTCTTGAACATTTGATGTAGTCTTCACGAAGGTTCCACAGAGGGGTCAAAATCATCGATAGTACTACAGAACGGGTCGAGATATGGCTGGTAATCAAAAGGGGGTCAGTAAATGTCTGGGAACGTGCTTTGTGTTGTGTTTCTGTCACCTTCTACCCTCCCCTTGTCTCTCTCACCTGTCTCGGGAAGGATATACGCTTTGAGATCATGGAGATAATGCACGTGTCTGACTGCATTCTTATACCATTTGATTTAGAAATACAAAATGTAACATTGACTCTCAGTTGCACGAAGAGCTCATTGATATGACTATAGATCTCGAAACAAAACCATTGTTCAGAAGTAAAGGCTTAAGTGACTATTGGAGCAATATAAACACTGTTGCTAAATACCCCTGGCTTTGTGCAGTGGCTGAGTCATTTTTACTTGCTTTCCCAAGTTCGTACGTGGTTGAAGCTGGTGTTAGTCATGCAAATGCAATTCTAACTAAGCAGAGGAACAGACTGAACCTGGAGGAGCCTGGTGACTTACGACCAAAACTCATCAATCACCAAGCAAATATGAGTAACCTTGTTGACACTCATCAGATGCATCCTCCCCATTAATGATATCAACAATTTCAGTAAAAAAATAGGGAATGTTAAATCTTATATTTTTAACAATTTAAGTATTACGTATTTTTTTTATAAAGTCATTATTATTATTATTATTATTATTATTATTAGTATTATTATTATTATTATTATTATTATTATTATTATTATTAATTATTATTATTATTATTATTCGTAGTACTATTAGTTAAATCATTATTTATTTATTTTTTCTACGCACCGGCCGTATCCCACCGAGGCAGGGTGACCTAAAACGAGTTTTTCTATTTTAATTTTAGTAATTTATAAAGAAGAAGATGTATGTGCCTAGAATTCTTTCCTACTTCCACAGATATGAAGGAATAAAGAACAAGAACTCTTAAGGAAATAGAAGAAAACCCAGATGAATGTGTAAATTTATGTGTGAACATGCATATGTAGTGTGACCTAAGTGTAAGTAGAAGCATCAAGATTACATGTTATCCCGTGTGTTTGTGACAGAAAAAATACACCAGCAATCCTACCATCATGTAAAACAATTACAGGTTTCCGTTTTACACTCACTTGGCAGGACGGTAGTACCTCCCTGGGCGGCTGCTGTCTACCAACTTACTACCACAGGACGGTAGTACCTCCCTGGGCGGCTGCTGTCTACCAACCTAATAGGTATTTATTAAATTCTACTAAGGTAGGTAGGTTATTGAAAGCGGTGAAAAGATTTTACGAGGATAGTGAGGCTCATGTTAGAGTATGTAGGCGAGAGGGAGATTATTTCCCAGTAAAAGTAGGCCTTAGACAGGGATGTGTGATGTCACAGTGGTTGTTCAATATATTTATAGATGGAGTTGTAAGAGAAGTGAATGCTCGGGTGTTGGCAGGAGGTGTGGGGTTAAAAGATAAAGTATCTAACACAAAGTGGGAGTTGTCACAGTTGTTCTTTGCTGATGACACTGTGCTTTTGGGAGATTCTGAAGAGACGTTGCAGAGGTTGGTGGATGAGTTTGGTAGGGTATGTAAAAGAAGGAAATTAAAAATGAATATAGGAAAAAGTAAGGTCATAAGGATAACAGATTGGAGGGAGAGAGTATGGAGGAGGTGAATGTGTTCAGATATTTTGGAGTGGATGTGTCACCAGATGGGTATATGAAGGATGATGTGAATCATAAAATTAACGAGGGGAAAAAGGTGAGTGGTGCACTGAGGAGCTTGTGGAGACAGAGAACTTTATCCATGAAAGCAAAGAGGAGAATGTATGAGAGTATATTTATACCAACACTCTTGTATGGGTGTGAGGCATGGGTTGTGAATGTTGCAACAAGGAGAAGGCTGGAGGCAGTGGAGATGTCATGTCTGAGGGCAATGTGTGGTGTGAATATAATGCAGAGAATCCGTAGTTTGGAGATTAGGAGGAGGTGTGGGATTACCAAAACTATTATCCAGAGAGCTGAGGAGAGGTTATTGAGATGGTTTGGACATATAGAGAGAATGGAACAAAATAGAATGACTTCGAGAGTGTATAAATCTGTAGTGGAGGGAAGGCGGGGTAGGGGTCGGCCTAGAAAAGGTTGGAGGGAGGGGGTAAAGGAGGTTTTGTGTGCGAGGGGCTTGGACTTCAAGCAATCGTGCGTGAGCGTGTTAGATAGGAGCGAATGGAGACAAATGGTTTTTAGGACTTGACGTGCTGTTGGAGTATAGGCAAGGTAACATTTATGAAGGGTTTCAGGGAAACCGGAAGACCGGACGTACAGTTCCGGCATTCTGAAGGAGGGGTGTTAATGTTGCAGTTTTGTAGCTGTAGTGTAAGCACGCCTCTGGCAAGACAGTGATGGAGTGAATGATGATGAAAGTTTTTCTTTGTAAGGCCACCCTGCCTTGGTGGGAAACGGCCGATGTGTTAATAAAATAAAATACTCTTGTATTTCACTACAGTATTATTATTCTCGAGATTTGTTATTTGTTATTTGTAAGTCACATGATGCATATTCTAATGGTATAATGACCCGCTCCTACAAAAGTCAGGAGGAAAGTCTTTCTGTAAAGACTTTTCAAGTGTTTATTTGTAAGTCACTTGATAACACCAATTGCATTGTTACGAAATATAATATCATAAAAATATACACTTTGACCTTTAAGATCCCATTATTATTAGTAATATTTCCATTACTAATTCTACTTCTATTATGAGATTACTACAATATTGGAAAGCCAGCGGATACCCTTCATATGACCATCAGCCACCCAATTTCCATTTATTTTAAGACATTACAGTTCTGTCGTTCTTCCAACATTGGACGGCATTTAATGACCTCATTATGTAAGAATTACCTGTAGTCGTCGTCGTAGGGCAGTTGTCTGAGGTTGACCTGCCAGGTGTGGTTCTTGAGCAACTCCTGAACACGTACAAGACCGTTATTGTTCTCGTATATAACACAGAACTTGTGCCATCCCAGGGTCTTCAGCACGTCCATGTAGGCCTGACAGGGACAACCAGAACCAATAAAGTTATACATATTTAAAATAACATATTTTATATTTCTAATAACTTTTAGTAAATACTGATTAGTAGTAATAATAGGCAGGACTATTTGTCCGCCCGAAAAAATAGTCTGATCCCATTTATATCAAGACGTATAGATCACAAGAGTTCCTAAGTTGTACGACAGTTCTAAATATTATTGAAAATACCTCATTTAAATATTGGAAAAATTACAGAAAAGAATGAAAAGAATAATCCACTGTATGAAAATTTCTTCCGATCTGTTGTTAAACCTCTCCACTAAGTGACACCAGTCACTGGTTGAACCCAAGATGAGCTGTGTTGTAGCACTGGACGTTTTTGGTGCCTTCAACCCAGTAGGGCACCAGGGACTCTTAGCGAAACTGTAAGTACTAGGAGTCGCCGGCTCTACAATATGCCTCCTCAGTTATTACCTTCAAGGTAGATCTCTAAAAGTAATTCTCAACGGGACAAAGTCAACAAGACACTCCACCGGTGCAAATGGTGTCCCGTGGCTAGGTTGGTAGCACACTCGGCTCACACACTGAGTGTTCCGGGTTCGATCCCCGGTACGGGCAGAAACGATGGTATGTTTCCTTACACCTGCTGACCCTGTTCACCTAGCAGTTAGTAGGTACCTAGATGTTAGTCGACTGGTGTGGGTAGCATCCTGAGGGTGGTAGTATACCTTGGATAGGGCTGGGGCTCTGAAATGAGCTAAGACAACAGCTCTTAGTATGTAAAACTGAATTTGTAAAAAAAGGAAGTGTGCTTGGAACCATTTTATGGAATATCTACATCAATGACCTTCAACTCATTCCACAATATGCAGACGACTGTACTCTGACATTTACTTATCCAACGATGGCAGGTCATCTTTGCTCCTGAGAAAACAAATGATGATGGTCTCTAGGCACCATAATGGTAATTCTGGAGCAGTGGAAAGAATGAATGGGAGAGTGTTAGTACCACTGAACGAAGTGGATATCCTTGCGGTGAAATTGGACTCCAAACCGACTATGAAGAACCACGTTGTAAATCTTGCAAACAGAGTGGCCAGGATGCTTGCAGCACCTAGACGTATCTCGCATCTGCTTGACAGCAGAGGTTGCAAGATAATGCATGAAACACAAGTACTCTCATACGTTGAGCATGCTCCACTTTCTTAGATTGCCTGCCCTCTGTCTCATCTGCGACTTCCTGAAAAAAAACAGAGAACTGAGCAAGACGGCTCGGTTTTCTATTCTGGACCCAGTCTGGATAGATCTACCATTTCAGGAGAGACTTCAACACCGGAGGGATGTGGGTGGCCTTACTGTTATGTAAAAAGTCAATATTGTCAAAGTACCTCACTTGGCTCCACTCCGAGGACAGCGAGAAGTGAGCGTCTACACAACAAGACGGGCAGCAAACAGCAACTTCACTCTGATTGTACCCTTCTCCAGAACATCGCTACATTTGAGATGATTTATTCCTAGGATGACTCGAGTTCGGAACATGTTCGTACATCGAAATAAAGTCAGTAGAACAAATGAAATCGCTGGCCCACAGATGGCTCCAACGTCATCCTGTTCACAATTTGCATGTCTCTTAATAAAAAGCAAAAGCTTTTCAAATGAGTTGAAGAGGTAAGACAGTCTATTCAGGTTACTGGTTATAGTGTGATAGTAACAGCTCTCAGCTCGTAAAACCTTGCCCTGCATGAAATAGTAGACCTACTGTTATGCTTCATTTTAGGTTCTATTATTGACGATATAATTAAAGGAATAGGTCTTAGCTTCAGTGTTCGATCATATCTCTCTCTCTCTCTCTCTCTCTCTCTCTCTCTCTCTCTCTCTCTCTCTCTCTCTCTCTCTCTCTCTCATATAGTGCCTAGGTTGTTAAGACTAGTAACGTATACCAATGTTTCTCTCATCACTGCCTGCGGTAAAATAAGTGCAGATATGAACCCTTGAATTATTGGCAAATTTTCATGGATATTTAATAGGAAATGTGGAATGAGATTTTTTTTCCTGACTGAGCAATTGCACCTGTCACCGCCACCACCACCACAATTCCTACCACTGCACCTGTCACCGCCACCACCACCACAATTCCTACCACTGCACCTGTCACCGCCACCACCACCACAATTCCTACCACTGCTACAGCTCATTGTCAAATGACTAACCCGAGGTAGTTTAATTACCGCCAGGATCACGTTGACCACAACTTTGCACAGTATCATGTTGACTCAGGTGTTTGTAAATTGCTGCTACAAATTTACCTAAACTATTATTAGTAAGTAAGGGGTAACTTATAGTAGTGGTTCTCTTATTCGCTTTCTTCCTTCATGGTTTTCCTTAAGGCTTGTGAATGCCACATCCGATAAGTTCGTGTCCAAGGGAGGGGAGTATAAGTCCAGTCCCTGAGATCAAGAGCCCCTCACGGGCATCAAGAGAACTTCCTGGAGGAAAGACGATAACTGAAACCGCATCTATTATCACTGTATTTAAAAGCTTAGAAATGTTGAAAATGGTATAAAATACAAACAAGTTGATGAGTATGACAAATGTTCAATAGTTGGTTATCTTTACTGTTGAAACATTTCACCTTTGAGGTCGACTTCATCAGTCAAACACAGAGGAGAATGTATTAGCAGAGTAATGGCAGGCAGGGAGTAATGAGGCGCAGGGTAATGCAGCGGAGTATTTATGCAGAGTTACAAGTAACAGGCTTAAGTTAGTTACAACGTGACATTGCAGTCTTCTAACGATTGGTTCAATATTACTGTTAAGTGATAAACAACTGGGTTGGACATGATATTTAATAAGATATCAGAGCATGTTGATAAACTTACCTTTGTTAGAGTGGATGGGTGGGGATAGAGGTTGACGGAGTAGGCGTCTCTGGTGAGCCTAAAGTCCCACCGGTTCTCTATGTGAGGGATCTCCAGGGCGTCACAGATGGACTGAACGTGGTCTGATGTCTGACCAGACTGGGGCCCGAAGATGGCTGCCACTCCAGACTTGAGCAGTGAACACACTGTCGGAAGACGGTCAGAGGCAGTTACTGACGGTGCTTGTGATGGCCTGCAGTCACTGTTGCTCAGGGATTGTAGAACGATATATGAGGAGAGTCAGTGACTGCAGTGTGTGGGTGACATATAAGTCAGTGACTGCAGTGTGTGGGTGACATATAAGTCAGTGACTGCAGTGTGTGGGTGACACATATAAGTTAGTGACTGTAGTGTGTGGGTTAATTTTTTTGTGGGTTAACGACTATTTTGTTGGTTAGTGAATGTTGTGAGGGGTTACCCACTACATTAAGAATTTGTGATTAAAGTATCGGTTAATAAGAGTTAGTGACCATACTGTGTCTCGTGGCATGGTAGGCAACACTCTCGCCTCACACAATAAGTGTCCGTGGTTCGTTCCCCGGCAAGGGTAGAAACATCGAGTGTGTTTCTTACACCTGCTGTCCGTTCACCAAACAAGCAAATAGGTACCTGGGTGTTAGTCAACTGGTGTGGGTCGCATCCTGGGGGATAAGATTTTGTGACGACAATGAAAATAAGACAAGAAAGTCCTCGATGACCCACTGACTTTCTTGAGTTATCCTGGGTGGCTAACCCTCCGGGATAAAAAATCCGAAAACAATCTTATTGTAAGCTAGTGACTGTAATGACGTAGCTGGAGATAGGTACTAGTGTGGGTTAGTGACTTTAGTGTTCTGGTGACTGAAGTGTTGGAAACTACAGTGTGGGTTCTTGACTTGATTTTAGTGTGGGTTGATGCCTTCATTTTGAGTTAATAACTATAGTGTCGGAATGAGCACATGTTTTAAATACTTATCAAATTGGAACATGCATAAGTTTTAAACGTTTAGTGTAGAAAGTAACAATTTAGTGTTTACTAATAGTGTGGAATATCAGGCCATGATAACATATTTGTAAATGACATTTTGAAAGAATATTTTACATATTTAAGAGGTAAGACAGTCTGTTTATGTTATTGGTTATAGTGTGACAGTAAACAGTGTAGGTTATTGGTTATAGTGTGACAGTAAACAGTGTAGGTTATTGGTTATAGTGTGACAGTAAACAGTGTAGGTTAGTGGTTATAGTGTGACAGTAAACAGTGTAGGTTATTGGTTATAGTGTGACAGTAAACAGTGTAGGTTAGTGGTTATAGAGTGACAGTAAACAGTGAAGGTTAAGGGTTATTGTGAGGCGCAAAATTTTCCAGTGTAACCACACCACAGATGTCATCATCATCAGGAACGAGACGGTGACCAGACCTGACCAGCAGATCAAACTGTATGAATCTTAGCCCTGGCTTTGTCTCTGTTGATGCTTTCCTCTCTCATTACATTGTTAAATGCTCTAAACTTCAGAACACCCGTGACTTAACCTGATTCCTTCCCCTTTCATCTCTTCCCTCTTCTTCTTTTTTCTCCTATGGGTTTTCCTTTATTTCTTTTTTTTTGCCTTGTATTTGTCCTTTTTTTCGCCTTTCCTCCCTCTGTGTTTTCGTCCCACCCTTGCGGGCCGCTAGCCTCATTGCAGTGCTCCTCTAGAATATGACTGTCTCCACTACTACTATTACTACTACTACCACTTCCACTACTTACTCCATTATTTCCCCACTCTCTGGTACCCTCCTCTGTCTGCCTGCCTATAAATACCACTTCCCCCGTCTTTGTGTGTTATTGTGACTTTGTAAATGGTCCAAGTCGGGCCGAAACGTCGTCGTAAGCTCCTCTCTTTTATATGTGCGGGTTATGTGTGTATTGTTCCAGTCACGGTATTGTGCCATCGTCATCGCAATGGTATTAACCTCACATTGTCCATTAATAGTAGGAACAACACATTTCTCTGCACGTGAGCTCTAAATGAAGTCCACATCATTCCTCCGTCTTCTCAGTAAAGCGTACCCATTGTTCTAGTGGGAGACTTGAAGGCCCACTAACCTGCCTCTTTCACCGTGGCCAACCTTATGGGAGCCCATAGGAAAAAGCAACTTTTTACCATCATGTCTTCCAAGAATCTAACATTTCAAGGTCCTATTTTCAAGACCGCCACTGGTCCCAGGCCTGAAACCCCAGATGTGGTCGTAACCAACCGGACCTACGACCAAGGTAATCCCCAGAGGCAACGTCAGATCTGACTATATTTCAGTCCCGATAGGGTTGTAAACTATTCTCTTCCGGATACTTCAACATCCAAACCCATCATGAAGACTTAGACCCTTACATGAATTTCCTAGGCAATGACCAGATCGTCTTGCTATCGAACCAGCTCTCGACCTTATTTGACTTCAGTGTGCGTCATTAACGACAGGATTAAATAAGCAATTTCGGCCTTCTGTAACCAATCATCTACCAGAGTATTCCAACAATACAAACCAACGAGGGAAATTAGAGACAGAATGAGAAGCTGCCAGGCAGAATGAAACGTTTCGCCATCCAGTGGCTTTATGAATACAATACATGGACATAATCTAAAGACTGTAGAAATGTACACAAAAGACAGTGGAAGAATATGTAACAGGCAGGTAATAGAGAGTCAGATGAGGTGAAGGAGACGAAGGCATTCGAAGACATTACCACAGGTACTGAATACCATTCATATACAGAATGATTAGACACTATCACACTGGTAACCTTTCATTGCTAATCTTGCAGTGGATGAGAACGGAAATAATTGCTAGACTGATTCACCAGAAAAGACAATTCTGAAAATATATCGGGCTAAGGCTAGCTGGTACAAACGACAGCCCGATCAGTTCTGGAGGAAAGCAACTACTGGGAACCTCGTAGAGACCCACCCAGTATCTCAAATACACTTTCCTTGATGAAGAGGATGAGAAAATGACTATCAATCATGAAGATCACCAGTACCAAACGGACCTGTTGCGAGAGAAGTTTGAGAGAAGATTCTCTCAGCAGGAACCGAAGAATCAATAATGACCACAATGACTGAGTCAACCGATGGAGACATAACAACCTGGTTCACTTCCACCCCCTGCCATCCGACTGCCATCTAAGATGACCACCCTTAACCAGACGCACTACCCTACGGGAGATAAGTCTGACCATACTGAAAACAAGCATTAATTCCACAGAGCACATGGGCATGACTGCGAAATAGATCAAATACCCATACAACTTCTATCAGTGAATATCTACGACTCTATCCTGACCTCGAACTATTTGCCAGCGTTATTCAAGACTGCAAAAGCGAAGCTCAGCAAAGACAAGCACAAGCCCGTGAACTCGCAAGATCTTTGAGAAACTAATTTCCAACAGCTTGAACTGCCACACAAAATACCACAACCTCTTTTCCGAGACGCAGTTCAGGTTCAGGAAGAACAACCAGTCTCACCATCAGCACCATGTACGACGTTGTCGACTGCCTGTGTAAACAAGACAACCTAGGGTTTATTGTAACGAGGGATGTAAACAAGACAACCAAGGGTTTATTGTAACGAGGGATGTAAGCAAGACAACCTAGGGTTTATTGTAACGAGGGATGTAAACAAGACAACCAAGGGTTTATTGTAACGAGGGATGTAAACAAGACAACCAAGGGTTTATTGTAACGAGGGATGTAAGCAAGACAACCTAGGGTTTATTGTAACGAGGGATGTAAACAAGACAACCTAGGGTTTATTGTAACGAGGGATGTAAACAAGACAACCTAGGATTTATTGTAACGAGGGATGTAAACAAGGCATTGGCAGCCTCAGGCAAGATGTTCAAACTGGCTGATTTTCCCGACCACTAATGTAGTAGTAGCAATAGGAGTAGTAGTTATTGTTGTGGTAGTGCAGCAGTGGAGGTAGTAGTAGTAAGACAGTAGTGGATCTGGTGGTAAAGGTAAAACAAGTAATAAAAGAGAGAGAATAGCAGTGAAAGAATTAGTAATAGTGGATGAAGTAGTAGTGTAAAAGATCAAGGGAGCAGTGAAGCACTGCAGTGGGACTACATCCCACACGGGAAGGGAGCAGTGAAGCACTGCAGTGGGATTACATCCCACACGGGAAGGGAGCAGTGAAGCACTGCAGTGGGATTACATCCCACACGGGAAGGGAGCAGTGAAGCACTGCAGTAGGACTATATCCCACATGGGACAAAACCCCCATGGGACAAAAATTATCGTGACAGAATGCACTAAGGCCAAATAGTAGAAAGGAAAAAGAGAAAAAAAAACCCAGAAGACAACTGAAGTATGAGAGGAAAAACCCTGAACTAAGATTCTTAGGAAAGTTGTGTAAAAGAGGCGATTCAACAAGACGGTGTCTTTGAAGGCTAGAAGTATAGATAGATGTAACAAAGCACCAGGTAATAGGATGACAGTGATCTCTGTCGCCAAGGCGAATACATCTTGTGTGCTCTTCACGTCCGTCAGAAAGAGGGCGACCAGTTTCACCAGAGGACTGGCGGAGGCAAGAGGAGCAGGAAATGGAGTAAAGATCTCTCTGAGATCATCTTGAAAGGTTCATCATGCATAAAATGCAGTACCATGGTACCTAGATCCTGCGAAGGGCTCTCACGAATACAAATACTCTAATATCATTTCTAAATCCCACTGAAGGGCCCCACACATACAAAAATGCTGCAATACCTTTTCTAGATCCTCTGAAGGAATCGTTTGGAGGGATTTCTTCAATCTGTGCAGAGAGGCGCGCGTGAGCCAGCAGCGTCCTGTCGCTGTTGATAGCATCCACGGCGTACCTAAAAGCCACCTCTTGTCTATCGTCTGTCAGGTCAAACAGTCCACCTGCAATAACAAAAAAAGTGGCAACATAAATAAAAATAAATAAAAATATGATGATTATAATAATTAAATTTTTTTTTACAGATTTCCCCTTAGTGACTTTTCAATAACATTATTTCAAAAAGTATTGAACTGTTTGGAGGGTGGGTCAGTCCCCTCCTCCTGCGTCACCATTAACCACCTCTTGCTCGTGCAATGACCAGATAATTGTTAAAAATAAATTAGACACATGTGCAACACTTGGGTATCCTTATTGAGGAAACGTTTCGCCACACAGTGGCTTCATCAGTCCTATACAAAGAAGAATTGTGAAGATCAAAAGAAGTTTGAGGTAATCAGTCCCTCAGTCTGGAGTCGATGCAATCAGTCCATCAATCTTGAAACGAATACAGCATATGCTGGAAGTGGCTTATATACTGTAGACAGGTGAGGTGAAGCAGTGGTAGGGGGTATCACATGTGGAAGTAGGTCATGACTACAGGCTAGGCAAGTGAAGAATTAGCTGTATCAAGATCGCAAGATGATGTTGTGTCTGACAGGAATGTAAATAAATGGCTCAGAGAACCGAGAAGTTGACTTGGGTCTGTTTGTATGGGACTGATGAAGTTGAAAATTAGACACGTGCAACATCTGGGAATCTTTATTGTAGACGTTTCGCCATCCAGTGGCTTTATTAATACAAATTCAAGGACATAATTGCAAGACAGTAAAACTATGTACAGAAGATGAGGGAATCAGTCCGTCAGTCTTGGAGTTGGTGTGAAGAGCACCGTAGTTGTGTAGATGTCTGTATTGTATACCATTCATGTGCAACCTGTCAGACACTGCAACATCGTTGAATCTTGGGTCAGAGGACATCTATGCAACCTTCTTCACTACTACTACTACTACTAACCCGTCCCCCGGGTATGACCTATTTCCTTTGGATAATCCCGCCTACCAGTGACAATGTCTTCGTCTGCTACCCGTCCCTAACCACCTGACGCCAGTATATAAGCGCCAGCCTTCTTGCCTCTGCTCCAGAGTCTCCACGACCACGGTGTTCTTCACACCAAGACTGACGGACTGATTACCTCATCTTTTGTATATAGTTCTACTGTCTTCAAATTATGCCCTTGAATTTGTATTAATAAAGCCACTGGATGACGATATGGCTACAATAAAGATACCCAGATGTTGCACATGTGTCTAATTTTCATCTTGTCGTATTGTGTACCATTCATGTATAGGACTGATAAAGCCACTGTGGGCGAAACGTTTCTTCATCAAAGAAACCCAAATGTTGCACATGTGTCTACTTTATCAACATCTATGGATCTTAATACAAGGAATTCTTCACTTGCCTAACCTTTAGGTATGACTTACTTCCACATGTGGATTTGTCCATGTGGTATCGCCTACGACCGCTTCACCTCACCTGTCTACAGTATATAAGCTACTTCGCCCATATGCTGTAGTCTTTTCAAGATTGATGGATTGATTACATCGACCCCAGGCTGAAGGACTGATCACCTCAAACTCCTTCCGATCTTCACTATTCTTCTTTGTATAGGACTGAAGAAGCGCTTTGTGGCGAAACGTTTCCTCAGTAAAGATACTCAAGTGTTGCACATGTGTCTAATTTACCAACTAGTCGGTTCCCTGAACCATTTATCTAAAAATATATTGTTTATCACCTTACAGGTTGTCTCCATAGATGAGATTGAATCAGCTGTTTCGTGAATCAGTAGTCAAAACCCTTATCTTGATATCCACTGCATCATCAGCTTAAATGTAAAAAAAAAAATACAGACAGGTTCTGATCGTGTCTGTGAGGGAGGTGCAAGGTGATTTTACATAGTGTTCCTACCAACACTCCTCTCTATCTTCACTGGAGATCATTCCACTGTTTGCACAATGCATATTCGTGTTATTACCACGTTTTAAGAGACATATTACATAAAATGCAAAAAAAAAAAAAAATCTGGTATCTCTTCAAGCTAATAATAGTCGGTCAAGGTCGATCGGTCACCGTGGCCTGGTGGCAAAAACTCTCGCTTCAGACGGTGAGGGTACGGGTTCGATTCCCAGCGAAGGGGCAGAAGCATCGGACGTGTTTCCTAACACCGATTGTCTATGGGCACCTGTGTGTTAGTCGACTGGTGTGGGTCGCATCCTGGGACAAAACTGACTTAATTTGCCCGAAATGCTCTGCATAACAAGAGGTTTCTATATAGTACTATAGTAGTTATACCTTGTACATGACTTAAAAAAAGATATTATTATTATTATTATTATTATTTTTTATTATTGAATACAACTGTGATTTCTTCTGTATATTAATTGTTTAATTTGTGGGTCTAAATTTGGTTTAGCTGCTCGAAAAATATTAGTTATTATGCAAGTTCTCCAAAAATAAGTATATGTGGCAAATTAAAAAAAATGTTCTCCAAAGAGATGAAAACATATTTCTGGATAACTACAAAAACCTACAATCCTAACATAGAATTCGAGGTAAATACCAGGATAGGTTAAGCTGGTCTAGTTGCTTTTGTTACCAAAGAAAACCTTTTACCCACATTCCAAAAATATAACTGTCTCCATTGCACAAGCTGGATGTATGTAATATAGTAGACCTTACATATATATACCGAACAGCTAAAGTATCTATACTGACTAAAACCCACAAAAAATATTTTTTCAATACTTTTCCAACACAAAAACGATGTACATTACAAAACCCACTTTAGTAAATCTTCACCAATTTTGTGTTAGGCTGTCATAAAATATATTATATAACAACACTGTGACCTGCTTAACACCAGAGTATATAACCTGTGACTCTGCTTAACACCAGAGTATATGACACTGTGACTCTGCTTAACACCAGAGTATATGACACTGTGACTCTGCTTAACACCAGAGTATATAACTCTGTGACTCTGCTTAACACCAGAGTATATAACACTGTGACTCTGCTTAACACCAGAGTATATAACACTGTGACTGCTTAACACCAGAGTATATAACTCTGTGACTCTGCTTAACACCAGAGTATATGACACTGTGACTCTGCTTAACACCAGAGTATATGACACTGTGACTCTGCTTAACACCAGATTATATGACACTGTGACTCTGCTTAACACCAGAGTATATAACACCGTGACTCTGCTTAACACCAGAGATATGACACTGTGACTCTGCTTAACACCAGAGTATATGACACTGTGACTCTGCTTAACACCAGAGTATATGACACTGTGACTCTGCTTAACACCAGAGTATATAACACTGTGACTCTGCTTAACACCAGAGTATATGACACTGTGACTCTGCTTAACACCAGAGATATAACACTGTGACTCTGCTTAACACCAGAGTATATGACACTGTGACTCTGCTTAACACCAGAGTATATGACACTGTGACTCTGCTTAACACCAGAGTATATGACACTGTGACTCTGCTTAACACCAGAGTATATAACTCTGTGACTCTGCTTAACACCAGAGTATATAACACAGTGACTCTGCTTAACACCAGAGTATATAACACTGTGACTCTGCTTAACACCAGAGTATATAACACTGTGACTCTGCTTAACACCAGAGTATATAACTCTGTGACTCTGCTTAACACCAGAGTATATAACTCTGTGACTCTGCTTAACACCAGAGTATATAACACTGTGACTCTGCTTAACACCAGAGTATATAACTCTGAGACTCTGCTTAACACCAGAGTATATAACACTGTGACTCTGCTTAACACCAGAGTATATAACACTGTGACTCTGCTTAACACCAGAGTATATGACACTGTGACTCTGCTTAACACCAGAGTATATGACACTGTGACTCTGCTTAACACCAGAGTATATGACACTGTGACTCTGCTTAACACCAGAGTATATAACACTGTGACTCTGCTTAACACCAGAGTATATAACACTGTGACTCTGCTTAACACCAGAGTATATAACACTGTGACTCTGCTTAACACCAGAGTATATAACTCTGTGACTCTGCTTAACACCAGAGTATATAACTCTGTGACTCTGCTTAACACCAGAGTATATAACACTGTGACTCTGCTTAACACCAGAGTATATAACTCTGTGACTCTGCTTAACACCAGAGTATATAACTCTGTGACTCTGCTTAACACTAGAGTATATAACACTGTGACTCTGCTTAACACCAGAGTTTATAACTCTGTGACTCTGCTTAACACCAGAGTATATGACACTGTGACTCTGCTTAACACCAGAGTATATGACACTGTGACTCTGCTTAACACCAGAGTATATAACACTGTGACTCTGCTTAACACCAGAGTATATAACACTGTGACTCTGCTTAACACCAGAGTATATAACACTGTGACTCTGCTTAACACCAGAGTATATAACTCTGTGACTCTGCTTAACACCAGAGTATATAACTCTGTGACTCTGCTTAACACCAGAGTATATAACACTGTGACTCTGCTTAACACCAGAGTATATAACTCTGTGACTCTGCTTAACACCAGAGTATATAACTCTGTGACTCTGCTTAACACTAGAGTATATAACACTGTGACTCTGCTTAACACCAGAGTATATAACTCTGTGACTCTGCTTAACACCAGAGTATATAACTCTGTGACTCTGCTTAACACTAGAGTATATAACACTGTGACTCTGCTTAACACCAGAGTATATAACTCTGTGACTCTGCTTAACACCAGAGTATATAACACTGTGACTCTGCTTAACACCAGAGTATATAACACTGTGACTCTGCTTAACACCAGAGTATATAACACTGTGACTCTGCTTAACACCAGAGTATATGACACTGTGACTCTGCTTAACACCAGAGTATATAACACTGTGACTCTGCTTAACACCAGAGTATATAACACTGTGACTCTGCTTAACACCAGAGTGTATGACACTGTGACTCTGCTTAACACCAGAGTGTATGACACTGTGACTCTGCTTAACAGAATCTATAGCAACACTGTGAATCAGTTAAACAATGGATCCACTTCTGGTTAAGGGAATGATAAGTTGTGTGAGAAAAAGAATATATACCTGGAGTATACCTGGAGAGGGTTTCGGGGGTCAGCGCCCCCGCGGCCCGGTCTGTGACCAGGCCTCATAGCTGAACATGACTGCTATCACAAATACTATTATATCCGCGTTTACTGTCCACACGTTTTGTGTTAGACACTTATAAACTGAAAGTATAAAACTACTGTCTCTAGTAAACACTAAACCCATCTCTGGTCGAATCATATAGTTTTTTAATTTCACTTTTAAAAACATTAATATTAATAAATATGGAACATTATCATTCTGGTCTCTGTCTCGAGTTATAACTTGGGCTTTATGGGAAAGTGTAATTTTCATCACGTATTTTTCACTTAACTAACCATACCTTTATTACTCATGTAAGGCGTTTATAATAATAATCGTCATGAAGAATTAGACTCATGCGTAAATCTTGATTCATCAAGACTACAGAGGCTACTGACCACCTGCCCCATCAAGACTACAGAGGCTACTGACCACCTGCCCCATCAAGACTACAGAGGCTACTGACCACCTGCCTCATCAAGACTACAGAGGCTACTGACAACCTGCCCCATCAAGACTACAGAGGCTACTGACCACCTGCCCCATCATGACTACAGAGGCTACTGACCACCTGCCCCATCAAGACTACAGAGGCTACTGACCACCTGCCCCTAGAATGGGGGACTGATTACCTTATCATCTTCCTCTTCCGTCTTCTGTTTTTGTCTCTGTATTGTACTGATAAAAGCACTGGTCGGTCAAACATCCACATAATAAAGATACTCAGTTGTTGTATGTATCTAATTCTTTAACTTGACGCTATTATATACCGTTGAATAATAATAATAATAATAATAATAATAATAATAATAATAATAATAATAATAATAATAATAATAATAAAATTAATAATAAAATTAATAATAATAATAATAATAATAATAATAATAAATATAATAATAATAATAATAATAATAATAATAATAATAATATTAATAATAATAATAATAATGCTTAGACGCATTAAGGTTTGTCAGTATTGCATAAGCCCATTCCTCTGTACTAATGCAAGCAGACTGCTGCTGCATAAGTTTTCAATGCAGTAAAATACAAATATTGAAGATTTGAGGCAAAACAGAGAAGGTTTTCAAAAATAATCACATGGAAATTAATATACCAAATTTTAAAAAAAATGGTAAATTAGGTTATACCAAATTCAAACTTCTTATAAAAGAAATGCAAGGCTTTGAAACTTAACTGGCGAGGCAGTATCCTGCTGTCTCAGAGCGACCAATATCCTAAAGTTCACCAGGAAGTTCAGAGGTTGCATTACCAATATTACGAACACAGGAGTAGTCTAGTGGCCTGCACACCTGGTTGTAGCACGATAACTAAGGTAGAAATGTGGAACGAGCAAAGACAGCAGAGAGTAAATACACTTCCTGAAATCAAGATGCAGTTTTCTATAAGGAAAACACTAACAGTTTGAAGCTTACCACACGATGCATTTTTAGTTGTAGCAGAGGATATTTCTTACTCCACAGCCTATAATCAAGAAACATTTCATCCTTTTCAAGCGATGTATCAGCCACTGATTAATGCTGCTCGTTATTGCTATATTTTAATAAGAGAAAAACGTATTGGGGTCATATAATGCTTATGAAATGTATGTAATTTAAATTCGCTACAAGAAGGGGTAGATAAGTTCAGCTCCTTGGATCAAGAGCCCCACACTAGCATGACGGCAACCCCCCTCCACCACCTCTCGCTTCATGGAGACCAACTTCAAAAATGGTCTATATAAAATTGAGGAAAGGTTACTTACTGCCCTATGTCAAATGCTCCATGAATATTCACCGAGTAATAGTTGATCAGATTTATAAAATCTGAAGCCGATCGGATGAGGTGTTCTGAAGTAATACATGGAAGCCTTGGAGCAAGTTAGTGGAAGAGGATAGCATTGTAACTTACAGTGTTTTGGCTCTGGCTTAACGTGTAAAAATTAAAACGGCATAAAAAACGCAACTTTTCAATAGTCGGATTTTTTTTTTGCAGCTCTATTCCATTTTATAATTCCTACTATTTTCTATGAAAAGAAAAATCTTGATTTTTTATTTTCTAGAAAATCCAATTTGATACAAAATTCAGAAAATTGGTAACCCCAAGTATAAAGCACCAAAGCTTAAGTGTTTGAAGCCGACCAGATGAGTCATTCTGTAGGTATTTTATGGAATACAATTTGTTTAATGTAACTGGCAATTTAAAACTTACAAATTTCAAAGTGAAAGCAAACTTCATTATAATAAATATCGTCACTACAAAGTTTAAAATCATATCAGAAAACGAGTTGAAATTTTGAAGCCGATTGGATAAGGCTTTCTTGTGTTTTGAACAAAACCAAAAGGAAAGGTTGGAGAAAGAAGAACAAATGAAAAAAATCAGGCAACCTTTTCAGGGTTCCCTTTCAGTGATACCTAATTATTTCTTTCATCTACCAACAGAGCGAGTACAATGGCATCCACTAATTCAGGCCATGTATTTACAGTTAATTAACTTGCATAACGTTGCCGTAGAATTCCAGGGAGACGAACACTAGCTCTCTCCATTGAAGTCAGACTGCCACTAACCTTTCAGTAGAGTATATATCATGTTACTACATCCAGTAATACTGCATCACAACACTGACTACGGTCTCTAACAGCTAGACCTGTGTTCAACATTTTTTTCTGGAAATGGATGATACGAGAGGATGTTAGAGGCTGCATCTCCCAGCAGCATCACAACATTATTCTTAGACAAGATGAAGACCGATCGTTGAACAATCCGAGAAAGGTATCCCCGTATTCCACAACCCCAGTCCACTGTAACTTAATGAACGCGATTGAAATAGTGTAGAATGCTGGATAAGTTAATAATGAAGTTGAATATTAGCACTGAAGATCTGAAGGGAATCAGAAAATACATTCATCATACTGACATAAATTTAGGATATACATAGTCCAAATCTAATTGAAACTTTTCAAAGAGACCAAAAGAGACAAATATCCTGAAATAGACCAGTACATTAATCTTGAAGAAACTCAGACGTTGTATTATCAAGTACTCAGCGTGGAAAGTTTAATTCTAATCAGATGCGACACTGAAATTATTGCATCAAAAGCAGTATTCAATTTTTCCAATTACCTCCAGAAAATAAAACTGTGACTTATACAGACCACAATCAATCCGAGTTTTTTGCTAAGTAAAAGCAATCAGCATTTAAGTAAGTACGTAAGTAGAGTAAGTAAGAAAGCAAGTTTTATGTAAGCTTAGTGTACATAACATGCAATATCTTAACAATGGTCTTGAGGGTAAACACTATACATACACAAGAACATAAAGCAAATTTAACTTAGGTTAATCGAATCAAGTCAAACACTGAGACTTATTTCTCACCAAAAGAGACATTCTACAATCATTTCACAGAAACCAATTTGATTAATAAAATTACAATATGATAACTTAAACAATATATCAACACGAGTTTCTATCCTCTAGGCAACACATCAACAGTAACAGTTTAAAGTTTACCACAAGATGAATTTTTCCACTTATTGCTCAGAATACAACAAAATTTGTGCGTACACACACTAAACCCTTGAAAAGTTCCATGCATTTCATACGATACATCAGCCTTTGAAGATTTATTCAAGTCCCTTTCATTCTAAGCGTCGTCCTCTACTTTCCCTTTTACTTCTCTCTCTCTCTCTCTCTCTCTCTCTCTCTCTCTCTCTCTCTCTCTCTCTCTCTCTCTCTCTCTCTCTTCCTTACAGTACTTAAAACATATTTGTTAGGTACTTGCAGAATGCAAGAAATTCTTTTAATTATCTGCATTTTCCAAATCTTCTACTAAAAAATTTCTCAATGTTTCCCGTACCTATAACTTCCCGTCTAACATCTCCCTATATCATTCTTAACTGCCGTAACTCATCAGCCGGGCTGTGGTTCGTACGTCGGTTTACGTGCGGCCAACAGCAACAGCCTGGTTGATCAGGCCCTGATCCACCAGGAGGCCTGGCCACAGACCGGGGCACGGCGGGGGCGTTGACTCCCGAAACCCTCTCCAGGTATACTCCAGTCAATGTGTTCCACATGCTTTCTCATCCTAGTGATCTCCCTCCAGAACTGTTTCTAATTCTCAGCAAAATTTCTAGACAAAAATTCATTTATTCTCTAATATGCTTTCCTTTATTTCACTCCTTTATCATCTGCTCTCGATATTTTACTTTTGTATTGTGAAACCTCTAATATGCTAACTGTTTCTCGCTTACAACATTCTTGAGGATCTCATCATCCCACCAATTATTAATTTTGACTTTTTTTGCACCACCTTCGTTTAACTACAAACTTCTGATTTGCTCATTAACCACCTTCCTTCGCATTACATCTCTCTTTCTCTCTCTCTCTCTCTCTACTCTCGAGACAGTATAAGTAATGCGAGTGTAGGTTAAAGATCCACCTCTTACTGTAACTTTCACTAAATAGTGATCTGACATATTAGGCTGACACACGTTAGTCAGCCAAGTTTGTGTGTTAGGCTGCTTGCTGATCATCTTTGTTTCATAAAAATTTCTATGACCTATTTACTACAGAGACAAAATTCTCAAGCCAGAAACTCAACAGTAAATGTTAATGTAACAATTGCGGGGAAAGAGTGTTAATAAATAGAAAATATGGTTTTGGAGTGAAAAATGGATTTAGCAATTAAAAACAAAAGACAAAATACCAGGGGGAGTTCGGAACCACGGATGCACAGAAAGATTTGGTTTACAAAGACTCCAGACCGTCGCGTGTAGCTCACTAGGCCAGATAGCATTCACATAAGCATTCATCCAACTAGGTGCCTATGCTAACCTTCCTATGGTGTAGAAATATACCTAGTTGGATGAATCTTATTGAAGCTAGCTGGCCTAGTGGCTTACGCGACGGTCTGGAGTTTTGAGACTCTGTGACCGCGGGTTCGAACCCCACCCGTGGTATGGTTTGTTTGCAATCGTGTCATTACGATTTCGTGAGTCAAAAACAAAAGACATTTGATAGGGAGGTGGAGATAAGGAAAAGATGAAGAAAATATTTTGAGATGTTACATATTAACGAAGATGAGAGGCAGTGATTTCATGTTTTGGACAGAAAGATATAAGTGAGTGTTAGGTAAGTGCAGGAGTCAGTGAGTAGGATGAAAGCTGGTAAAACAGCTGGCACAGATGGAATCAAGACGGATGTGTTAAGAAGAGGAGGGGATAATTTGAGAGAAGTTGGTGAATTTCTTCATTATATGGAAGCTGGTAATGGGGGTACCTAAAGATTGACAGAAACCATGCATAATTTATTTACATAACGGGAAAGGGGATGGAGGGTAATAAATCTGTTGAATATACTACCTGGAAAAGTGTTCTGTAGAGTTAGTATTAAAATAAGAGAAAATTAGAAAGTAAGATTGAATAGGAACCACGAGGTTTTAAGAAGAATAAGATATGTATAAACCTTGTGCTTACATCGAACAATATAACTGAGCAATAGTTAGATAAGGTTATATTAATGGATTTAGACAAGGCATATTATTGAATGGATAAAGGAGCAACCTGGCAGATACTACATTACTGTTCTTAGTAATTATTACTAAGAGCAGTAAAGAGTTTTATATAGATAGAGAACACAATTAGGATATGTATGAAAAAGGGGAAATTGTCGTACAGTAAAATTAAACCTGAGAATTCTAGGGTGTTTGGGCGAAGTGTGGGATTAAAAGATGACGAATTTGATACAAAGTGGAAGTTGTCAGAGTCGATCTTTGCCTATAATACGAGTCTCTCGGAATATTCTGAAGAAAAGTTGCAAAGGTTTGTGAATCAATCTTTGAGTGTATGTGGAAGAAGAAAATTAAAAGTTAATATATGAAAAGGACAATGCAATGATATACAACGAAAGTCTAGTCATTGTAAGATTGAATAACAGTGTTGGGAGGAAGTCTGGAAGTAGTAAAGGAGTTCAAATATTTGGAAGTGGACAAATCGGCACATTAGTCAATGAAAGATGAGGTGAACCATAAAATTGATGAAGGGGAGAAAGGAGGTGGTGCACCTGAGGCACCTGAGGCACCTGAGGCACCTGAGGCACCTGAAGCACCGGGATGCAATATACGAATGCAACAGACTAGAGCTATACCAACGATTCTTATATGAATATGAAGCATGGGTTTTAATAGAGTGGTGCAGCGAAGAGGAGGAGCATAAATGTGATGATTAAGGGCAATGTTAGGTGTGAATATCAGGTAGAGAATTCGTAGCTTGGGGAATAAAAGGTGTTGTTTTTTAAAGATATTATTAAGGGGCTGAGGAACCGTTGTTGAGAGTTTTCGTACATTTAGAGAAGACTGAGGAAAATAAGATACTTGGAGGGATATAAGACCGGGATGGAAGAACGGGTATGGGTCATATCAGAAATGATTTGAAAAAAGACCAACAAAGGTTTGCATGCGAGGTTCTTGGAAATTCATCAGGCCTGCGAGAGCATATTAGTTAGGACTGAGTAGTGGCAAGTATTTTTATGACTTGACATGCTGTTAGAGTGTGAGAAAGATAGCATTAATGAAAGAGATTTAGCGAACCCAGTTAGCCAGACTTGAGTCTTGGAGGTGGGAAGTAGAATACCTGCACTCTGAAGGAGCGATGGGATGTTGCAGATCGTAAAGTCATCTGAACTGTGATATCAGCATTCGTCTGGCAAGATAGTGATTGAATAAGTGATGGGGAAAGTCTTTCCTCTTTTTTCGGATCACTCTTTCTCGGTGAATTTAAAAAACTATTCCTCGACAAAATTGCTAATTAAATATTTACAAAAGTACTAAGTTTGGAACATATCCCAACTTATTTAAAAACCTGCGAACACAAAATATCACAAAGAAGCAGAGATCATAATGTGATATATACCAGTTGACAACCTGAGAGTCATGATGGATGGAACATTCACCACAAACCAAGTAATAAAACCCCGCTGCATCCCTTCCCCAAAGTCTCCTATAAGAATTCAAAATGTCAAAGCACATCTGAAGGTCAGCAGACAAAATAGGTTGTGTACCAGCACTACATGACCATAGTGACCGTGCTTTCAGGTGGCATAGTTGACTGAAGAAACATGACTAGTGTTGTGGAAGATGAATAAATATATACTTGTGGCCACTGTATCTGAGGCAGTACAGTGGATGTCTGCTCAAGGTGACGAAACCAGTCCCTGTGACTGAGGCAGCACAGTGGATGTCTGCTCAAGGTGACGAAACCAGTCCCTGAGACTGAGGCAGCTCTGTGGATGTCTGCTCAAGGTGACGAAACCAGTCCCTGAGACTGAGGCAGCACAGTGGATGTCTGCTCAAGGTGACGAAACCAGTCCCTGAGACTGAGGCAGCACAGTGGATGTCTGCTCAAGGTGACGAAACCAGTCCCTGAGACTGAGGCAGCTCTGTGGATGTCTGCTCAAGGTGACGAAACCAGTCCCTGTGACTGAGGCAGCTTGCTGCAAATCTGGTTTGTATTTTAGGCAGCTCCCTGTACATCTGGTCGTCGTGCTGAAGAATCTGTATGTCTGGCATGTGTATTGAAGTATGTCTGGTTTATGTATAAGCTGTTCTCTACATATCTAGTCTGAGGACTAGGCCGCTGTGGGTGAGGTAGCTGCCAGCATCTTTTCTGTGTGCTGTGGTTACTAGCTGTATTTCTGGTCTGTGTATTTCTTGTGCTATCTGAGATAATGTCCTACATATATTATGTGTAGCAAAGTCAACTACATGCATGTCTCTTCTGAGAGCTGAGACAGCTCCCTACATGTCTGGTCTGTGGCACAGGCAGCTGCCTGCATGTCTGGTCAGAAAGATGCGATTTATTGTATCGTGATGACAGCTTTCAAAAGTTTTTCTTAAACTTTTCCCCAAGTTGTTTTCACAGTTGCAAGAGGCGAGTTCCTCTGTTATCCCTGAAGACAACCCAGGCCACCCCAGCTGTCCTCTCTCACTTTATTTGTAAAGTTTGTTGTTGACTCGAGGCCTTGTTATTATGTTCATTTCGCATGTGAACCGCTGTGAAGTTTAACCTTTGAAAAATAAAAATAAATCTGAACAATAATAATGTGTTTTCTTTTATGTGTGTGAATAGGAGCTTATAATTGCAGAATCGAGCTCTAGTTTTTTAAACACTTTTTTAACTACTAACCAATCATCGTGATGTCTTATGAGATCCCTGTGAGTTTTGTCATTTACACTGAACTCTTTTATGGAGTTATATGTTTAACTCTCTTAATACTTTTTGTGGATGTTATAAAAAAGTTTACGTCTCTTTCGCTCGTTTGGATGTTTGTATTCCTAACTGGGGCCTCCTCTTGAGCCTTTTTCCTATTAGTTATATTTGTAATCTTTACAGCCTATGAGTAACTGGTAACCCAAAACAATGTTCTCTCTGATGTTTTTGTGTTGGTTCATTGTGTATATAAGCGTGAGTAATAACCTAGTTGATATTGAGGATTTTAACCTTAATCTCCACGGCCAGCTTTTTTTTAGTACTGAGAATCGTCCCTGCAACCAGAAGACAAGAGTACAAATAACTGAGAACACACACACACACACACACGTATGTTACACCATTAGTGATAGAATAACAAATAAGTGGAAGGAATGGCACGAAAGAATCACAGAGGCATCACCTGACATCATAGCTCTCACAGAAACTAAGCTGTCAGTGATAAATGCCATCTTTCCAACTGGATATCAGATCCTGAGGAAAGACAGAGGGAACAGGGAGGGTGGCACTGCTCATCAAAAAACAATGGAATTTTGAGGAACTGAAAAGATGAGACAGAGGAGAAGCAAGGGAATACATAATAGGAACACTTCAGAATGTAGGTCCCACAGAACAGCAGGAGGCCAAGACAAGAATATGATAAGAGTAACAGAGAGATGGTTAACACACTGGCACAAGTGGCCAGAAGGGCCCATGTGGGCAGGGCAAAGCTACTGGTTGTGGGTGACTTCAATCACAAAGAAATCGACTGGGAAAACCTGGAGCCACATGGGGGCCCAGAAATGTGGAAGGCTAAGATGATGAAGGCAGTAGTGGGAAATCTTATGCATCAACACTTTAAGGATACTACCAGAGAGAGAGGAGAGGACGAACCAGGAAGACTGGACCTAGTATTCACCTTGTGTAGTGCAGATATTGAGAATATCATATATGAAAGGCCCCTCGGAGCTAGTGATCATGTGACTCTAAGCTTCGAATTCATAGTAGAGTTATAAGCGGAGAGGGAAGCAGGAAGGGCAGGACGAATAAAGTCAAACTACGAGAGGGGACTACACAGGCATGAAAAACTTCCTGCACGGGGTTCAGTGGGACAGAGAACTAGCAGGGAAATTAGTAAATAAGATGATGGAATATGTGACAACAATATGCAAGGAAGCGGATGAGAGGTTTGTGCCCAAGGGCAAGAGACATAATAAGGGCAGGACGAGCCCTTAGTTCACCCAAAGGTGTAGAAAGGCTAAAATCAAGTGCACTAGAAATTGGAAGAAGTATGGAAGGCAAAGGATCCAGGAGAATAAGAAGAGTAGTCGAAGAGCTAGAAATGAGTATGCACTGGTAAAGAATGAGGCCAACCACAATATGAAGATGACATAGCAGAAAAAGCCAAGTCTGACCCGAATCTGTTGTACAGTCACACCAGGAAGACAACACCAGTTAAATACCATGTAATAAGGCTAAAGGAAGGAAGGAGGGGAGTTTTCAGGAAACGACTTTGAAGTATGTGAGGAGCTCAACATGAGATTCAAAGAAGTATTCACAGTGGAGACAGAAAGGACTCCAGAAAGACAGAGAGGAGGGATAAACCAACAACTGCTGGACACTATACATACAACCGAGGAGAAGGTGAATAAGCTGCAAAGTGAACTAGATATCTCACAGGTGATGGGGCCGGATAACATCTCTCCATGGGTCACGAGAGAGGGAGCAGAGGCGCTCTCTGTACAACTAACAACAATCTTCAACACATTTATTGAATGTAGTCCAATTTTTTTAAAAAAGAGACAGACACGAAGCATTAAACTACAGACCAGTGTCACTGACTTGCATTGTATGCAAAGTCATGTAGAAGATTATCAGGAGAAAAGTGGTGGAGCACCAACAAAGGATTGAACTTATAAACAAAAACCAGCAAGGATTCAGAGATGGAACATATTGTGTTACAAACCTACTGGAGTTCTATGACAGGGTGACAGCAGTATGACAAGAGAGAGAGGGAGGGGTGGGTAGATTGCATTTTCTTGGATTATAAGAAGGCTTTTGACAAAGATTTAGATTTAGATTTAGATTTTTTATTTCTCTGTAAAGATTACAATGTGTCGCTTACATTTATAAGACAATAATTACAAAGATGGCCATTAGCATGCCTAGCATGCCTGGGCATGCTAGGCATTTCGGGCAGACTAATACTAGTTCTTAATCTATATTACAAATTACAAATGAATACAAATTTCAAATGATTAAATAGATTTTCAATAGTGAGGTAGTTCATAGGTTCACATAAGAAACTAGTGCAACATCTGGAGTACCAGGCAGGTATAACAAGGAAGGCACTGCAATGGATCAGTGAATGCCTGACGGGAAGGCAGCAGCGAGTCATGGTACGTGCAGTGTCAGACTGGACGCCTGTGACGAGCAGGGTTCCACAGGGGTCAGTCTTAGGACAGGTACTGTTTCTGGTATATGTGAATGATATGACGTAAGGGACAGACTCAGAAGGGTCCCTGTTTGAAGACGATGTGTAGTTAATGAGGAGAATTCAATCGGAGGAGGATAAGGCAGGTATCTGTAAGAACTGTTAGCAGACGTGTGTCAGAACTGGGCTATAGTAGTCACCACCAGGTTAAGAAACCGATCCTCTCCAATCCACAAAAGAATCGTAGGCTGGATTATGCATAAAAATATCTTCACTGGAATCCTCAACAGTGGTCTGAAGTACTTTGGAGTGATGAAGCAACCTTCCCCGTCACCAGTAACCGTGGGGGACATGTGTATTGTGTACCGGCCCAGAGGTAGTGACCTGCTATACCCACGCTACACCTTTGGGACCACCAAACACCCAGACTCGCTCATGGTTTGGGGGTGTTTCAGTGCTCAGAGTGTTGGTGAACTCACTGTGCTTCCCATAAACCAGTATATGAACCAGTTTAATTACCTGGAGTTATTGTGTGACAATTTACCTGAGTCGTTTGACAAGTGTGGGGCTACGGTTTTTATGCAGGACGGTGTACCGTGTCATACCACCAAATTTGTAGTTCAGTGGCTTAAGGACTGTGAAGTGAGGTTCTTTAATGACTGGCCAGGCACTTGCCCAGACCTAAACCCTATTGTGCATATATATATATTATAATCTTCCATGGTATGTTTTTGTGTTTTGGTACGTGTGTGGGGGAGGGGCGGCATAATGCCGTGACTAGAACTGTATATATATATATATATACATATATATATATATATATATATATATGGTCTGCAGCAAGTGGTGGATGAAATGATAAGGCTTCGGAGGCTTACTTTATTTGCGAAAATGTGAGGGTACACAGGCAGTGTGTTTGTGCCCATGGCCCGGGAGGGCCATGCCCATGCGAGGGAGAGAGAAGTAGGCCTTGTTTACTCTAGGATGCCTAGAAGAGAAGTGAGAGAGGAACATGGTGGGGAAGACTGAAGTGGGTATGGGCCTATAGGTGGCAGCACGAGCAT
Source organism: Cherax destructor (assembly GCA_009830355.1). Lineage (NCBI taxonomy): Eukaryota > Metazoa > Arthropoda > Malacostraca > Decapoda > Parastacidae > Cherax > Cherax destructor. Next base: position 206,815 of record WNWK01001884.1, on the reverse strand, counting down.
GGCACGAAATATGAACTCAGCTGTCTATGCAGACAGTACAGGCTGTCTACAAATGTATGACAAATTTCTGACACAACCCTAACTCCGCTGGACCTTGATAAAGCCATTGACAACATGACCATGCACTCAGGCCCAGACTCTTGGAACCCTGTATTCTTTAAGAACTGCAATAAACGCCTTTTGCATGCCCTAAGTATGCTATGGAGAAGGAGCATAGAAATGGATGAAATTTCACAGTCCCTAAAAACAACAGATATAGCCTCACTCCAAAGCAATAGCTAAGAACTATAGACCAATAGCTCTAACGCCCCACATCATAAAAATCTTTGAAAAATACTAAGAAACATGATTGCAAACCACTTTTATTACCAACAAATGCACAATCCCGGGCAACATGGCTTCAGATCAAGTCGCTCTTGCCATTCACAACTACTAAACCACTGTGATATGGTCAAGGATGCACTAGAATGCAGATGTAGTATACACAGATTTTGCGAAAGCCTTTGACAAGTGCATTCATGATGTAATATCGCACAAAATACCTGCTAAAGGGATAACTGGCAAAGTGGCCAGATGGATCTTCAACTTTCTGACCAATCGAACACAAAGAGTAGTGGCAAACAGAGTTAAATTGGAAGTTGCCGTAGTGAAAAGCTCTGTTCCACAAGGCACAGTACTTGCCCCATCCTGTTCTTCATCTTCATACCAGACATAGACAGAGATGTAAACCATAGGACCGTGTCATCCTTTGCAGACAATACCGGGATCTTCATGAGACTGTCGTCCACTGAGGACACAGTAAACCTCCAAGTAGATATAAACCAAGTTTTCCAACGGGCAACCGAAAACAATATGATGTTCATTGAAGACAAATTCCAACTACTCATTTATAGAAAACTGGAGGAGATAATAACTAAAACTGAGTATACTACAAACTCTCATCAAGCAGTAGAGCAGAAAAGTGATGTGAAAGACATGGGAGGGGTAATGTCTGAGGATCTCACTTTCAAAGAGCACTACAGTGCTAGTATCACTTTTGCGGAGAAAATGATAGGATGGATAATGAGAACATTCAAGACAAGAGATGCTAAGCCAATGATGATCCTTTTTAAATTACTTGTTCTTTCTAGGCTGGAATACTGCTGTACATTAACATCTCCATTCAAAGCAGGTGAAATTCCAGATCTAGAGTATATACGGAGAACCTTTACTGCAAATGTAAGTTTCGTCAAACACCTAAACTACTAGGAACGCTTGGAAGCATTTGACTTGTACTCACTGGAGCGCAGGCGAGAGAGATACATCATAATCTACTCCTGGAAAATCAGTGTTACTTTGTAAATGGTACAAGTCGGACCACCGAAACATCGTGGTAAGCTTCCCTCTCCTAAGTGCGGGTTGTTTGTGTATTGTTCCAGTCACAGTATTGTTCCAGTCACAGTATTGTTCCAGTCACAGTATTGTTCCAGTCACAGTATTGTTCCAGTCACAGTATTGTTCCAGTCACAGTATTGTTCCAGTCACAGTATTGTTCCAGTCACAGTATTGTTCCAGTCACAGTATTGTTCCAGTCACAGTATTGTTCCAGTCACAGTATTGTTCCAGTCACAGTATTGTTCCAGTCACAGTATTGTTCCTTTTGTTATTTACAAAGCATGAAATTTTCATTTTAGCTAATAATGAAAACAGCAATATATATATATATATATATATATATATATATATATATATATATATATATATATATATATATATATATATATATATATATATATACTATATATATATACAAACTGTAATTTCTTTCTCTCTGCCTTGGTATGTAAATCTCCCTGTCTCTCTCCTCTTTCTTTGTCTCTTTCTCTCTCCCTCCCTCTGTCTATGTCTGTCTCTCTCTCTCAACCTTCATTGGTCACATGGTCTCCACCAATTTTTCAGCACATCGATGTTTGATGAGTTTCTTGGTGCCAACTGACCAATCAGAAGTTTTGTAAGATTGTTCATGTGTTGCCATTGAAGGAGACTCTTGCGAAAGATTAAAAATAAAATGTACCGAGTGCAGAATATGTTTAAATGAAGTTAAATGTCTGTGTTGAATATTTGAATCCAATAAGAAGATTTTCCCAAATTTTCTTATGGAAATAATACATCATTTTCGTCAATAAAAGAATAAAAAACACTGATACGTTTTAAAAATAGTTAACATAAGAATCTAAGAAGAGAGAATATCTGTAGCAGGCCTACCGGCCAATACTAGGCAGGTTATTCCCAAACACTCCGAAAAATATTTCCCCAACCCTATTCTCAATGCTACGCAGGAATATGCTTGGACAACCCTACTAACTCATGTTTTGCATCACTCAAATCTTTCACATCCCAAGTTTTAGTCTTAATAACCTATAGGCAGCTATCCCAGCTGCTTTATTCCAAACCAGTATTTCTAGCTACTTTCTACACAAAATTTGTCTTTATTTCCAATACATTATTTCGATCTTTCTTTCTAAACTATTATATACGTTTATTTATTCTATCTATCTTCATTACATTTCAGTATATTCCTTCATTCCAAGTCAAGAGGAGTTGGATCCACCCAGAAGGGCTTAATTATATCCAATCGGAATTATATTCTAAAACAAATCGAAATAATCTTTCAGAAGCCACTATGACTCTGAAAGTGAGGCAGATCAAAAGATGCATTCTTTAATTACTGTTCACAAATAAAAAACATTTTTTAATAATAAATGAAAAATTCACAATGTCTAACAAGAGATATATTGTTTTAAAAGTTTTATCAGGCATTAAAGATTAATGCCGCTCACAAGAGGCATACTCAAGTTATTTCACTATAAAAACACAGAATTTTAAATATAAAAAATGCAAATTGTACCCATACACTCCAGTAACAACATAAGTTTCTTCTGTAAGGATAGACTAGTGCTGAAAGTCTGCAGCCCATCACAAGATTTTTTTTTTACAAATTACCACACAGAAACCAGAATGGGGGATGGTCTTTATAAACTATAGCAGAGAGCATCAGCACCTCCCAATAGCTCTCTGACCATTTTTCTAGTCATAGTTCACCAGAATTCAAATTGAACAATCGCATGAACCGTTCAGGCTGTAAAACTCAGCATCAGTTATTATTTGAAGTCCATCAGCGAAGAAATACTCAGTTATTGCTCCGAATCCAACTTTCCAAGTTTATTAACTATACAAAGATATTGACAAAGCTGCACCCACAAGAACTAAACACGGGGGGGGAGGGGTACTATATACGATGCATCAGTCACTAGAGATTGAAGCTGATCAGAAGCTGCACAATCAAATTATTTCACATAAAATATTACTAGAACATTTTATAAGTAACATTTACAAACGAGCATATACACAATTAAAAAAAATTATCCTTCTAGATAGGATACACAAATTTTGAAAAATTTAAACAACTCAGAGGAGGCTTTATCAAATTAATACACAAACTAAATCCGGGAATGTTATCTGTAAAGTGAATCAGAGGGCACTGAACATTTCGCTAGTTACACTTCGAATACTTTGAAAATTTAAATAATAGGATGGGACGTCGTCAGGATATAAACAAATCCTTCATGAATAAATAAAAGTTTAGGAAACCACATGAATGGAATCTTAGTTGAGAGGAGACTCTTAGTTGAGAGGAGACTCTTAGTTGAGAGGAGAATCTTAGTTGAGAGGAGAATCTTAGTTGAGAGGAGAATCTTAGTTGAGAGGAGAATTTGTTCCCATTCTACAACATATTTTTTTTATATCTGCAGAGTTCGCCTTCATAGTCATCCTTCCTCAAATAATTTTAAAGCCTGCCCTTAGGTCTGGTATATTTCTTTATCGTTCCTTTCTCACAACATTCGACTAACACCCAGGTACCTATTTACTTGTATATAAACTAAATATGCTGATGTAAAGACTCACACATACGTAGTTTGCTTGTCCCGGGAGTCGAACCTCGGATATTTTGGTTTTGATTCAATACGCTGAACATATGCTATAGATCGTTGTAGTGTGCGCACTGGTTATAATCAATGTGTGGTAAGAATTGCATGTTAGGGTTCAAGTCTATTGACTGCGCGAGGATCATTAGGATCATCTTCACTTACATGATGACATAAATGATATTTAATCCATAAATATAATAGACGTACATCCACTGTATCTACACTAAGATAAATTCACTTACCTGTGTATATTACGTAACGATTTAATATAATGTAGTTGATACATGGAGACCGGGAAAATAATTTGAATATTGTGTATTTTTACAACTTCATTTATTTTGAAAGAAATTATGAATAAAAAATATTTAATTTATGATCAGAGTGTAGCATTGGTAATCCAATTCTTCCTTTCTTGTGTAAATGAATATATAGTATGAAGAATTAGAGAGATGTGTACCGTGCACCGTAGTCGTGAAAACTACGGTGCTCTTCACTAACCCCAAGAGTCATGCAATGATCACCTCAGCTTTTGTATATAATTCTTCACATTATGTCCTTGTATTGTATTGATAAAGCCACTGAAGGGCGAAACGTCTTCAAATTAAGATGCCAGATGTTGCACATGTGTCTAATACATCACCTTCTCGGTTCTATATACCATTTATACACAATATCTGGTATACATGTATGCTGATAAATTAATCCTAATTATGTATAGACGTATTTACAAGAAGTCTTTCTAAGTTTCAGTGTATTTTGTGTCCTTATTTAGAAACTGTCCTTGAAACTGATTGACACATTAGAGCCTTGTTTTGATCCAGTGAAAAACACAGCAATAACATTCACTCACAACTGGGTAAATACTGCAGCTATGGAAATATATTCATCATATATCCACGCGGAACATCAACAACAATAGTCTGCTTGAAAAGGAATAAATTCCCATATATTATGAAAGCAAAACATTAATTAATTAATCAGACAAAATTTCCTTCAGACTTAAGCCAGTGAGTTGGTAGTAAAAAAAAAAAGACATCAAATTAATTAAAATGAAACTAGTGAGATTACTCTGGGAAAAAATTGTCTAGAGATGTCGGAGCCAATATTAGCTACAGTCAAAACCCATTAACAAATTAAACAGTAACTAGAAAATCCATTGGATTCCTTCAACCACTTACATTCAGGAGCTATAGTGATAAACTTCTATATTGATAAAAGTATAATGTTTATTAATTATTAATAAATCAAGTTGTACTCACGACACTGTATAAAGTTATCAGTTCAAGTTTAAGATTATTATAAAATATGTAAACAGTAAGATTAAATAAAAGAATAATAAAAAAATATTAATGGCAAGATCAGTAGAACACATTACAGAATTCACCTCCATTATCTGTTATTAGGGATTTAGGAGTTGTATGTCTGTAGTTTATACGTTCTTTAAACGCTTTAGCTTCTGTCTCGGCAGTCTTATCTGCATTAGGAACTAACTCACAATATCTGGTGAAATGATTTACTAACACACACACACACACACACACACACACACACACATATATATATATATATATATATATATATATATATATATATATATATATATATATATATATATATATATATATATATATATATATATATATGTCGTGCCGATTTGGTAAAACTGGTCAATTAGCAAGAACTCATTTAAAATTAAGTCCTTTCTAAAATCTTCTCTTATACGTTCAAAGACATATTTTTTTCATTAAGGTTAATGTACAAAAAATAATTTTGCACCAGAAGAATCTTAGAAAACTTACCTAACCTTATTATAACAATCGCAATTTATGTCGTGCCGATTAGGTAAAACTTGCGATTTTGGCTTAAATAGCAACGCTCACCTTGCCATATAAGACAAGTGAAAATTTGTGTATGCAATAATTTGCAAAATCATTCTGAACATAACGAAAAATATGTTTCATTGTGTTTGTTTATTATTAAATTAATGTTAACGTATCTAAAATATATTTAGTTGGGTTAGGCTAAATTAAATTGTGCTTGTTGTAATAAGGTTAGGTAGGTTTTCAAAGTTTTTCTTGGCACAAAATTATAAATTCTTACATTAACATAAATGAAAAAATATACCTTAAACGTATAAGAGAAAATTTTATAAAGGACTTAATTTTAGATGAGTTCTTGTAATTGACCAGTTTACCTAATCGGCACGACATATATATATATATATATATATATATATATATATATATATATATGTCGTGCCGATTAGGTAAAACTTGCGATTTTGGCTTAAATAGCAACGCTCACCTTGCCATATAAGACAAGTGAAAATTTGTGTATGCAATAATTCGCCAAAATCATTCTGAACATAACGAAAAAATATATTTCATTGTGTTTGTTTATTATTAAATTAATGTTAACGTATCTAAAATATATTTAGTTGGGTTAGGCTAAATTAAATTGCGCTTGTTGTAATAAGGTTAGGTAGGTTTTCAAAGTTTCTCTTGGTACAAAATTATAAATTCTTACATTAACATATATGGAAAAAATATATCTTTAAACGTATAAGAGAAAATTTTAGAAAGGACTTAATTTTAGATGAGTTCTTGCTAATTGACCAGTTTTACCTAATCGGCACGACATATATATATATATATATATATATATATATATATATATATATATATATATATATATATATATATATATATATATATATATATATGTCTCGATTAGGTAAAACTTACGATTTGCTTAAATAGCAACGCTCACCTTGCCATATAAGACAAGTGAAAATTTGTGTATGCAATAATTTCGCCAAAATCATTCTGAACATAACGAAAAAATATATTTCATTGTGTTTGTTTATTATTAAATTAATGTTAACGTATCTAAAATATATTTAGTTGGGTTAGGCTAAATTAAATTGCGCTTGTTGTAATAAGGTTAGGTAGGTTTTCAAAGTTTTCTTGGTACAAAATTATAAATTCTTACATTAACATAAATGAAAAAATATATCTTTAAACGTATAAGAGAAAATTTTAGAAAGGACTTAATTTTAGATGAGTTCTTGCTAATTGACCAGTTTTACCTAATCGGCACGACATATATATATATATATATATATATATATATATATATATATATATATATATATATATATATATATATATATATATATATATATACATATATATGTATACATATATATGTATACATATATATGTATACATATATATATATATATATATATATATATATATATATATATATATATATATATATATATATATATATATATATATATATATATATATATATATATATATATATATATATATATATATGTATATGTATATATATGCCGTGCCGATTAGGTAAAACTGGTCAATTAGCAAGAACTCATCTAAAATTAAGTCCTTTCTAAAATTTTCTTATACGTTTAAAGATATTTTTTTCATTTATGTTAATGTAAGAATTTATAATTTTGTACCAAGAGAAACTTTGAAACCTACCTAACCCTATTACAACAAGCGGAATTTAATTTAGCCTAACCCAACTAAATATATTTTAGATACGTTAATATTAATTTAATAATAAACAAACACAATGAAATATATTTTTTTCGTTAAGTTCAGAATGATTTTGGCGAAAATATTGCATACACAAATTTTCACTTGTCTTATATGGCAAGGTGAGCGTTGCTATTTAAGCCAAAATTGCAAGTTTTACCTAATCGGCACGACATTATATATATATATATATAGTATGTCAGTTGGTGAAGTATGTCAGTTGGTGTAGTGTCAGTTGGTGAAGTATGTCAGTTGGTGAAATATGTCAGTTGGTGTAGTATGTCAGTTGGTGTAGTATGTCAGTTGGTGTAGTATGTCAGTTGGTGTAGTATGTCAGTTGGTGTAGTATGTCAGTTGGTGTAGTATGTCAGTTGGTGAAGTATGTCAGTTGGTGAAATATGTCAGTTGGTGTAGTATGTCAGTTGGTGTAGTATGTCAGTTGGTGTAGTATGTCAGTTGGTGTAGTATGTCAGTTGGTGAAGTATGTCAGTTGGTGAAATATGTCAGTTGGTGTAGTATGTCAGTTGGTGTAGTATGTCAGTTGGTGAAGTATGTCAATTGGTGTAGTATATCAGTTGGTGAAGTATGTCAGTTGGTGAAGTATGTCAGTTGGTGTAGTATGTCAGTTGGTGTAGTATGTCAGTTGGTGTAGTATGTCAGTTGGTGTAGTATGTCAGTTGGTGTAGTATGTCAGTTGGTGTAGTATGTCAGTTGGTGTAGTATGTCAGTTGCAGTAAAAGAGTAATGGAGAGTGTCTGCACTGAAATTATAGAAAGTATGTCAAGTCAAATCGCTCGCCCAGGTGCGGTAAACACAGCGAAACATTATAGCTGATAGAGGTGTCTGAGTGTCAACAATGCCTGGTAAGCGGACACTGTATGCCCAACAAACCATCGTGCAAAAACAGTTTTTCAAACCAACAGAGATTAAAAGACATCGACTAAGAACCAAATGTGATTTGAGTTGACCTCTAACCTAGACCCGAATGTTCTAGTTAAAATTGAAAAATATTATGAATATTGTGTGTCCTTGAGAAGGATCCTGCAGGTCCTTAACCGCTAGGACGGGCAGAAGAGTCCACGAGTTCATTGAGTCGCACAGATAAAGGACTGACCCTGGGCACTTGCTTAAGCGGCATTACAACCAGTGTTAAGTGTGAAGGAAGGTGGGATACGGAAATCATAACTCTGAAGAACTTCAATTGCACTTTGAAAGTCAGAGAACTCAACAAAATCAGAATTAGGAAGAGATGCAATGTGGATGATGCCTGAAAAAAGTGCATAAAACTGTGCTGTGAGAATACTAGTCCCGTGTCTCACCTTCTGGAAAAATAGCTGCATATTCAACACCATCATAGAGTGTAATTCAAAATGATAGAGGACGAATGAGAGAATGGACATTTTAGTGAAACCAGATTTTGGATAGGGAAAGAGGTGGAACATACCAAAAAATATAATTTTGGAAGACTGGATTAAGATAATACTGGGATAATATTAAACGGGGAATAACAAGGCACAGAGAAAATATAATAGTCCATCTAGACTTATAGTCAATTGAGTTCTTTAAGGAGGTGAGAACTTGCTGAATATGAGAGGGAGAACATAATGGCAAAATCAACAACATATAAAGAAGACAAAATTCCTGACGTAATACATAATTAAGTCCTTTAACTGATAATAAATACAAGGTTGTGCTAAGAAGGAAGTCTGAAGAATATTATTTTCCCGGATACCAAGTGTAAATTTGCCATAAAGACTTTAATATAAAGTTAGAAATGGCCTCAGTGGCCACAATAATAGACGTGAGATAATATGTCGTAATGCCAAGTCATTTCATAAGCTTTTTCAATGTCGTCAGAGACTGACAACAAACATGTCTTTAGCAAAGATATTACATACGTATATATCGAGCAGGTGGATTAGATGATCAGTCGTTGAACAACTGCCTGTGTATCCAAAGTGATGTAAAAACACATAGCTGTGTATTTTCCAGTACCACATTAGTCTCCTGTTAAATATATGTTCAGTAGAATTACAAATGAAGTAGTTTTTTTTATATTTTATTTAAAATCCAGTATTACATCACATAGAAACAATTAAATATCAAGGAACAGTAAAAGCAAAACATACAGTTTACCAACAGAGTGAGTAAGTATATTCAACTGAAATAAGGTACTCTCGTAATCGACAGTGAAAAACATACAAGATTGAGAAAACCTATAGTGTAAAATAGTAGACATAATGAAAACCTGAACCCACCCAAAAAGAACTTCTAAAACCCCAAACATCGTAATTTAAATTAAGTATACACACTTGTTATTTACATTATTTACCGTACAAAACAAACTATGAGTCATCAAGATGGGAGAAACCCCGGGAAAACATTCCCATGCATCCTAAACCCTAACCCTACACTTAACCACAAGCTCTATAAGCTCTATAGTACATAACCATTAAACATTGACTAAACCCCGTTTAAAATATATTCAGAGCATATATTGTTACCATAATGAGTAGCACATTTCACGCCAAAATGAACTGAAGCAAAAATTTACAAAATCTTTCACTCTAAACACAAGGAGCCAACTGCTCTCCTAATGAGAATAACAAACATAACCAGCAATTACATATACCATTAAGTACTGCAAACCTAAACCCCCTTATTACGTACACAATTTTCAATACACCCGAGACAGAGTCACGGAGGAATGACCAATGAAACCTGATTGCAACACAAAAGGCATCAGGTGGTCATAAGATTGAAACATATGCAATACCTAAACATATTACATAAGAATATATAATATACTATACAAACATATATAATCAAAACCACTATGAATACCTTTAACAAAACACAATATGGGACCCCTAAAGGGTGAAAAGCATACAAGTATTAATATACTACAACAATTACAACTAAACTTTTGGTAATATGAACCATCAATAACAGTAAAGAAAAACTAGGCACACACGCATAACATAGAAATCTCCGTAACATTCGTGAAAGGGATGCCCGTAACCTGGCTCCAACACCTCACAGTGACGCCCGTAACCTGGCTCCAACACCTCACAGTGACGCCCGTAACCTGGCTCCAACACCTCACAGTGACGCCCGTAACCTGGCTCCAACACCTCACAGTGACGCCCGTAACCTGGCTCCAACACCTCACAGTGACGGAATCTACGGCTCACACCCATTCAGTTTCAATACAAACCAATACAATAAAAGAGAATACCAATGATACCTCATCTTTTGCATGTTTTTTTTTTTAATACATAACTAAAAACACAACTCACAATATAAAAAAAAAATCCCATATATCAAGAATGATAGACAAAATAATTGCAAGAATACATCAATCACATTTGTGAAGTGAGAAACCTAAAAAGGAACCAAATTATCCTAAGGGCACAACCTGGCCCTCAAGTAAGGCAAACCCCCATTGAAAAAAAAACTGAAACCCAAAAGTGAAACCAAAAAAAACTAACCCCCCCTTCATCTGAGTCTCCAAACATGCCACACACACACTCACCTAGAAAAAGAAAACCCACACCCCTTTTCCCCAAGGGGAAAAGGGGTTAGTGGAAAACCAGGATAAACCCCCGACAACCACACACCCCTCCCCATACATAAAACCCACCTATCAGCTTTCACACCTACCCACCAGCCCCCCTCTCCAGAGACCAACCCCTTCTTTGAAAAAACCCCAAAAACTATAGCTTCCAGTTAACCCAGCAACGCCACCATTGTTAAAAGCCTATATCCTACAGAAAAAAAACCTATCCCATACCCTCCCATACAACTCCTATTTCCTACACTTAGTTCTATAAAATCTCGCTGCTAAAGCCCTAATCCTAGCATCACTCCTTCAGAGTGCAGGCACTGTACTTCCCACCTCCACCCGTCCTTCAGAGTGCATGAACTGTACTTCACACCTCCACCCCTCCTTCAGAGTGCAGGCACTGTACTTCCCACCTCCAACCGGCCTTCAGAGTGCATGAACTGTACTTCACACCTCCACCCCTCCTTCAGAGTGCAGGCACTGTACTTCACACCTCCACCCTCCCTTCAGAGTGCAGGCACTGTACTTCCCACCTCCACCCGGCCTTCAGAGTGCATGAACTGTACTTCACACCCCCACCCCTCCTTCAGAGTGCAGGCACCGTACTTCACACCTCCACCCGTCCTTAAGAGTGCATGCACTGTACTTCACACCTCCACCCCTCCTTCAGAGTGCAGGCACTGTACTTCACACCTCCACCCGTCCTTCAGAGTGCATGCACTGTACTTCACACCTCCACCCCTCCTTCAGAGTGCAGGCACTGTACTTCCCACCTCCATCCCTCCTTCAGAGTGCAGGTACTGTACTTCCCACCTCCACCCCTCCTTCAGAGTGCAGGTACTGTACTTCCCACCTCCACCACTCCTTCAGAGTGCAGGCACTGTACTTCCCACCTCCACAAATCCTTCAGAGTGCAGGCACTGTACTTGCCACCTCCACCATTCCTTCAGAGTGCAGGCACTGTACTTCCCACCTCCACCACTCCTTCAGAGTGCAAACACTGTACTTCCCACCTCTACCACTTCTTCAGAGTGCAGGCACTGTACTTCCCACCTCCACCACTCCTTCAGAGTGCAGGCACTGTACTTCCCACCTCCACCCGTCCTTCAGAGTGCAGACACTGTACTTCCCACCTCCACCACTTCTTCAGAGTGCAGGCACCGTACTTTCCACCTCCACCACTCCTTTAGAGTGAATACACTGTACTTCCCACCTCCACCTGTCCTTCAGAGTGCAGACACTGTACTTCCCACCTTCACCACTTCTTCAGAGTGCAGGCACTGTACTTCCCACCTCCACCACTCCTTCAGAGTGCAGACACTGTACTTCCGATCTCCAAGACTCAAGTCCGGCTAACCGGTTTTCTAGTGTTTGTTTATTTTATACTATTTATCTCCATTGTAGTAGGAGACTGTGTGTTCAATTCACTTATAATTGGTGGTCTGTAAAGGATCCTTGACATGCATTAGCATTTAGTGAGGAAAAGAGTGGAATCTTGGAGAACTGGAGAAGACTCAGGGGCTCAGGAGACGAGAAAAGGCTGTGTGAATGTGTGAAATTCAAAACCGAAGAAATTAAAAAAGGAGTCAGTCAAATTTGTTGCATGCAGAAGTTGCTGGAGAGATTCCTGTATCAGTTGAAAGTCGAGAAATAATGCAAGCATGTTATATTTTGGGCAGAAGACCAATTTTGCAAAGATATTCCATTGCTTGACCGTATGACATGAACTGTTTTTCTCACAAGAGGCGGATTTCACATACCTTAATGAATGCAGTGCTTGAACGAAACAGACAAGATGAACCCCAAAACAAATCGAACATCTAGTTCACTTACAGGGTTCAACTCCAAGACTCGGGAAGGCACAGGTAAGACGAACATGGCAATTTAGAAGGCACTGTTGCGAATTAGGTAAGAACTGGAAAAACATCGTTCGTACCTTCAGTAAATGCTCACTGATGTACTACTGTGGGAGGATTGATGAGTGTTTCACAGTCAGTATTGAGGAAGTCTGCTCGCGTATGTTAACAGGTGTGTCATCAACTTGTAGTTATGATTGTTTATGTGTTAGAGTATAATTAGTATACTCCCTAATGTTGAATATAAAAGTAACAATCAGTCCAGCTGCCCTCAGGATTACTTGGCTAATTCGGTAATGTTGCAGATTGTCTGAAGCATCTCTGAGATAGTAAGTAAAAAATTATGTCAAGAGCGGCGGGACATATACCTGTAATGGAGCCATATAATGGAGCCCAGTGTGAAAATTTCTTGTGCATATAGCTGGGAAGAGGTCGATGAATATCTGGCACTGCAAAGGTGATTTCAAATCGCCTTTTCGTTATCAAAGATGACAATGAGAAAACATTATGTTTATTCACTCAATAATAACAATTACCTTCTTCTCTCTATTAAGCTACACACCATCTTGTTCAATAGAAACATACCCATTTGCTAAAAGAAATGATCTTAAGGCCAATAGAGAGGTAAACATGAAAGACCATCAGATATCTAAATGACAGCCACTGTACCAAAATGGTTCATGATGCTTGATTGGCCAAAACAGAATACATCATCCCATGAGAGAGTGGATGGAAATGAAAGACCAGTCATTTGATTCAAATGTCATTTGTCCTATATTGCCTTTCCGTATTGAGCTGCAGTTCACTGGCAGACTCAACTCCCAGACAAGCGTAAAAAGAAGTTCATGGGTCACCGTGCAGTGCTTAGTTTGGTTCTTACATGTGACGCTTACGGAAAAAAGAGACACAAATATAGTATAATCCAATCCTTCATTGGCAACGATCTGCTTATTGTGTAAGCGATAATAAGTTATCACATTACATTGCATTTGCGCATCTTCTTCTTTTCCTTTATGTCGGTATTCCATATTCTTTCCACGTAACTGCTTCCCTGAGGGAGCTGAAGCCCTCCCAGTGCATCCATCACAGAGAAGACCCTCCAAAAACTGCATTTTTTTGTTATCTACAACCTCCAACGCACTACGTTCTTTTCTATAACTCTCCAACAGATCCACTAGATGCTGTCTTGACGTCAATAATCTTCCAGCTGCTGCGCTCTTGTTTGTAAGCTCCCTACAGCTGTTTCCTATTCTATAACACTCAACTAATCGTCCATAAATGGCTGTTTTCTTTCTATAAGCCTCAAACAGCCTCCTTCCAGTCTATAACTCTCGACTAACTGCTGTCATGTCATCTAGAACAATCTAACATCCATTGTTTTCTTCTCTATAATCCTTCAACAGATGTTCTCTTACCTTAATCCAATTTTTACTGAAAACACACACACAAGTATTAAACAAATAAGTTAAATTATAAATAAAAACTAAACATTTTCAACACATAAACATAGGTATCAAGTAAGTGGAAACATATAATTAATAGCCAGGTTAAGAAAGCTGGCGTGGAGTGAAGAAGTTAATTAAACCTGGAGAAAAGAGAAGTGCTGGAACAATGATGGGAGGAACGAGGGTCCTCAGGATAAAAGCTTGAATATATTTACTAGCAAGGTAAAGAACATGGGTGTCCCAAACAAGCACTCTCGCGGCACAAGTAACTGCGACTTAGGCAAAGCCTAAGTCCTCTGTGCCCTTGCAGAGGACTTAGGCAGTCTGGTCTGTTGATGTGCAGTAGGTATGCACGCTTGGGCGAGTGGAGCAAGAGTGGGTGAGCAACATGGGTGAGCCAGCCCTGCTGGGTGCCCCATTTTCTGCACTGTGATGGGTGATGGTGCTGGGTGAGTGCCTCTCGTTTTCTGTTTGAAGCACCTCGAGAGACAGTGCCTGACTTCCATTCTCTGTAGTTGAGCCTGAAGGACTCAAATATTTTTAAAACTCCAGTTTTTACCTGGTTTTCGAAGGACCTTAGGTTCTTATATAATTGTAAACTGTCTTACAAGGACCACTGTAAGGAACTGGGGCCTGTAGATACTAGCAAGTTAATGGACTGTACACAGGTACTTTGCTTAGTGACGGCTCAACGTCCCAGCAGCTATCCCCGGGGAGTTAATTTGAGGATCCGGAAACATCAACCCTTGGGCTGTGGGAAATTTAATTAATGAGTAAATAATTGCCCCAAAGGAGCATTTATTTCAGGATTTCAATAGTAAATAATGCTGATTGGACAATTACTTACTTTTTTGGGCTCAATGGCCCACAGATGATGGGGTGTATAAATAAATCTAGACCTGACATGTCCTAACTATCTGCGGCATAGCCGAGCTAACCAGGTGCATGCTTGTCTAGACTTACCTGGGTTTTTGTATCTGACCCTCAAATGTCACCCCGGTATCCGATGTCTTGATTGAAGTAGTGTCTCATGGTGCACTATCTCTCTGAAGATTGTTCGTAACACACACTGTTACACTACACTGTTCTTCAAGATTTGTCCATTCGTAGTAATGTCACAACAGGAAGATAGTATCCTTCACTGTAATAGTTCTACCACGAATTGTGAGATTGTGCAAAAGTCAAGAGCACTGTTCCTTTGTTTGGGCAATGTGCGAGTGAAACACAAGTTTCCTGGTCATCTCCTGAAGCCAGTGTGACCTGCAGCGGGCTTCGTCTTGGGGCGCGGCCCCAAATCACAGAGAGTTCATTATTGTCCCACAATGTGAATAAAGTGATGCAGGGTTTTCTTATACTTTTCCTGCTACGGTAAAGAGAGTCATTTTCCTCACTTCACTATCACTCAGTTGCAACGAACACTTTCTGAAGAAATATCTCCACACACACACAACGGAGTTTTATGACTAGGTAATGGAAGTAAGAAACAGAGAGAGGGGTGGGTAGAATGCATTTTCTTGGACTGCAAGAAGGCCTTCGACTCAGTTGCTCACAAGAGATTAGTGCAAAAGCTAGAGGATCAGGTACGTATAGGCACTGCAATGGATCAGAGAATGCATGACAGGAAGGTAACAAGTCATGGTATGTGAAGAAGTATCAGAGTGGGCGCCTGTGACGAGCTCGGTTCCACAGGGGTCAGTAAAAGGACCAGTGCTATTTTTGGTATATTTAAATGACATGACGGAAGGGTAGACTCAGAAGTGTTCCTGTTTGCAGATGATGTGAAGTTAACGAGGAGAATTAAATCGGATGAGGATCAGGCAGGACTACAAAGAGACCTGGACAGGCTGAAAGCCTGGTCCAGCAACTGGCTCCTCAAATTTAATGCCTCCAAATTCAAAGTCATGAAGATCGGGAAAAGGCATTTAAGACTGCAGACAGAGTACAGGCTAGGTGGCCAAAGACTGCAAACCTCACTCAAAGAAAAGGATCTGGGCAGCATATGGGCCCCATGCAAACCTGAGAATAGCACTCCGATGCCTCAGTAAGGAATCATTCAAGATTCTGTACAACGTGTACGTCAGGCCCATACTGGAGTATGCAGCACCAGTTTAGAACCCACACCTGGTCAAGCACATCAAGAAATTAGAGAAAGTTCAAAGGTTTGCAACAAGGCTAGTTCCAGAGCTAAGGGGAATGTTCTACGAAGAAAGGTTAAGGGAAATCTGCCTGACGACACTGGAAAACAGTGTTTGTCGCATCCCAGGTTCAGGCAAACTAATTTGCCCAAAATGTTCTGCATAACAAGCGGCTTTCTATATAGTAGTATGTTATTGATGTCAGCTAGGCCTGTATACCTTGTACATGTACTTGTATAAATAAAACTATTATTATTATTATTATTATTATTATTATTATTATTATTATTATTATTATTATTATTATTATTATTATTATTATTATTATTATTATTATAGCTTGAAGTTTCTTAATATATTGTGGTTGACAGTGTCGAATGTTACCATTCTTATGGGGTTCCCTATCGACATTTCATGAAATAGGAGGAGAAATTTTTTCCTGGGTAGAGGCATGGTTGACAAATAGGCAGCAGAGAGTTTGCATAAATGGGGAGAAATCAGAATGGGGGCTCACAAGCGGTGTTCCGCAGGGGTCAGTGTTGGGCCCCTTGTTGTTCACAATTTACATAAACGACATAGATGAGGGAATAAATAGCGACATAAGCAAATTTGCTGACAACACCAAAATAGGCCGTCCAATTCATTCTAATGAGGATATTAGAGCACTCCAGGATGATTTGAATAAATTGATGCAATGGTCGGAGAAGTGGCAGATGCAGTTTAATATAGACAAATGCAAAGTTCTAAATGTTGGACAGGAAAATTACCATGCCACATATAAACTGAATAATGTAGATCTTAATACTTCTGATTGCAAAAAGGATTTAAGAGTTCTGGTTAGCAGTAATCTGAAACCAAGACAACAGTGCATAAGTGTTGTTCACAATAAAGCTAACAGAATCCTTGGCTTCATATCAAGAAGTATAAATAATAGAAGTCCTCAGGATGTTCTTCAACTCTATATATCTTTGGTTAGGCCTCATTTAGATTATGCTGCACATTTCTGGTCACCGTATTACAGAATGGATATAAATGCACTGGAAAACGTACAGAGGAGTTAACAAAGTTGATCCCATGTATCAGAAATCTTCCCTATGAGGATAGACTGAGGACCCTGAATCTACACTCTCTAGAAAGGCGTCGAATTAGGGGGGATATGATTGAGGTGTAAATGGAAAACAGGAATAAATAAAAGGGATGTAAATAGCGTGCTGAAAATATCCAGCCAAGACAGGACTTGCAGCAATGGTTTCAAGTTGGAAAAGTTCAGATTCAGGAAGGATATAGGAAAACACTGGTTTGGTAATAGTTGTGGATGAGTGGAACAAACTCCCGAGTACCGTCATAGATGCTAAGACGTTGTGTAGTTTTAAAAATAGGTTAGATAAATACATGAGTGAGTGTGGGTGGGTGTGAGTTGGACCTGACTACCTTGTGCTACTAGGTCAGATGCCGTGCTCCTTCCTTAAGTGGAAGTGACCTGACTACCTGGAGTTTACCTGGAGAGGGTTAACCCCAGGTAATCAGGTCTAAGCCAGGGAGTGACATGAACCTACCTCGCATGGGTCAGTAGGCCTGCTGCAGTTTCTTCTTTCTTATGTTCTTATTAATCAGGGAGGTGTCGTTTGAGTAAGATCTCCTAAAGTCTGGTTGGTAACTATAGAGAATGTTGTTGTCACTAAGATACTTAACTACTTAACAGTACACCGCCCTCTCTAGAATTTTGGATATTTTACTGAGTATACAAACAGGCCTATAGTTGCTGACAGACTGTTACGCAGTAAAATATTTTATAAAAACGCTCCATACAATGTCATAGTTCGTTTGTACTGGAACAAGACTTGTTTGATCCCTGTCGCGGCAGAGTGGCCAAGCACAGGAGCAGATGAGGTGTTGGAGAGTTAGTACTAGACGGGTGGTGACGGGTGGTGACGGGTGGTGACGGGTGGTGACGGGGTGAAGTCATCATGTTTGGTTATTAGTGTGAGTAGGTGGTTTTTTTTAGTTTTTTTTGTGTATGTATAATGTAAGTAATTTTGTATTCACGTGCTCTCATGTTTTTTTAAGGCCTTAGTGTGTGCAAGGGTCTTTTTTTTAGAGTATAACGTTTTAACTTCCCTAAGTAGCCTGCAGGGAACGGGGAAAGGGGGGGTGTCATGGAGCCTCCCTGTTTATAAATGTTTATTTAGTGAACTGGAGTGTGGTGTTTTTTTGTAGTAGGTTATAAGTTGTATATAATTTACTTTAATATTTAGGCATATTTTTGTATAAGTGAGTTTTTGTCCTTCCTTCCTAAATTAATATTGTTTAACATATAATTGTATGCTGGCCCTAGAGTTGCTGTGTTTTTTCATTGTAATTTAAATGTCCCTAGACAGCAGATTGAGCAGCCATTTAGGAGCCAGAACCTTTTTATTTAAGTTACGATATCAGTTACTCCAATTTTTCTTGAAGATTGGAGTAACTCTGGCCTCCTTGAACCCCTCCCGTACGGTATTGGCGGTGATGGACAAATTTATTATGTGAGCAATGGGGATTAGCAGTTCAGATGCACCATCTTTTAGGAACTTAGACAGGATGTTATCTGGGCCGGTGCTCTTAGTTGGGTTTAACCTCCTTAGTTCTTTTTGCACGAAGTCATGAGATACACTTACTAGTTGACAACTGTTTGGGGTTACCTCTTTATTGGTACAGTATGTTTTAAACTTATCAGAGTCTGTGTTAAAGGTATTTGATGCAACTGGTAGTTTACTTACTAGAGTTGATGCGACAGTTATGTAGTATGAAAGGCTCATCAGAGCTAGTGATCATATGGTCCTGCGCTTCGAATACATAGCAGAGTTACAAGAGGAGAAGGAAGCAGGAAGGGCAGGACGAATGAAGCCAGTCTACAAAAGAGGTGACTACACAACCATAAGGAACTTCCTGCATGAGGTTCAGAGGAAAGAGAATTGGCAGGAAAATACGTAAATGATATGGAATATGTGACAACAATATGCAAGGAAGCAGAGGAGAGGTTCGTACCCAAGGGCTACAGAAATAATCAGAAGGCCAGGACAAGCCCTTGGTTCACTCAAAGGTGTAGAGAGGCTAAAACTAAGTGCGCTAGAGAATGGAAGAAATAGAAGGCAAAGACAAAGGAAAATAAGATCAGTCGAAGAGTCAGAAATGAATATGCACAGATAAGGATGGAGACCCAGTGATAATAAGAAAATTTGCAATGACTGTAACCAAAATTCTAATACAACTATTGCTTCATAATTCTTAAGCTAGTCATAAGTTTGCCTAAGACACTCCAATATAGAAACTGTATTATGCCAATACATCACCTTTACCATTAATATATAAACTAATTGTTAAATTCTTAAATGTTTGAACTACAGTACCTCAATTTTGTAAACCTAGTTAATCACTACAATTACCTAACCTTAATATCAGTATAATCATTGTGTCACTATCGAGTAAGATCTATCATAAGACTGCCTGAAATGCCTAGCATACCTAGGCATATTATTGGCCTTCTTGTAATATCAAATTCATAAAATGTATAAATAACATATGTACAGCCCACTTTGTAATATTATCAGAAATAAAGTTGAATTAATTGAATTGAATTGAATAGCAGCGAAAGCCAAGTGTGACCCGAAGCTGTTGACAGTTGCATCAGGAGGAAAGGAACAGTCAAAGACCAGATAATTAGGCTGAAGAAGGAAGGAGGGAAAATTACAAGAAATTACCGAGAAGTATGTGAGGAGCTCAACAAGAGATTTAAAGAAATATTTGCAGTGGATACAGAAACGACTCCAGAAAGACTGAGTGGTGGGGTACACCATCAAGTGCAGGACACAATACAAACAACTTAAGAGGACGTGAAGAGGCTACTAAGCAAACCAGATACATCAAAGGCGATGAGGCCAGATAACATCTCTCCGTGGGTCCTGAGAAAGGGAACAGAAGAGTTTTGTGTACCACTAACAACAATCTACAAGATATCTATTGAAACAGGGCGACTATCTGAGGTATGGAAACAGTAAATGTGGTCCCAATTTTAAAGAAAGGAGAGAGATATGTAGCATTAAACTACAGACCAGTGTCACTGATATGTATAGTATGTATAAGTCACGAAGAAGATTTTCAAGAGAAGAGTGGTGGAACACCTAGAAAGAAATGAGCTTATTCACGACAACTAGCACAGTTTCAAGGATGGGAAATCCTGTGTCACAAACCTACTGGAGTGCTAAGACAATGTGATGGCAGTAAGGCAAGAGAGAGAGAGGGGTGGGTAGACTGCATTTTCTTGACGTAAGAAGTCTTTTGACACAGTTCCACACAAGAGATCAATGCAAAAATTAGAGGACAAGGCAGGTATAACAGGGAAGGCACTGCAATCGATAAGATAATACCTGACAGGAATGCAACAGCGAGTTATGGTACGTGACGAGGTGTCAGACTGGTTGACTGTGACTAACGGGGTTCCACACTGGTCGGTTCTACGACAAGTGTTGTTTTGGTATGTGTGAATCACATGACAGAAGGGATAGACTCGAAGTGTCCCTGTTTGCAGATGATGTGAAGCTAATGAGGAGAATTCAATTGGTTGAGGATCAGGCAGACTACTGAGGGATCTGGACAGGTTTCAAACCTGGTCCAGCAACTGGCTCCTAGAGTTTAACTCCACCAAGTGCAGAGTTATGGAGATCGGGGAAGGGCAAAGAAAACCGCAGACAGAGTACAGTCTAGGGGGGCCAAAGACTGCAAACCTCACTCAAGGAAAAGGATCTTGGGATGAGCATAAGACCGAACGTATTCCTGAGGTGCACATCAACCAAATAACTGCTGCAGCATATGAGGGACAAGCAAACTTAAGAATAGCATTCCGACACCTCAGTAAGGAATCGTTCAAGACTGGGTACATAGTGTACGTCAGGCCCATACTGTAGTATGTAGCATTAGTTTCGAACCCACACCTGGTCAAGCACGTCAACAAATTAGAGAAAGTGTAAAGGTTTGCAACGAGATTAGTCTCGGAGCTAAGGGACATGTCCTGCGAGGAGATGTTAAGGGAAATCTACCTGACGACAGTGGAGGACAGGAGAGAGAGGGGAGACATGATAAAGATATTTAAAATACTGAGAGAAATTGACAAGGTGAACAGAGACAGGATGTTCCAGAGATGGGACACAGCAACAAGGGGTCACAATTGGAAGCTGAAGACTAAGAAGAGTCACAGGGATGTTATGAAGTATTTCTTCAGTCGTAGAGTTGTCAGGAAGTGGAATAGTCTGGAAAGTGATGTAGTGGACACAGGATCCATACATAGCCTTAAGAAGAGGTGTGATAAAGCTCATGGAGCATGGAGAGAGAGTGGACCTTGTAGCAACCAGTGAAGAGGCAGGCCCAGGAGCTATGACTCCACACCGGCAAACACAATTAGGTGAGTACAGTTAGGTGAGTGTGCAAACACACACACACACACACACACTAACACTTCTTGGTTCAACACAGCCAATCACAAGGAAGCTTGCCAAAGTTGTGAAGCGATGTGGTACACTCGTGAATCAACTTTGGCAGACTCACCTCCACATCTGGTTAACGCAGTTCTTACAGTAACACTTCCTTGCAAAATTGCCTTACTGTACTTTTTTTTAACACATAAGCCGTTTCCCACCAAGGCAGGGTGGCCCGATGGCCAAACAAAAAAAATTTCACCATCACTCACTCCATCACTGTCTTGCCAGAGGCGTGCTTACACTACAGCTACAAAACTGCAACATTAACACCCCTCCTTCAGAGTGCCGGCACTGTACTTCCCATCTCCAGGAATCAAGTCCGGCCTGCCGATTTCCTAGAAACCCTTCATAAATGTTACATTGCTTACACTACAACAGCACGTCAAGTCCTAAAAACCATTTGTCTCCATTTGCTCCTATCTAACACGCTCATGCACACTTGCTGGAAGTCCAAGCCCCTTGCTCACAAAACCTCCAACCATTTCTAGGCCGACCCCTACCCCGCCTTCCTCCATTACAGATTTATACACTCTCAAAGTCATTCCATTTTGTTTAAACCTCTCTACATGTCCAAACTATCTCAATAACCCCTCCTCAGCCCTCTGGATAATCCCACACCTCCTTCTAATCTCCAAGCTATGGATTCTCTGCATTATATTCACACCACGCATTGACCTCAGACATGACATCTCCACTGCCTCCAGCCTTCTCCTTGTTGCAACATTCACAACCCATGTCTCACACCCATACAAGAGTGTTGGTATAACTATACTCTCATACATTCCCCTCTTTTCTTTCATGGATAAAGTTCTGTCTCCATAAGCACCTCAGTGCATCACTCACCTTTTTCCCCTCGTTAATCCACTCCCAAATATCTGAACATATTCACCTCCTCCATACTCTCTCCCTTCAATCTGATATCCAATCTTCCGTTATCTATTTTTTTGTTATCCTCATCACCTTACTCTTTCCAATATTCACTTTTAATTTCCTTCTTTTTACATACCCTACCAAACTCCTCCATCAACCTCTGCAACTTCTCTTCAGAATCCCCCAAAAGCACAGTGTCATCAGCAAAGAGCAACTGTGACAACTCCCACTTTATGTTAAATTCTTTATCTTTTAACCCCACACCTCCTGCCAACACCCGAGCATTCACTTCTCTTACAACTCCATCTATAAATATATTGAACAACCATGGTGACATCACACATCCCTGTCTAAGGCCTACTTTAACTGGGAAATAATCCCCCTCTCGCCAACATACTCTAACCTGAGCCTCACTATCCTCGTAAAAACTTTTCACCGTTTTCAATAACCTATCTTTAATTCCATACATTTGCAACATCTGCCACATTGCCCCCGTATCCACCCTATCATATGCCTTTTCCAAATCCATAAATGCCACAAACACCTCTTTATCCTTATCTAAATATAGTTCACCTATATGTTTCACTGCAAACACTTGGTCTACACACCCCCTACCCTTCCTAAAGCCTCCTTGTTCATCTGCTATCCTACTCTCCGTCTTACTCTTAATTCTTTCAATAATAACTCAACCATACACTTTACCAGGTATACTCAACAGACTTATTCCCCTATAATTTTTACACTTTCTTTTGTTCCCTTTGCCTTTATACAAAGGAACTATGCATGCTCTCTGCCAATCCCTAGGTACTTTACCCTCTTCCATACATTTATTAAATAA
Source organism: Cherax destructor (assembly GCA_009830355.1). Lineage (NCBI taxonomy): Eukaryota > Metazoa > Arthropoda > Malacostraca > Decapoda > Parastacidae > Cherax > Cherax destructor. The sequence goes on along the minus strand of WNWK01001884.1, from coordinate 183,059 downwards.
GAACACTAACCATTCTAAAACTATATCCCCACCTGCCTTTAACATTTCTATCTTTATCCCATCAATTCCAGCTGCTTTACCCTCTTTCATTCTACTCACTCATAACTGGTTCTTCCTCACTCCTATAAGATGTTATTCCTCCTTGCCCTATACACGAAATCACAGCTTCCCTGTCCTCATCAACATTTAACAATTCCTCAAAATATTCGATCCATCTTCCCGATACCTCTAACTCTCCATTTAATAACTCTCCTCTCTTATTTTTAACTGACAACCCCATTCGTTCCCTAGGCTTCCTCAACTTATTAATCTCACGCCAAAACTTTTTCTTATTTTCAACAAAATTTGTTGATAACATCTCACCCACTCTCATATGCTCTCTTTTTACATTGCTTGACCACTCTCTTAACCTCTGTACATATCCTCTGTAAGTATTGTACATATAACTGCTTGCTGATTGTTGAAAGAAATATATAAGTATTCACTCTTCATTGTCTCCATTGCTTATTCATCATTTCTACGTTGGTTATCGTCCTACAACCAGGTTCACAATTGTGGGATATTTAATAATTACGATAATTTTGGGTTTGGCATTAAAATTCTTGGAAACATTAAGCATAAATGTTTGAGGGCATTATTTGCAAAAGACAAATCTTGAATTATCTGGTTCAGAGTCTAAAGCTTATCAAAAAATTAAACCTTGATGATCTGCCTCAGAATCCTCGGGTTTAGTGTCTACTGCTGGAGAACATATCTTGTTTCTTGGATGAAGAGCATTGTTAGAAACACTCTTAGGAACATTGTTAGTAACACTGCTAGAAACAGTGGTAGGGACATTGTTAGGAATATTGTTAGGAAGATTAAGAACATTGTTAGTATTATTGTTAGAAATAATGCTAGTAGCATTGTTAGAGACACTGTTAGGAACATTGTTAGTAACATTAATAACATTGTTAGAAACAGTGTTTAAAATATTATTAGAAACATTGTTAGGATCACTGATAGAAACACTGTTAGAAACATTGTTAGGAATATATTAGAAACACTGCATGCAAGAGTAAGGTTGTCACCTGTAGTGTTGTCTGTCACCTGCAGTGTTGTCTGTCACCTGCAGTGTTGTCTGTCACCTGCAGTGTTGTCTGTCACCTGCAGTGTTGTCTGTCACCTGCAGTGTTGTCTGTCACCTGCAGTGTTGTCTGTCACCTGCAGTGTTGTCTGTCACCTGCAGTGTTGTCTGTCATTTGGTCTACTGTGTCTCAGAGGAAGCAGGTTTGTGACTCCATCTTGCAGTCAAAACAGGAATATTAGCATCTTGTGAATTTCCACATAACTTTAATCTGTGTCCATCGTAGTTGATCTGATTCAGAAAACACACTTCACCTAACACACAAATAACTCGCACATAGAGAGGAGCGTACCACGACGCTTCGGTCCGACTTGGACCATTTACAAAGTCACAGTGTGACTTTGTAAATATTTGTAAATATTTGCAATATTTGTGTATTGTTCCAGTCACGGTATTGTACCTTTCAGTTATTCACACTTGACTTTATCAAAATATTCTCTCCTGTGAGCCGTCTGACCCACGGGACTTCATGGAACGTCTTATGGAGCAGCTAGTGGACAAACGATAACTGGAATAGCTATTCATTTCAAAGTAATAATGCGAACATTATTACAGATCTCTAATAAATATAGATAAATTAGATGCCTTTTCCTATAGGCAGATTTCTTGCATGGGATTTAGTAAAACCTAAGTCCCTGACTAAGTCATCTAGTTTTTGTTGATTAATGAAACGTTGTGATTTGCTTGAACATGTTTCACTAGACGCAGCATAATCACCTTCGTCAGAATGTTTCACTAGACGCAGCATCATCACCTTCGTCAGAATGTTTCACTAGACGCAGCATCATCACCTTCGTCAGAATGTTTCACTAGACGCAGCATCATCACCTTCGTCAGAATGTTTCACTAGACGCAGCATCATCACCTTCGTCAGAATGTTTCACTAGACGCAGCATCATCACCTTCGTCAGAATGTTTCACTAGACGCAGCATCATCACCTTCGTCAGAATGTTTCACTAGACGCAGCATCATCACCTTCGTCAGAATGTTTTCACTAGACGCAGCATCATCACCTTCGTCAGAATGTTTTCACTAGACGCAGCATCATCACCTTCGTCAGAATGTTTCACTAGATGCAGCATCATCACCTTCGTCAGAATGTTTTCACTAGACGCAGCATCATCACCTTCGTCAGAATGTTTCACTAGACGCAGCATCATTACCTTCGTCAGAATGTTTTCACTAGACGCAGCATCATCACCTTCGTCAGAATGTTTCACTAGACGCAGCATCATCACCTTCGTCAGAATGTTTCACTAGACGCAGCATCATTACCTTCGTCAGAATGTTTCACTAGACGCAGCATCATTACCTTCGTCAGAATGTTTTCACTAGACGCAGCATCATCACCTTCGTCAGAATGTTTCACTAGACGCAGCATCATCACCTTCGTCAGAATGTTTCACTAGACGCAGCATCATTACCTTCGTCAGAATGTTTTCACTAGACGCAGCATCATCACCTTCGTCAGAATGTTTCACTAGACGCAGCATCATTACCTTCGTCAGAATGTTTTCACTAGACGCAGCATCATCACCTTCGTCAGAATGTTTCACTAGACGCAGCATCATCACCTTCGTCAGAATGTTTCACTAGACGCAGCATCATCACCTTCGTCAGAATGTTTCACTAGACGCAGCATCATCACCTTCGTCAGAATGTTTCACTAGACGCAGCATCATCACCTTCGTCAGAATGTTTTCACTAGACGCAGCATCATCACCTTCGTCAGAATGTTTTCACTAGACGCAGCATCATTACCTTCGTCAGAATGTTTTCACTAGACGCAGCATCATCACCTTCGTCAGAATGTTTCACTAGACGCAGCATCATCACCTTCGTCAGAATGTTTCACTAGACGCAGCATCATCACCTTCGTCAGAATGTTTTCACTAGACGCAGCATCATTACCTTCGTCAGAATGTTTTCACTAGACGCAGCATCATCACCTCCGTCAGAATGTTTTCACTAGACGCAGCATCATCACCTTCGTCAGAATGTTTTCACTAGACGCAGCATCATTACCTTCGTCAGAATGTTTTCACTAGACGCAGCATCATCACCTTCGTCAGAATGTTTTCACTAGACGCAGTTTTATCGCCTCCTTCAGAACATGAAGCTTCATACTTCTGAAGTGTCTTCTGAAGAAGGTAGACCGGACATTGATATATCTTCACAGTGTGACACTGGGATAACAGATGAAGGTATGTTTTGATAAACAATATGTCATATATCTTTACCCTAGCGTACAAAAGTTGCAGTTATTGTGGTCTACCTGGAGGGTATTCCGGGGATCAACGCCCCCGCGGCCCGGTCCACGACCAGGCTGGAGGCTGCTGATACAACTGTCACAGAAATTCAGGTTGTGAAATCATCGTTTTAGAACCTTCGTGGATGAACAGTTACCGCACTGCGCCTCCTACCAACAAGCACGACGGGTCGAGTCTCCTACCAACAAGCACGACGGGTCGAGTCTCCTACCAACAAGCACCACGGGTCGAGTCTCCTACCAACAAGCACGACGGGTCGAGTCTCCTACCAACAAGCACGACGGGTCGAGTCTCCTACCAACAAGCACGACGGGTCGAGTCTCCTACCAACAAGCACGACGGGTCGAGTCTCCTACCAACAAGCACGACGGGTCGAGTCTCCTACCAACAAGCACGACGGGTCGAGTCTCCTACCAACAAGCACGACGGGTCGAGTATCCTACCAACAAGCACGACGGGTCGAGTATCCTACCAACAAGCACCACGGGTCGAGTCTCCTACCAACAAGCACCACGGGTCGAGTATCCTACCAACAAGCACCACGGGTCGAGTCTCCTACCAACAAGCACGACGGGTCGAGTATCCTACCAACAAGCACCACGGGTCGAGTCTCCTACCAACAAGCACGACGGCTCGAGTCTCCTACCAACAAGCACGACGGGTCGAGTCTCCTACCAACAAGCACCACGGGTCGAGTCTCCTACCAACAAGCATCACGGGTCGAGTCTCCTACCAACAAGCACGACGGGTCGAGTCTCCTACCAACAAGCACCACGGGTCGAGTCTCCTACCAACAAGCACGACGGGTCGAGTCTCCTACCAACAAGCACGACGGGTCGAGTCTCCTACCAACAAGCACCACGGGTCGAGTCTCCTACCAACAAGCACGACGGGTCGAGTCTCCTACCAACAAGCACCACGGGTCGAGTCTCATACCAACAAGCACCACGGGTCGAGTCTCCTACCAACAAGCACCACGGGTCGAGTCTCCTATCAACAAGCACCACGGGTCGAGTCTCCTACCAACAAGCACCACGGGTCGAGTCTCCTATCAACAAGCACCACGGGTCGAGTCTCCTATCAACAAGCACCACGGGTCGAGTCTCCTACCAACAAGCACCACGGGTCGAGTCTCCTATCAACAAGCACCACGGGTCGAGTCTCCTACCAACAAGCACCACGGGTCGAGTCTCCTATCAACAAGCACCACGGGTCGAGTCTCCTACCAACAAGCACCACGGGTCGAGTCTCCTACCAACAAGCACCACGGGTCGAGTCACCGTCCATGTTTGTTCATAGTATATTTTAAATATATGATATATTATGTGTAAATTACTTTATACCTAATAAATAAAAATATATTCTATAATTTCAATTCCAATTATAAAAAATACGGTAAAGATTATTAATAAATATTATCAAGAAAAATACGGAAAGTATGAAGATAAAACATTTATGTCTCAAAAACTATTGAAAATTTGAAAAAAAATAACACACATTCATGTGTTATACAATGTTTTATAGTGTTATATTTTGTTTCATTGAAGTGATGTAAATAAATATTAAAAATAAAGATGAGTTTTGAAACACTGTGCAGGAGTGTGAAAATTATGATGATATATTGAGCGAGAACTAAATCGAAGGGAGAGAAATTCTGAACACTGGGAGTGAAGAAGTGAGAGTAATGAGAGTGTCGGAGGATGAATAGGAGAGAGAGAGAGAGAGAGAGGAGATAAAAAGAGAGCTGAAGCAGGGAGAGGTAATATATCGTCTCGTCAAATACAGGACGACAGGTCAGAATCTTTTCTAAATTTTATGTGTATGAAATTGCGTTATCGGTTAAACAGATTAACTTTTCATCAAACCAATCTTGGTAAAAAAAATATATATATATATATATATATATATATATATATATATATATATATATATATATATATATATATATATGAGGCAGTGGGTAGAATGAAAGGGGTAAGGCAGCTGGGAATGATGGGATAAAGATAGAAATGTTAAAAGCAGGCGGAGATATAGTTTTGGAGGGGTTGGTGCTATTATTTAATAAATGTATGGAAGAGGGTAAGGTACCTAGGGACTGGCAGAGAGCGTGTATTGTTCCTTTGTATAAAGGCAAAGGGGACAAAAGAGAGTGCAAAAATTATAGGGGAATAAGTCTGTTGAGTGTACTTGGTAAAGTGTATGGTAGAGTTATTATTGAAAGAATTAAGAGTAAAACAGAAAGCAGGATAGCAGATGAACAAGGGGGCTTTAGGAAAGGTAGGGGGTGTGTAGACCAAGTGTTTACAGTGAAACATATAGGTGAACAGTATTTAGATAAGGGTAAAGATGTTTTTGTGGCATTTATGGATTTGGAAAAGGCGTATGATAGGGTAGATAGGGGAGCAATGTGGCAGATGTTGCAGGTGTATGGAATAGGAGGAAGGTTACTGAAAGCAGTGAAGAGTTTTTATGAGGATAGTGAGGCTCAGGTTAGAGTGTGTAGGAGGGAAGGGGACTATTTCCCAGTAAAAGTGGGCCTTAGACAAGGATGTGTGATGTCACCGTGGTTGTTCAATATATTTATAGATGGGGTTGTAAGAGAAGTGAATGCGAGGGTCTTGGCAAGAGGTGTTGGGCTAAAAGATAAAGAAGCAAATACAAAGTGGGAGTTGTCACAGTTGCTTTTTGCTGATGACACTGTGCTTTGGGAGATTCTGAAGAGAAGCTGCAGAGGTTGGTGGATGAATTTGGTAGGGTGTGTAAAAGAAGAAAATTGAAAGTGAATATAGGAAAGAGTAAGGTGATTAGGATAACAAAAGAATAGGTGATGAAAGATTGGATATCAGATTGGAGGGAGAGAGTATGGAGGAGGTGAATGTATTCAGATATTTGGGAGTGGACATGTCGGCGGATGGGTCTATGAAGGATGAGGTGAATCATAGAATTGATGAGGGGAAAAGGGTGAGTGGAGCACTTCGGAGTCTGTGGAGACAAAGAACCTTGTCCATGGAAGTAAAGAGGGAATGTATGAGAGTATAGTTATACCAACGCTCTTATATGGGTGTGAAGCATGGGTGATGAATGTTGCAACGAGGAGAAGGCTGGAGGCAGTGGAGATGTCATGTCTGAGGTCAATGTGTGGTGTGAATATAATGCAGAGAATTCGGAGTTTGGAAATTAGGAGGAGGTGCGGATTACCAAAACGATTGTCCAGAGAGCTGAGGAGGGGTTGTTGAGGTGGTTTGGACATGTAGATAGAATGGAACGAGACAGAGTGACTTCGAGAGTGTATAAATCTGTAGTGGAGGGAAGGCGGGGTAGGGGTCGGCCTAGGAAAGGTTGGAGGGAGGGGTAAAGGAAGTTTTGTGTGCGAGGGCTTGGACTTCCAGCAAGCATGTGTGAGCGTATTTGATAGGAGTGAATGGAGGCATATGGTTTTAATACTTGACGTGCTGTTGGAGTGTGAGCAAAGTAACATTTATGAAGGGATTCAGGAAACCGGCAGGCCGGACTTGAGTTCTGGAGATGGGAAGTACAGTGCCGGCACTCTGAAGGAGGGGTGTTAATGTTGCAGTTTTATAACTGTAGTGTAAAGCACCCTTCTGGCAAGACAGTGATGGAGTGAATAATGATGAAAGTTTTTCTTTTCGGGCCACCCTGCCTTGGTGGGAATCGGCCGATGTGTTAATAAAAAAAATATATATATATATATATATATATATATATATATATATATATATATATATATATATATATATATATATATATATATATATATATATATATATATTTATTTAGCTAATTTAAGCAAACTAGTATTTCTGAAACATTTTATATTTAATAAGTTACTTGGGCGTCAACAAAATGAAAAATGTCAATGTCAGTCAGTAGACGTTATCTGAAATACGTATGTATAAAAACCAATTAATTAAAAAAACAGCTATGAGGATAATGTTCCAGAGACTCACTGTAAACAAGACCATGCCGGGTCACCATTTGGAGAAGACCCGGGCCGGATGTACCAGCGAACCTACAACAACAATCTAAACAAGAGCAGCAGCAACAATGTGCAACCATCCATTCAATTCACTTTGGGAAGAAAAAGCTTGTGATAATGTTGCAGCCTAGCCGTGCTTCTCATTACCTCCGACCTAAATTCAAAGTGTCCCTGCAACAAACCAACAAGAATGCTATGGTACAATAGTACTCACACTAAGGTCAAAGAATCAAACATCGTATACTCAGTGGCAGGTTTTTATGTGACTATGGGATCTGCAGTCCAGAAAACACAATCGAGAAGCAAAACTTTCCCGCACATATCACTGGGACGTGCAGGAACACTGCTCAAACTCTTCACCTGAGTGAAGACTGAGAAAAACGGGAGAATAACGTAGACGACCCCTCCTGGAGGCTATTCCACAAGCTATATCGTAGCCTCTACAAGACCATCATAGGTCTTTCTACCCTCATATATTGTACTATTATCATATTAATGATATATAACACTGACAGTTTGATTAATAAGACACAGGTGTGTCATCTGGATATCTCCACTGGTGGAGACATTTTATCCAACAAATGGCTTTAGCAGTCCATTACGGAGAATAAATGCTGGAAATTATCAGTCCTACTAACTCACTGAGTGGTCAGTTCCACTGAGTGGTCAGTCCCACTGAGTGGTCAGTCCCACTGAGTAATCAGTCCCACTGGTTGACATAATGCCTCAATCAATAAAACACCCTCCTGTTATTTGTTTGTCTTTTTCATCATCTAGCACCATCGTGCTTAAAGATAACCGTCCAGAGCACAGAAACTAAGTGTCTTTATCGCATCATGCGGTGGTTGTGACCAGACGTACGTAGGGAAGACCTCTCGTAGCCTCGAAATCAGGTTGCAAGTGCACTAACTTAAGAGCAAGGCAACACGAGACCACACGCCTGACGGTATGGGAAAAAATCCTAGTTGTTTATCAAAAGGACAAAACACGATGTAAATGTGTGGAAACTGATCTGATTAGAACAAAACATTTAGTTCATCAGATTCAAAATCCTTTCAATTAAATTAAATAATTTTGCTCATCTCATGTACAGATAGAACATCAATAACCTGGTAATCCCCCAACAGTGCCTCTGTCTCACACTCAACCCTTGTCATGACTCACCGACCCGCCACTAACCTCACTACGCCTGTATAAATATGTTTATTCCTGAAGAAACCTGTTTTACAGACCAATCGTCACGGTAGAGCTGTTCTCTACAAACTGTGTCTATCCTTTCATCTGTCGACCTTGCGTCATATGTCTTCACTTGCCAGAACAAAATTCAATTGTTGCATAGAAAAAAAAAAGGCTAATGAAGAATGATGGAATAAACAGTGTGTCAGGATGGGAAAATTTTTCAGAAAACATGTAAAGCTTATTTTACATGTATTATACCGACCCCGAAATTAGAAAGCAGCTATGATAAAATGCTCGGGACGAAATCTCTAGAGCTTCTAGAGACTAAAATGTAGTAACATCACATTTCAATTCCAGACTGAGTAGAATAATTTGACAAGGAATGTGAAGTCTTAGATTATTTTGAATGCGGTCTATGAAAGAACCAAAACAGTTTTTTTGTAACACACTGGACGTTTCCCACTGAGGCAGGTGACCCGAGAAAGAAAAAACGCTTTCACCATCACTCACACTAATCACTTCAGATGCTCCTCCAAACCGGAAATATTCCCAGCCTACCTTCAACGTGCAGGCACTGTACTTCCCAACTCTAAGACTCAAGTCATTCTAACCAGACCAATTAGAGATAATAAATGGCTTCCTGGTTCCTGCAAACACTAAGACTATCCTAAATAATTTAAAGATCACACACAAAAAAAGCAGATAGATTTTGGTCGCTATATTCCAATGAATTTTTGAAACAATTTGATAGCATAGAATTTGGCCACCTGACCAGAAAGAAAGAAGTCCCACTGTGAATCTTCATTGATTTACGTAAAGCTTTTGATACAGTCGACCATGATTTACTGCTCACAAAATTAACGTACTATGGTATAAGAGGGCACCCACTCAACTACCTAAAGTCATACCTTAGTAACAGAAGATAATACGTGTACACAAATGGAGCTAACTCTTCCACACAACAAATTACAGTCGGTGTCCCGCAAGGAAGTGTCCTAGGACCACTCCTCTTCCTCATTTACATCAATGACCTACCGAATGCATCACAACTACTCAAACCCATATTATTTGCAGATGACACTACATATGTTTTCTCTCACCCAAACACAGTCATACTGGCCAACACTGTTAATGTTGAATTACAGAAAATATCTACCTGGATGACGACTAATAAGCTTACTCTCAATACTTACAAAACCTATTTCATTCGGTTTGGAAACAGAGCTACAAATGTTCCACTTAACATAACGCTCAATGGATCACCCATCACAAGACTCACAGAGGGAAAATTCCTAGGAATCCACCTTGGTAATAGCCTCAAATTCCAAACACTCATACAACAAATTTCCAAGAAAATCTCAAAGACAGTAGGCATACTATCAAAAAAATGCTACTATGTGCCACACTCAGCTCTCCATGCTCTGTATCATTCACTAATCTACCCTTATTTCACCTATGGAATTTGTGCATGGGGATTAACAACATTAAATCACCTTAGACCGCTCATAACCCAGCAAAAGGCTCCAGTCAGAATGATGATAAATTCCCACTCTAGACAGCATACTCCACCAATATTCAAAAGCCTAAAACTACTCACCGTAAAGAACATTCACACTTATTCTTGTGCCTACTACATACATAGAACACTACACTCAAATATAAACCCTCCACTCAAAATTCTTCTCACCAACTTTAACAGAACCCATGACCATAACACAAGACACAGATCACTTTTTGATATACCCCGTGTCCATATCACCCTGTGTAAAAATTCTATGCACATAAAGGGCCCCAAAATCTGGAATTCATTACCAGTAAATACTAAAATAACCTGGTCTGTACATCAATTTAAGATTCTTCCCAAAAACCACCTACTCACCCTAAACTAAATACTCATATTGTAAACTACTTTCAACATCGCTCAGTGTTATTTTCCCATAATATAATTTTATTATTTATTATTGATATAACCATCCTACAAAACACCTTGTCACAATGTAATATCCTCTGATTGTAATTTGAGTAAACTTATTATCTGCTATAAACATAAGCTAATGTTTAACTATAACAAACTTAATCAATTTCTCTAGTATTAGATTTAGATTTAGTCTGCCCATAATGCCTTGGCATGGTAGTGGCTCTCTTTGCACTTCAATTCATAATTGTAATTACAAAATCTCGATGTAAACTTGCAATCAAATAAAAATATTATTATTATTATTATTATTATTATTATTATTATTATTATTATTATTATTATTATTATTATTATTATTATTATTATTATTATTATGCAAACGAAACTAACCAACAGTCACCAGGAGTTAGTGAAACTACCGTAACTATGTATAACTATGTTTGAGGTAATAACTACCACATAAAATGATTTTGACTATTTGTTATGAAATGGAGCGATGCCAAGATAATCATTAAGGAGGATTTTCAGAATCATTACCCCTTGAAATCTGTAGTAATTATTACTTTTAATGCAGTGGTACAATAAATCTCAGGTAGTTTCAACATTAATAATCTTCAACCGCCAGAACAATGTCATCAGTTGACATCAACTTACTCTGGAATGCCCTCAACTCCTCTATATTCGACTTGATGGATAATAAATATGTATTATTCTTACGTATGTTTATTAGGAAACAGTTCTCCAGTCAGTGGCTTTACCCTTTTAATGCAAAGAATGAGTGGTGAATGTTGCAACAAGGTGAAAGGTGAAGACAGTGGTGTCTGAGGACAATGTATGGTGTCTGAGAACAATGTGTGGTGTCTGTGGACAATGTATGGTGTCTGAGAACAATGTGTGGTGTCTGTGGACAATGTGTGGTGTCTGTGGACAATGTGTGGTGTCTGAGAACAATGTATGGTGTCTGAGGACAATGTATGGTGTCTGAGGACAATGTGTGGTGTCTGAGGACAATGTGTGGTGTCTGAGGACAATGTGTGGTGTCTGAGGACAATGTAGTGTCTGGGACAATGTGGTGTCTGTGGACAATGTGTGGTGTCTGAGGACAATGTGTGGTGTCTGAGAACAATGTATGGTGTCTGAGGACAATGTGTGGTGTCTGAGGACAATGTGTGGTGTCTGAGGACAATGTGTGGTGTCTGTGGACAATGTGTGGTGTCTGTGGACAATGTGTGGTGTCTGAGGACAATGTGTGGTGTCTGAGGACAATGTGTGGTGTCTGTGGACAATGTGTGGTGTGAATACTTGCAGAGAATCCGTATCTTGGAGATTAGGAGGAGGTGCGGGGTTAATTAAAAGTATTATCCAGAGGACCGAGATGGGTTGTTGAAGTGGTACTGACACTTAGAAACGATGGGACAAAATAGAATGACTTGGAGGGCATATAAATGTGTAGTGGAAGACGGGTAGGGGTCGTCCTAGGTAAGGGAGGAGGGTAAAGGAGGTTTTGTGTGTAAGGGACAGATTAACCGTAATATTATTTATCGTCCGATTTTGTTCATTTTTGGTGCACTTTCAGAAGCATACATTTACTGAATTGTGACAAAGTTTCAATAAGATCGGCCTAAAAACAAATGGAAACAAATATTTACTGAGTATGACACTTGGCAGCACGACGGCACGTCCTGGCACTGCCAGTAAGGACACTGCCTGCTGGTAAAACAAGGCTAACCCGAATATCTGATGATGTAAAATAATGTAATATACCTTATCTTCATGCCAAAATAAATACATAAGTTGTATCATGTACTTGTAGAAATAAAGATTATTATTATTATTATTGTTATTATTGTTTAAAAGTAACTTAAAAAGATCGCACTGCCCCCTACGTGTTCCTCCCGTTATATTTGAGTTTACCTGCAATCTTTCCCATTCAGACTATAATAAATTTCGTTCATAAATTTGAGCGTATTAGTGGTCAAGAATGTGAGGGTAACCCGGGTGCGCTGCTGGCCAGCCAGGAGATAAATCGTTAATCTTGACTTGATCCAAAATCCCCTTGTGTCCATTCAAAGATGGGATGCCAAGAAAAATTGTTTATGTGGATTGTTAAATTCTTCAGAGACTAGTTTATTTTCCTTTTCCTTTAATAAAGCTGCATAAAAGTAAATGTGTAAGTAAAATTATCGTCAAAGTAGCAAGAATTATTTAAAGTATGCACAAAGTGCATATTATTAGATAATTATATGTAAACAGACCACAGAAAAGCTAACTTTGCCCACTATTCACCGCTGCTTAAATTGAAAATGAAATAAAAGAATAACTTCTATATTGCAAAAAGAATATTGTCATCAATGTTTCAAGAAGGGACAGAGCTGGACGTCAGGGGAGACAGAGTTGGACGTCAGGGGAGACAGAGCTGGACGTCAGGAAACAGGGCTGGACGTCAAGGGGGGGAGACCAGAGGCTGGACGTCAGGAGACAAGGGAGACAGAGCTGGACGTCAGGGGAGACAGGGCTGGACGTCAGGGGAGACAGGGTGGCGCAGATCGTTAACAAGAGAGAGACACACGATGGCAGAGATAGATAACAGGAGATACTGAGTTATAAATCGTGTATATAATACTTGTAAAAAGGAAAACTAACACAGCAGAGGCTGCCGTGATGCAGAATTCGTAAAAGAATCAAAGACGTTGCGAGATGATCAATTTTGGAAGATAATACATATTCATACATATTGAGTAGGAACCTAGACGTGGAATTTCCTAAGAAAATACGGCGTGAAATTAGCCATAAGAAAAAGATTGATGTGTAATTTGGCTGTCGAAGACATGGAATTTAAGGGAAGACGTGAAGAGAGGAAAATTATTGAGACAAAGTGACTTCCTCTGAATTATAATTCGAAGCAATCTGGTTAGTATTTCTCAATCTGAAATTTCACGTCAGCGTAGCTTATTCGCTGCCTCTGCAGTACACTGGTCACACTCACTGGTCACACTCACTGGTCACACTCACTGGTCACACTCACTGGTCACACTCACTGGTCACACTCACTGGTCACACTCACTGGTCACACTCACTGGTCACACTCACTGGTCACACTCACTGGTCACACTCACTGGTCACACTGCTACAAGTTATCGCTTGCTGACACTCTCAATGCACTTTTAGAGACTAGTGGTGAAAAAATATAAGAAATGGAAGGGAGGCTGGTGTCAGGGAGACTGTTGTCAGAGACTGTTGTCAGGGAGACCGTTGTCAGGGAGACTGTTGTCAGGGAGGCTGGTGTCAGGGAGACTGTTGTCAGGAGACTGTTGTCAGAGACTGTTGTCAGGGAGACTGTTGTCAGGGAGACTGTTGTCAGGGAGACTGTTGTAAAGGAGGCTAGTGTCAGGGAGGCTGGTGTCAGGGAGGCTGGTGTCAGGGAGGCTGGTGTCAGGGAGACTGGTGTCAGGGAGGCTGGTGTCAGGGAGACTGGTGTCAGGGAGGCTGGTGTCAGGGAGGCTGGTGTCAGGGAGGCTGGTGTCAGGGAGGCTGGTGTCAGGGAGGCTGGTGTCAAGGAGGCTTGTGTCAGGGAGACTGTTGTCAGGGAGGCTGGAGTCAGGGAGGCTGGTGTCAGGAGGCTGGTGTCAGGAGACTGTTGTCAGGGAGGCTGGTGTCAGGGAGGCTGGTGTCAGGGGGGACTGTGTCAGGAGGCTGGTGTCGAGGAGGCTGGTGTCAGGAGACTGTGTCAGGAGGCTTGTCAGGGAGGCTGATGTCAGGGAGGCTAGTGTCAGGGAGACTGTTGTCAGGGAGGCTGGTGTCAGGGAGGCTGGTGTCAGGGAGACTGTTGTCAGGGAGGCTGGTGTCAGGGAGGCTAGTGTCAGGGAGACTGTTGTCAGGGAGGCTGGTGTCAGGGAGGCTGGTGTCAGGGAGACTGTTGTCAGGGAGGCTGGTGTCAGGGAGGCTGGTGTCAGGGAGACTGGTGTCAGGGAGAGTGTCTACCAACTCCCAGATTTAGTTCTTTCCTTCAAACCTTTTCCTAGAATGGAGAACGTGGAGAATAAACTTCGTTTCCTTGGATCAAGATCTTCATGAAGCCATTTTTTTGGCGGGGGATCTTGGATCCACGTCTAGATCCCCAGATCAGTATCATCTTATTCTTAATCCTCGGATCAAGACATTCTCTAGTGGTTACAGGGTATTTGAATAAAGTCTTCATCAGTCTTGTATCCAGAAGACCATCATCCTGCTCCAGAACCTTGGATCAAGGTTCCTGTCCAGTTCCTTGCGTCGAAACTAAGTCCTTTACCTAGGATCAAACCCATCATCTTTCCACTTTCGTCAAATCAAGTTGTTATTAGAAAAATTATTTGGTCGAAGACACTCTGATTCCTCGGATCAAGTCCACCACCTACTATCAATACCATTAAAATATATTTCTTAGGATCAAGAGCCTTTACTCATATGACCAAATAGTTTTATAAGTAACATTGTACACTGAGCCCACCTCAAACTGTGGGGACCCAAAACCCCAGAGAAGTAGACACTACACTGGGCCCACCTCAAACTGTGGGGACCCAAAACCCCAGAGAAGTAAACACAGAAGACTTAGAGGGAAAAAGTAGATTTCTCCCTGAAACCGTTTAAAAATTTTCGGAAGAAATTTAGCTGAGGATTCAGGGTTTAGAGCTATAGAACGTGGCGAGTCGTAGTGAGACGTCTTCCATAGGTCAGCCAGTCAGTCTCTCTTTCTCTCCATTACCTCTCCTTTCTTTCTGTTTCCTTTATATGTCTACTTCATATCCTGTCTAGTGTCTAAAGCTGCGGGTCCAGTGTCTACAACCTTCTCTCGCAACTTATTACTCTCAGGAAGGTGGCGAAAAGGTTTCATAAATCTTGCTATAAACTCATTGTCCTTCCTGCAAGGGAGTCATCATCCCGTAGGCGTATTGTTGATTTTTTGCCTTAACCTTCAGTTTAACTCTTTGGTAAACCAGGAACTAGAGATCCCAAGGTAAACTGTTCTACACTGAGAGATATTGCCTTAAATTATTGTATTGAATCTCCACGTCTGCCACAGTACTGCCACAGCATGTGCTGCCACCTCCTGTCTTCATGCTACCTCTTCTGCCACCACATGTAGTGTCACTACCAGTGTTGACACCACGTGTCCTGACACAGTCTGTTTTGCCATTGTCCCCGCTGTCACCAACTGTGCCCCTCCCAGTGCTCTCAACCAACAGAAGTGCTGTCAACACAATTTCTGTCATCACCTAAGTTGCTACAATTCTGCCACAACCTCTCCTTTCACCACTTGTATTGTCACTAACTCTGCAGTGACAACTGCTGCCTCCACCTCCTCTACCACCACTTACATATACTGCCACCCACCATAACAGTTATATGTCTGGGAAGCGTAATGTAGAGACAGTGTTCTCAAATGAATATTTTTAGCCTCAGGGCGAGTATAATCTGTGTGCTGCAGCTCAAATTGAATATTTTAGTCTACGTACTAGGTGTTCCCTGTTAGGTGTTCCAAGATGTTCCCTGGGAGGTATTTCTTGGGAGGTGTTCCCTGGTAGGTGTCCGCTAGTAGGTATTCCCTGGGAGGTGTTCCCTGGGAGGTGTTCTCTGGGAGGTGTCCGTTGGTAGGTGTTCCCTGGGAGGTGTTCCCTAGTAAGTGTCACCTGGTAGGTGTCCGCTGGTAGGTGTTCTCTGGTAGGTGTCCGCTGACAGGTGTTCCCTGGTAGGTGTCCGCTGGCAGGTGTCCACTGGGAGGTGTTCCCTGGTAAGTGTCCCCTGGTAGGTGTCCCCTGGGAGGTGTTCCCCGGTATGTGTCCCGTGGGAGGTGTCCCGTGGGAGGTGTTCCCTGGTAAGTGTCCCCTGGTAGGTGTCCCCTGGTAGGTGCCCTCTGGTAAATGTTCTTTTGGTACTATACCTGGAAGTGGAGTCTGCGTGAGGTGATGTTGTAAATGTATCCGTGAAGCAGAGTGAGTTATGAGGTCGACCATGTCGTGATGTGAGAACTCAGTCCCTTCCACCCATGGAGGGGTGTCAGTGGTTACCCACTCTACCCCACCACCATGATCACTGACCCAAGTGCTCGCCACCATCCAATAGCTCACCTCTCTCTCTCTCACCGAGTCTGACACCCCGGTACGGATGTCAGACTCCTGTTAGGGTGGCTTCAAGCTTCTGACGGAGGGAGGGAGCCTCCCGCCGTTTTTTAACACGAGTTCATCACTATTAATTGTAATTATTTAAAAAACACTCATCACAGCTTTATAATATCTTTAGTTCTGAAGTAAACTTTTATAACCAGAACTCATATTTTTGTTTATATATTAAAGTTATCGGAAAACTTCACCAAGATAAATGACCTGATAAAATACTTGACATTACGTCCCTCACTGGAGGTTCCATGATACTGGTCACACTATTGATGCAAACAATTGAACTTAACCTCCTTTTCCAGGGATGGAACCAGACTGAATCCCACTCTCCTGATGCTGCAGGACTCCTGAGAGTTTAGAGCATTCAATAAATATAATAATAAAAATAATGACTCATATCACACTCAAGAAAGTGTGAAAGAATTAGCAGACCATTTCTTATATAACTTATGTTTACCAAGAATTATATGACTTATATTGTATATGTTTAACATATCTTCGTCACTGCTTTAGAAATTCGTACACAATATTGAAGGCATTAATATAAAAAATCCTTTGGAAATTCCCCAAAGGTGAGTTGATTCAGATAATTAAAGGTAAAGTTTAGTAAACAGTACCGTAAGTTATCATAAACACACTGTAAATTATCATAATTACAGTGAAAATAATAATGAAAACATTATAAATTATTATAATTATATTTTAAAATAAATTATGATAATTACGTTGTAAAATATCATAGCTACTCTGAAAAATATCATAATTACTGTAAATTATCATAATTACTCTAATTTATCATAATTGTTCTATAAATGATCATATTTACACTGCAAATTTTCATAATTACAGAGTAAATTATCATAATTACACTGTAAATTATCATAATAACACTATAAATGATAATTACACTATAAATAGTCATAATTGCACTGTAAATTACACATTCCAGTGCCTTTATATGTACTTTAATATGTGTATTACTCCAGGTGTTGTACCTTACTCTCAAGTATTACTCCAGCTGTTGCACCTCACTCTCAAGTATTACTCCAGCTGTTGCACCTCACTCTCAAGTATTACTCCAGCTCTTCATAATCCTCCACATTGTGTCACGTCTGCAGCATATTCCATCCTAATGCGTCATGTTTCCAGCATAATCCTCCACATTCCGTCAGTCTTCAGCATATTCTTCCACATTGTGTCATGTCTCACACGTCAACAATAAAAATATATCAGGTTTTACCTGTCTCTCCTCACTGCTGGGTTATCTCTTCTCGTCTCTCAGCTCTTGTATATACAGTCCTGTCTCTTTCCACACCAGTAGGTCTCTTCCCACTCTCTGCTAAGTGTTAGGTCTCTTCCCTCACCCTACTCAGTGTTATTTCTCTCCCCACTCCTGCATTCAGTGTTAGGTCTCTCCCCACTTCCCAACTCAGGAACAAGAAACTCTCCAGCCTGGACGTAACATATCTATTAACTAAGGTACCCACTACATAAGCCATTGATCCCCTGCGCCAAAAAACTGACGATTTCCTTGACCTTTCTGTTCCAGCCAGCGATTAATCGACCTTGTTGTGCTGTGTGTTTGTTTTACATGTTTCTTTTTTGAAAATCAACTTTTTGAAGTCTTTTGGACCGCCCATGGGATCCCCACTTAGTGCCGTACTAGGGAACCTATACATGGAAGCAAAGCGGTTTCTCTCCATTGTTCCCTCTTCAGTCACATGGATCTATTATGTTGACATTTTCATCGTAACTCCCAGACGCTTCAACGTTCGAGTTCTCCAACACAAGCTCAACCAGGTCGAGTTCTCCAACACAAGCTCAACCAGGTCGAGTTCTCCAACACAAACTCAACCAGGTCGAGTTCTCCAACACAAGCTCAACTAGGTCGAGTTCTCCAACACAAGCTCAACCAGGTCGAGTTCTCCAACACAAGCTCAACCAGGTCGAGTTCTCCAACACAAGCTCAACCAGGTCGAGTTCTCCAACACAAGCTCAACCAGGTCGAGTTCTCCAACACAAGCTCAACCAGGCCGAGTTCTCCAACATAAGCTCAACCAGGTCGAGCCGTCAGTCGAGTTTACCCTAGAAGAAGAAGTCGACCACACTCTTCTCCTTTCCTTGATGTTTCTCTCTGCAAAGCTGACCACCAACCGACCAACCAACACGATCTTCTCCACTTCTACTCTCACCACGAAACCAAAACTAAACGTGGTGTAATCATAGGATTCTTCCTTCCTGCCCCCCTAATCTGTAGTGGTAAATTACTTGAGGAACAATGCTCCTTCATGGAATAAGTATTTCCTGAACTTCACTCTCCTCATCATTTAATAAGAGACTGCAGACGACGCGCATATACCATCGTCAGCTCACGCAGACAACCTAACGCCCAGAAGAAATACATAGTCTTCGATAAAAACTCCGTTGCCTCGTCTCTAACATCTTTTACAATACATCATTCTAAGTAACTACGTGTACAGCCACATCAAAAATATCACCACTTCAAAACTTATCAAAAGTATATTTAGTTGGATTAGGCTAAATTAAATTGTGCTTTTTATAATAAGGTTAGGTAAGTTTTCTTAGGTTCTTTTGGTACAAAATTATTAACTTTTTATATTACATAAGTGAAAACAAAATATATCTTTAAACGTTTAAGAGAAAATTTAAGAAAGGACATAATTTTTAATGAGTTCTTTCTAATTGACCAGTTTTACCTATTCGGCACGAATCCTCTACAGGGGAATACGTAATCACTTGCAACAATTGCAACCAATTGTTAGGTTCCTCCCCACTCATTGTTAGGTTCCTCCCCACTCATTGTTAGGTTCCTCCCCACTCATTGTTAGGTCCTCCCCACTCATTGTTAGGTTCCTCTCCCATACATAGTGGGCAAGTGTGCAACTACCTGAGATGTGCCAAACATGCAAAGTTATGGAGAAGATTATCAGAGGAGTGGTGGAGCACCTAGAAGCAAATGGGCTCATGCATGACAACCAGCACGACTTCAGGAATGGGAAATCGTGTATTACAAACCTACTGGAGTTCTACGACAAGGTAACAAACGTAAGACAGGAGAGAGAGTAATGGGTAAACTGTGTCTCCTTAGATTGTAAGAAGACTTTCGACACAATACCACACAAGAGATTGGTATAAAAGCTAGAAGATCCGGGCAGGAATAGCAAGGAAAGCAATGCAATGGATCAGGGTATATCTGTCAAGATGGAAACAACGTGAGTTGTGCGTGACGAGGTGTCAGATTGGTGTTCCACAGGGGTCAGTCCTAGGGCCTGTGCTGTTTCTTGTACATGTAAATGACATGACGGGATGGATAGATTCAGAGGTGTCTCTGTTCGCAGACGATGTGAAACTAATGAGAAAACAAGCGGACGAGGATCAGGTATGACTACAAGAGGATCTGAACAGGCTGCAAGCCTGGTCCGACAAATGGCTTCTGGAGTTTAACCCCAACAATTGAAATGTCATGAAGCTTGGGAAAGGACAAAGGAGACCACAGATTGAGTACAGAATAGAAGGAAAAGGATCTTAGGGTATGCATCATACCGAGCACATCCTTTCAGGCTCACATTAACCAAATAACCGCTGCAGCATATGGGCGAATTACAAACCTAAAAATAGAGTTTCGACATTTAAATAAAAGTCACTTACATCATTGTGCACTGTGTACGTCAGGTCCATATTGGAGAATGTAGCACCAGTATGGAACCCTTACCTGGTCAAGCACGTCAGCAAGTTGGAGAAAGTGCAAAAGTTTGCAATAAGACTAGTTCCGGGGCTATGAAGAGAGATTACGGGAACTCAATACCGGAGAACAGGAGGAACATGGGGTATATGATAACGACATGTAAGATACTGAGAGCAAGTGTCAAGGTGAGCAGGGCCAGAAGGTTTCAGAGATGGGACACAGGATGCTAGGAAGTAGTTCTTTAGCCTTAGAATTGTCAGGAAATGGAACAATCTGGAGAGTGAAGTAGTGGAGGAAAGATCCATACATAGCTTTAAGAAGAGGTGCGATAAAACTCTTAAAGCAGGGAGAGAGTGAACCTACTGGCGACTGGAGAAAAGGCGGGACCTAGAGCTATGACTTGACCTTCATAGGTGAGTACAGATTAAAAACCAAGGATGCACAAGCACATGAATAAATTTGCACACATTCTCATTCATACATATATTTATACGTATTTACACATATGCAAATGTATACATACATTCAATAATACAACCTTACCCAGATGCATATATGTGGAACTTAAATATACAAAACGATACATTTACACATGTATATAGACATTCACTTATACATATACATAAACATTCCTACACAAAAGTGAACATTCGTGTATTCACACACACATATACATACTCATACTGTGAAAGTGTTCATATAAACATACGCACAGATATATACTCACACACTTATCTATATATTATGACGGTCTTAGAATATATTTTTTTGTTGTTGGGATTCATTGAGGTAAAGAAGGTTGGGCGTGTTAGTCACGGATAGCTCAGAGGAAGAAAGACATCTGGTTATTGAATCAATTAAACTGGGAGGTTTAGTAAGGCGGTAATGGACGCCCAAACTCTGTAAACTAATACATTCTCCAGCCTGAAGTTTCGGGCCCCAAGTCCCCAATCAGAGTTCCTAATCCCTCGTCCAGGCCACTTGAATCCCACCTGAGGCTTCTGAATCCCTGCGAGGCTTCTTCAAAGACCTTCAAAAAGGGTCGAGGTTCTCGTAAAGTTCACTTGGAGTCTTTTTGTAGGGTTTATGTAAACCTTGTCGAACCTTCGTGAATTCCATATTGATGCTGTTGGGAAGCATTTATTAAGCCCTAGTAAAAACCTCTTCAGATCACTGAAACTTCTATGATGTTTCTAGGAAACATAGAAATCTTTTTCTAAGTCCCTAGTACTGTCAGACTCTTGTAAAACAAATGAAAGGGCTATGGCCCTCGTGATTTCTTTTCATAAAGTTCTTTGTAGACTCAGCTTCCATATACCAAGTCTCCTTTCTAGCTACGAAAACTTCCAAAAATTGTAGCAAATATTATAAAGGTGACAATGCAGAAAAGACAAGGTATAAGTATGGTTACATTTCGAGTAATGAAACATCCAAACCACGGTACGGGTGGGGCTCGAACTCATGGCAAGTGAGTCGTAAAACTCCAGACCAGGTGGGCTGGCCTACGCATGGCTTACGCGTAGGCCGAGCTTACGCACTTGCGTGGAGTTTTACGATTCACTTGCCATGAGTTCGATTCCCATCCGTGCCGTGGTTTGTTTATAATTATGTTATTACAATTTCGTGAGTTATAATGCGGCATCCATTACTTATGAAACAAATAGTTGAAAATCACCGGATGCGCAACCCAGAGACAGATATCACATTATTACATGAGCCTAGATCCTTCTACCTCATTGTTACACAATGTGACATCTCTTAGCATAGATATTTCCAGAGAATACTAGAAGGTGAACGTATTGATCCACCTCTAGCATCTAGCCTGTTTCTAGTTTCGTAATAGTTTGTTAGTTAGGATTCTAGTCCAGTTATCCTGTATTATATGGGGTTTCTCAATAGTGCTTTGAGTTTATAACTAAATGAATACAAATCAACCAAGTGAAAGTTGAGAACTTTAATAACAAAAATGTGTCTTGGTGGAATAATATTTACAATAAACTTAAACTTAATAATTATGGATATAGGCTCCTAAATACTTATTATACTTATTATACTATTATACTTATTAGGCTTAGTCTGTACATAAAATATAAATGGTCACACCAGTACTTTAGTTCGCATACTGTACACAAAAATATACTCTGTTAATGTTAGGAAATATACTTAAAAGTACAAGAATACCTAATGTGTATATGTGTGCTCGGTTACACTCGACGTAGAATGTAACTGACAAAGCAAGTCCCTAGATAAGCTAACTTCTGACCAATAGAGGCAATATAGAAGCTTGCTAGAACGACCAAGCAAGAAAGAGGGAGACCAAAAGCAACCCTAACTGGTAACCATCGGTAAGTCCTCCACATAAGGTAAAAAAAAACCTATGTATTACTGAAACTGAGTTCAGAAACTTCAAAACTCCGACTATGAAAGTGCGTAGTTACCAGAACACGGTAGGTCTTAATTAAGAGTTGCACTCGGGACTTGAAGCACAGAGAGTGTCTCACGACAACCCCTCAGAAAACGTCAGAAATCCCTAACACTAAATAATATTCTGTGAACTGAGTTGCACAAAGTTATGAGGTGTTTGTTCAGGTCACCAACGGAAACATATACTACAATAACAGAGTCTAAACTCGAGCTGAGGAGAACATCGTTCTCCCAGGGTATATACAGAGAATGATCGCAGGCAGCACGAGCAGAAGCTTCTGCAGAGAGACTGATAAGGCTCCCAAAGTGACGCTCTGATCCTGTTTCTGCATGCTGCATTGATATATAAAAATCGCTTGTGAGGTTAGAACATACAGGAGGAGATTGATGCTTCAGGCTTGAGGCTCACTGATGAGCCCGGGCTGGAAACAAACTTGGCTTGTAAACCAGGCTGACCAGCTTTTGAGACATTTGTGGCCGAGTGGATAAGAGCGTCACTTCGGGAGCCTTGTCAGTTTCCCTGTAGTGGTTTCGACGCCTGTTATTTATACTCACTTGTCCCGAATTCAAACATTTGTCCAAACTTCATGACAAAGTGTTCGTTTGACAAAGAACACTCAGTATTTTAGTGAAAAATGGTTTTACCTTTAAGATTATGAACAATATTCCATATTTCATATTTGAAATATATTGTTCATCATGATGAACAATATTCCACAATATTTCGTTGAACTGTAGAATTACAGGGGAGTAATTTTTTGGCATTAGTCCAATTTACACAATGGCGTGTTTCTCTCACACGAATGAACAAAGCACCAATAGTCACTGAATATTTATGTTGTTTAACTCTGGTCAGAAGAGAGTTTCCAGTTTGCCCTAAACAGCAACCACCCAGCAAGGTACTACTGTCCTGCCAAACTAGCGTGAAACGGAAACCTGTAATTATTTTACATGATGGTAGGATAAAAGACATATGTTGCTACTTCTACTTACACTTATGTCACACTACACATTTATGTGCAATTTGTGCATGCACCTCCCATCTGAATTTTCTTATATTTTCTTAATAGTTTCTGGTTCTTATTTATTTTCTTTCCTCTCGTTGGGGAAGTGGAAAAAGAATCTTTTCTCGGTAAGCCAACCATGCGTGTTGAAAGAGGCGACCAAAGTGCCGGGAGCAATGGGCTAGTAACTCCTTCTCTTGTATTTAATTACTAAATTTAAAAATAACTTTTTAAAATTGGAAGATGAAATATGTGGGGATAAAACAAGAAGCTTTTCTAGGATTCCAATCCTCTTGACAGGTTTGAGTTTCAGCACCTGAACCTCTCAGGTGTGTGGCTACAGCTCCAGTCTAATGAGGATTTTGAGCTACTGCTCATTTATTTCTGAAAAGTGTAAGTACGGCTTTTGGATCTTGTGAGGATATTGATCTTGAGCCCAGTGGGCCTAATGAGGGTTAGGAAAGAGACGCTTATGTACAATTCAGGGCATTTATTAGAGGAAACATTTCGCCACGAGGGTCCTTCAGTCCAGATAGAGACAGTGAAGAACGAGTGTGGGACTTGTTGTTGGGCCAAGTCGACCAAAACGTCGTCTTAAGTTTCTTTCTCCTATGTGCGTTTTTTTGTGTATTATTTGTGTCTTTTTGTTCTTTAATGAGTATATATAGTGGCAGTAGTAGTGGTAGTAGTAGTAGTAGTGGTAGTAGTAGTGATAGTACAACTGTGCTGAGACGTGTTGGGTTTGACAAGGACTTGTCAACATCATGTCACAGCGGTCTCCAGAATGGGTAATATGCTATTGATCAACAGTTTGGATATAGTGTAACTTCTGAATATTTGATGGATAGCGTTACTGACAGCAACTAGAGCAGCCTGTATAGGCTTTCGTCATCGAAAAATCTTCCTTAACGACTAATCTAGCCTCAGTGAATATCATGAGGTGTCCAGCATTGTCTCTGTGTAGGACACGTGTTTTTGTGGACATCATGGTTGCTGGCGTTCTAGTACTTCCTAATCCTAATATCCAGACATCTTGCTGTTATCCCCACATATATTTTATCACATCCCACATGGTATTGTGTACACTCTAGCGATAGTGCCTGGGTTTCTGCATTAAGTTTTTAATGGTAGTTGAAGAGCTGGTGGATATTGTTGTTTCCCTGTCCAGGAGACCCAAGGAATATGTGTGATATATGTATATTTCCTATTTACTTAATACTATATTTCCGATATCATTATTAATAGCTAAAATAATGTTATTGTGCTATATAGTATTATCTGTCACTATAATTTTAGCTATGTATATAGATAGGTTGTCTTTTATTGATTTAAGTCTGGGACTACTGTCCTAACTACCATAGGATAGTTGAGTCAATTGGTCTCTCGCGTAGAGTTCATATACCGAGGTGACGTCTGGTTCAGAGGCGTTGTCTGAAGCAGTTCCAGCCCAACTCTAGCCTGGAATAGTCTCCTCCTCCTTGAGCGTTGTATAGACTCACGTCTTGGCTAACTCACGGTTCAGTTGGTTGATGAAAACTTTCTTTCGCTACTCAAGGCTTCAATGAAGTACAGTCTTTTCTGTTCTGAGAGTTTCTGAAAGCTACTGAGGTTGTTGATTCCTTTGCCATTTAATCGGATCTAATAGGGTTCTCTAAGTGATCCAGATTTATACTCACTAAGACGGGAGTGTCAGTACTCCTATTAGTATTCTATTGAAGGTCTCAGCGGTGTGCTTGTCTGCCGTTCGTTTGTTATGTTTCGATAAACTAGGTTAATTTCTCACTTAAATCCAGGGATTAGTAGAGAACAGATGTACACTCTAGTCTTTTATTTATATTTACATAGTTCGGTCAAGAATGGTATCTCTAAAGAATATATATATATATATACGTGTGTATATATATATCTATATACATGTATATATATATATATATATATATATATATATATATATATATATATATATATATATATATATATATATATAAATGTAAATAAGATTAATTATGTCTCGAGACTTTGGAAAAGTCGCTGAATAAAAGGTTCCAAAATTGTAACGTAAACTTATGGTCATTGTTGTTCTGAAGAACATTGTTACATCTTCAGTAAAAGAGAATATTTGTTTTCTTTAAAACAATTTAATATTAAATATTAAGTTACTAATTTTGTCCGATTATTATCTCCTGATTGTGATTTATAAGAAACCAAGTAAAAGCAATTTTTATACTAAACAAAGTCAGAGTTGTCAATAATCAACTCAATGTTACAAGAGAAAAACTTTCACAGGCTCTCCATGAAAGAAGTTTATCCCAAACTTCTCAGATATTCTCCTTTCGCTTCTATGGTATTCTTAGCGAGACACATAACTAATCCTTTTGTAACAGATGTTTTATCAAGTTTTCTGTCAAGTATTTTAGAGGCAGCTGCAACGTTGTTGACTGGTACACCGATGTAAATGGAAGGTTTTACTACAACTGGACTGGTGTTAGTCTTGTTAAGAATGTGTGTTACATGTTTGTTCTAATCACATGTGAAGTGTAGAGGAGAGTGTAGCGAGCTGAACGACTGTGTGATGTGTGTGTTCTTCTTCGAGGAACAATGGATTGGAAATTCTGTAAGCTCTCAGGAAGAAGCCTGTAACTACCCCTCTCTTAGTACTGGTGTCATGATGAGAGAAGAAATGCAGACGATCGTTCTCGAAGGTACGTTTTCGGTAGACTTTGAAAGAAAGTCTGTTTTTCACTTGTGAAGAGAATCTATAATTTTCACCATTACTGTTTTGAAGTCCTGTGATCTGACGCTTCCAGTGTGGCCAGCGGACCAGTTGTGTTTATGGATCTGCCTCAGGTGTACCAGCTTGGAAGCTGGTTGGGGAACTCCCCCTCCCCTCTCTGTTTGTCTGTCTGTCTGTCTGTCTCTCCCTCTCCCTCTCTCTCTCTCTCTCTCTCTCTCTCTCTCTCTCTCTCTCTCTCTCTCTCTCTCTCTCTCTCTCTCTCTCTCTCTCTCTCTCTCAAGTAATTAAGAACTACGCAGAAGTGTTTTTTAATAAGCGATACGATCTTTTGAATGTTCTAAGTATGAGATACCTACATTATTATTTTTTGTAAGTGTTGTTAGCTAGTGAACTAGCAGTATAAATGTATGAGACTCGAAAAGCTCTTACTAAGTTAACAGCGTTTTATGAGGAGTTGAGAGACGAACGAGTTTGACTGCTAAGATGTAAGAGTGACTGAGAGTGACTTTGCGAGAATAGAGCAACAGTTGTAAGTGTAGAGTGAAAATTAAGACTACTTGTGATATGTACCAGGATGGTACAGGTGATCAGGCAGGTGCTCGTAGAGGCAGTAGTACCTTACCTTCACCACTGTGAAAGAAGAAACGAGGGATGGAACATGCTAGCCATTAATTTGTGTACGTCATATGTGAACATATGAATGATAACATAACTTTGCATCACAAAGAATGAATTCGCTGCACAAGTAGGAAGTGTAAGTCATGGTGAAGTGGGAATGCGAACAGCGCCATCACTCGTGCCTCTGATACCAACTACAGAGCTGTATTGGTGCAGAATAATCTTCTAGCAGAGTTTACAGAGATATGTAGACGTCCACAGTTATCGTAATAACCTCCAATCAGGAAATGGAAGCTTGTCTTCAGGAAGACATGACAGAGACGATTATCCCAACGACGGAGATGATGCTAGCGTCCACACCAGCTGTCACAGGAGACTCAATCACTGTACATCCACACCAGCTTTCTCAAGAGACGCCATCATTGTACATCACACCAGCTGTCACAGGAGACTCAGTCATTATACATCAACCTTCATAGTATACAGAAAGAACAATTTACCAAGTGTAACATCATAAAGAATAAGAGGTGTCCGAGAAAGAGTTGTCTCATCAACCACTAAATCTCCATGTATTTCTTGACAGCAGAGACAACACACTCAACATTAATAATACACTAGATCAGTGTTTTTCAACCAGGGTGCCGCGGCACCCTGAGTGCCACTGATAGTGACCAGGAGTGCCGTTGACAAAATTAACAATATTTATACTCTGAGAGATAAATTAGTAACAAGTGTGAAAGTGAAAGAAGGCAGCATATGTTTTCCCACAAGTTGATGCAACAAAGAATAAAGACATCATGCCACTGATTCTTGAGCGTCTTGAAGTATTTGCAGATAAAAATTCAGTACTATTTCCTACACTTTACGGAAGACTATTATGAACACGGGTGTAGACTATTTGGCCTGCACACCTTCTGTAACAAGATAACAGCTTAACAACGAACAAAAAGACAGCAAAAACAGTATTTCCTTTACCAAAACTAGCTGGTATTTACAATATATATATATTATATATAATATTTATATATAATTTAAAAAAAAACATATTAAGGATAATGAAATAATATATAAATATAAATATTATATATTATATGATTTTGCTGCTTCAGAGTTACACAATGTACATAAGAAAAGCAGCTATGGCGGCGCCATTTTGTGAAGGCAGGTTAAACCCCCAAGGCTGCTTCATAATGTACTTAGGCTATATGCTCATTAAACCTTAGCACCTGGTTTGCTGGTCTGAAGGTATGCCTATATGGGTGTGTGATATACGCCGAATATTATGCAACATACTCTTAGCATGCCCCACCTCCACCCCAAAAGGGCTCAACTAGCCAGCACTAGGTGTCCCCATGGGTAGTGTGCCGCAATGGCACGAAAAACTAATGGAACTGCCTTTCCTTTCAACCATCCAACTCATTAGGTAAGTGTTCAACTCAAAAGAACTTCCAAGTCAGACACAACCTTAGATCGAGACAGCAGACAGTAGGGACAGCGTAGGCTCAAGATACTTGCAGATGGGACCAAGCGTCCCCTTACTAAAAAACTTTATGGCAGATTATCTCAAATTTGACTTACATTATGATCATAAGGGAAAAAAGAGCTACTACTCATTTGTCTTTAACACATCTTAATGTGGCGTATGGAGAAGTTGTACTGGTTGCAACCATAATGTCCAATGCATAATTCGAGTGTTCTTGTTCTTCACAGAGGTAAGGTACGTCAGAGGATTGTGGTCACTGAAGACGGTGACCATATGTGATGAGCTGTTAACGAACACGTCACAATGATCCAGCGGAAGTACAAGGCCTCTTCTATAGTGGAGCAGACCGCTGGGCCTGGTATTTAGTTGAGTAGAACGCCACAAGCTGCAGAACACCCTCACCGAAGCTTGGAGTAACATTGCCCCAATTTCCGATTCACAATCATCAACTTTAATGCAAATGGTTTTGAAAAATCAGGAGACAAAAGTATGGGAGCAGCGCATAAGATATGTTTAACACTATTTAATGTTTCTTGACAATTTGGGGTCCAGCAAAATTTATTCTTGTGACTGGTAAGTGAGATTAGGGAGGACACAACATCTGCAATTTTTTTGCAGAATCTTCTATATAGAATCCTATAATTCCAAAGATTCTATGCAAGAACTTCTTATCCTGAGGAAAAGGATAGATTTTAATATCCAAAACTTCATGATCTAAGAAATTATTAGTAGATTGGCCAAAACATGATTTACTCAGGTTTATTGTGAGTTGAAAGGTTCTGAACATTTCAAAGAGAGATTCAAGATGGAGTACATGTTGATCCCACATAACAGAAACTACAACTATATCGTCCAGATAAGCTGCTATGCCTTCAAGTTCTTTAATAGAATGATGGATTAATTTTAGGAATGTGGCAGGAGAGTTCCGCATTCTGAATGTGGGGTCACAGTATAGTGATAGAAAACTTTACTTTATCTGTTAAAGTTACCTGGTAGTAACACATCTCAGAGACAGGTGTGCGTAAGGAATATGGGGAAACTCGGTGATTTTGTGGTTATATGTGAAGTGGTGAAAGATCTCACTTGGTTGGAATTTTGCAATACTGTGAAACAACTCTTAAGAAAAGATGGAAAAACACAGAACTAGCAGCTGGTTAAAATTTGTTTACAAAATGAAAATGTAACTGGTGACATCATCGGAGAAATAGCTATGAAGTGGTGTGACGAACTGGTGTATTATATTTTGGAAAACATAACTGAGAACTTTGTCAGTCAGTTATTTAATAGGCAGTACCTTCTGTGTATTTTGCATAGATGGTGCAACACACAACAATGGAAATTAGTTTGGAGTACATTTTTTCACAGATATTAGACAGTTTATTGAAGACATGAAGCCCAGAGTGTGAGTCACTTGTTCTTTATTAGTGATAACTTGCTGATACTTGTAGTTAGCTTGGAGCAACTTGTACTTTGTTTGGGATAACTCGATTTAGCTTGCAGTTAACAGAGCTACTTGAGGTAAATCAAAGGTAGCTTGTCAATTTAACTTGTAGTTATTCTGTTAAAGATATAGATTATAACTTGTACTTACATTTCATTAGTATATCTCAGTGTAACTTATTGTAACTTGTAGTCGTAACTTGCAATAAACCTGGGCTTGAAGTTGTAACTTGTGATCATTCTGTTAGAGATATAACTTGTACTTCATTTGGCACAACTCGATGTAAGTTGTATAAAGTTTTTTAAATCTAAATTTAAATCTAATCAATTAGAGTTAACCTCGGAGATGTGATTCAGAGTTATTTATTCATTAACATCTTTTGACAGGTGAAGACGTTTGTAGGATGGAGAGGTCGACGTCAAATACTATACAAGTTGATCATTCTAGAAAAAGACCAAATGATGTCTAGAGCGAGGCTACACTTCAGGAGGGGAGAATCAGAAGTTCTTGCAATAAAATGTATAGTATTCAATGTACGTATGTTATTGAAAATCACTGTCAGTAATTATATAAGCTTGCCATCATTCAGTTGGGAGCCTTCTTGTCAAAATCTAAATTGAGCTGGACACAGTCCATTCCCACGAATTATACGATATGATCAAGAGGAATCTTAGAGGTGGTTTTACTAGCGCAGTCAGTCAGTCCTAATTTTGAAGCTGAGGGAGGTGGAGGGGGGTATTCATATTCTTTATCTATATTTCAATTTTCTTATACCATTGCGATGACTGAGGCACTCCCACAGAAAGGGTATAAGAAAATTAACGAATGAGGAGAGGAATGCATTAATTGGTGCAAGCTTGAGTAATATTTCGTGTGGGGGTGATGAGGTATTGGTTATTATGTGATACTAAGCAAGTAGATCCTGACGTGGCTAGGCACACAGACGATCTTCCTTCATTACTTTCATATATGAATATAACAGAAGATGTGCTGTCTCCTCAATGTGAATCTGTTTTGAGAACTGAAGATCGAAGGTTGCCATAGACTAATACCAAATTAGATACTGGTCATCTACCACAGAAAAGCTACTTAGTGAGCTTGCATCTTCTGCGGTTGGTAATGAACATTAATTTAGAGGTAGAGAAGATTCACGATGTTTATGAATAGATTAAATTTTCAGAACCATTCACCAGAACAAATATTGAATAGAGAACTGTCACACAATGCCCCATTACGTAGTTACTTGGGGTAATTCAATGTAGCTTTGTAGTTATAACTTGTAGATATTTAGGGTAACTCACTTCATCTGACTTTTTGGGGGGGTTATTCTAGGTATTTTACCCAATGCATGCTGATACGTATTATATTTCGAAAATGTTGGACCCAGGAGCTGTAGTTTGTCTAATACCACATAAGTGGTCTGGAGCGGACTTTGTGGAAATAACTCACTTTGTCTGACTTTTTTAGGTTACCTAAGTAATTTACCTTTGCTTGGAAGCTCTCACTTCCGGGAGGGGGGAGCTCCCACTTCCGGGAGCAGGGAAGCTCCTACTTCCGGGAAGGAGGGAGCTCCCGCTCCCACTTCCGGGAGGGGGAAGCTCCTACTTCCGGGAGGGATGGTGCTCCTATTTTCGGGAAGGATGGTGCTCCTATTTTCGGGAGGGAGGGAGCTCCTACTTTCGGGAGGGAGAGAGCTCCCACTTTCGGGAGGGGGAACTCCTACTTCCGGGAGACAGAACTCCCACTTCCGCGACCGGGGAGCTCCCACTTCCGTGATAGGGAACTCCCACTTCCGGGCCGGATGAGTTCCCATTTCCGGCAGAGGGGCAGCTCCCACTTCCGGGCCGGAGAGCTTCACTTTCGAGAGCATAGCGAGTTTCACATATACCTACTTCGGGTTTATCAAATCTACCGAGTTTAAATCAGAATTGTTTTATATAGTGCTGCCCCGTAGTTTAAACCAAATTGTTTTATTACCTGCATTGCTCCCGTAAACAACGGTTTATAACCTGCATTGGTCCCGTAAACAATGGTTTATAACCTGCATTGGTCCCGTAAACAATGGTTTATAACCTGCATTGGTCCCGTAAACAATGGTTTATAACCTGCATTGGTCCCGTAAACCGTGGTTTCAAGGTGCGACCAGACACTGGTTCCTGGACTAACACCTTGTCT
Organism: Cherax destructor; assembly: GCA_009830355.1. Taxonomy (NCBI): domain Eukaryota; kingdom Metazoa; phylum Arthropoda; class Malacostraca; order Decapoda; family Parastacidae; genus Cherax; species Cherax destructor. The sequence continues at coordinate 150,831 of WNWK01001884.1, read as the reverse complement.
ACTGGGTTGAAGAAGTGAGATTTAGAAGTTTTGTTGTAACTCTTGTTCATTTTGTTTTTTAGCGGATTTTAAGTTGGCCTTAGCCAGGTGATTGGGTGTATGCAGTCTTGATGAAGGATCGTAGTGTGTTTTTCAGGCGTCTTCTCCCATGCATCCTTCCCTGAGCAGGCATAGGGAGACTCTCACATTATGCCCAAAAATCAGCTCAAAAGAAGTGTACCCAGTCGATTCCTGTACATTTTCTCTCATTGTGAACAGCAACAGAAGTGGCGATTCTTCCCAGTCTGTAGGAAAATGCATGAAAAACATTTGCATCGCAGCTTTTAAGGTTTGATGAGACCTTCCCAAGGCTCCTTGGGACTGATAATGATACGCTGTGGACAGTTTTTTATTAATTCCTATCCTAGTTGAATTTTCTCTGAATGAGTTTGCTGTAAAATTAGTGCCCTCGTCACTCTGGACACATTGAGGAATGCCAAAGTCTGAAATAAACTTAATGAAGGGCTTTAAGAATGGCTTTAGTGTTGATACTATACATCGGTATTGCCCCAGGATACCTGGTAGTTTTATAAAGAATGGTAAAGAAATATTGGTCAAGTGACTTGCCCTTTGGTAATGGTCCCACAAAGTCGACAATTAAGTCAACAAATGGCTCTCCATCAGAGGTATGGGATGAAATGGTGCAGGTTTAAGATGTGTCGTGGCTCACCCACTTGCTGACACTCTCAACAGGAACAGATGTAACTTCGCACATCTCGTCTTATACCTGGCCAATAAAAATGTTTTAAGATCCTATAAATGGTTTTAGAGGCACCCAGATGTCCTTCTAAGGAAGAATTGTGAGCTATTTTTCAGAACCTGAGTTCCAAATTTCTTTGGAACTACCCGTCTGTGTGGTAGTAAACTTCCCTAACTCCTGACCAGTATCTGAACAAATTAAGAAGCTATTTTTAACATCATATTGAACTGGGTGATCTGAGTTGAATTTTCCCATGGCAGCTTTAAGAGCGGAGGCCAAAGAAAAGTTTTTTTTTTTCGCGAAATGACAGTCCTGGGCAGTCCCTCGGGCAGTCCCTCGGGCAATCCCTCGGGCAATCCCTCGGGCAGTCCCTCGGGCAGTCCCTCGGGCATGGAAATAGAAACGTCTGGCAATCCTGATACCCCAGAAAAGAAAGGCTTGATCAGGGATTTTTCACTAGATTTACGAGGCCCTGGCCAGTTTTCCTCGTAAAATAAATTGTCGAGCCTTAGATCGCAGTCCTCCAAGACAGATCAGCATTATTAGACATTCCTGTGGATAACATCAGAGAAAAGGTTTCAGTGGTTACAATTGGCTTCGGACTACATCTAGAATTTAGAATATTATTGCCAAGCAATAATACAGCCTCTTCATGGGGAATCCCCAGACGCACCTACGGTTAATACTGACTTTATTTTACAAAGATTTTATTCAAGGGAACAGAAAACACCGCTTTCCCATAGGCTTCTAATAACACTGAGGAGTTTAATGAAGTCACCTCAAAAATTGGAAGTACTTCCAATTGTAAGAGAGAGAGAGAGCAATAAGCCCTAGTATCTCTGAAGGTATACTTCAATGGGGCTTTCATGTTCCTTAAGTAGATTTGACTTTGACTATAAAAGGGTGCCACACAGGTATCTGCTTCCAGCTAATTTGTTTCAGTGGGAAACAGCTATTTTTCCTAATGGTAACGGTCTAGTTAACTTACCACCAACAGCACGTTCACCTACTTAGGGAAAGCTGCCTTTATGTGACTAGGATTACGGCAGTAGTAACAGGTGATGGGTTAGGGATTCCTGTCTCTTGCCCCATGCTGACTTTGGGGTAGCCGTCGTTTTTCAGCTTGTCTCTTTCTGACAGACTTAGGGAGCACAAAAGTAGTGTTAGGCTTGCCGACACCAACAATCAATGCTCTTTTCTGTCATGTCAGAGATCACAGTCATCCTATGCATTGGTCTTCTGCTAAAACTGTCTACCCTACGTCCAACTTTCACAGTCGCCGTCTGGTTGAATCCTCCCTTATACACAACTTTCCCTGTATGAATCTTAGCCCTGGCTTTGTCTCTGTTGATGCTTTCCTTTCCCATTACATTGTTAAATGCTCCAAACTTCAGAACACCCGTGACTTAATTAACCTGATTCCTTTTCCCCTTCTCCCTCTTCCCCATTTCCTCTTTCTTCTTTCTCCTATGGGTTTTCTTTCTTTTGCCTTGTATTTGTCCTTTAATTTTTTTTTACCCCCTCTGTGTTGTTGCCCCTACCCTATAGGCCACTAGCTCCCTTGCAGTGCTCCTCTTTCCTAGAATATGACTGACTCCACTACTACTACTTCTACTACCACTATTACTTCCACTATTACTCCTCCACCACTTTCTTGTTCCTGCCCCTGTCTGTTTGCCTATATATACTCCCTCCATTTCTTTTTGTTAGTGTGACTTTGTAAATGGTCCAAGTCGGACCGAAACGTCGTCGTAAGCTTCACTTTTCTATGTGCGGATTATTTGTGTATTGTTTCAGTCACGGTATTGTGCCTTTTTTGTTATTCAGGCTCTTCGTAATCCACTCAGAGGTCTGTCCATGACGATTTCTATACATAACAAGCTGCTGGGCAGAAAAGTTAACGGACCGCCCGGACAAGGAGTGGTTGTCCGTAGATGTGTCAGCAAGCCTAGCCACCTCCGACGCAGTTCCCGCTGAATGGTCTTCTTATACACTCGAACCTTTGTTCCAGCTGAATCAAGGAGTACCATTTGCACTAGGCCACTGACGTTAGTGACACCGTGGCTCTGTACCACCGAGTACAGCTGCTTTTACAACCTTGTACTTAACGAAACCTCCATCACTCAAACTAGCTCTGAATTCTTGCGGTTTGCCGTATAATCCTGTATGATGGTGGAGGTAGTGGTGGTGGTAGAGGTAGTAGTGGTAGTGGCAGTGATAGTAATGAGTGGTGGTAGTGGTGATGGTAGTGATGAGTGCTGGTGGTAGTGGTGGTAGTAGTGGAGATAGTGATGAGTGGTGATGGTAGTTGTGGTGGGGATATTGGTGGGTGGTGGTGGTAGTAGAGGGTGGTGGTGGCAGTGGTAGGTGGTGGTGGGTGGTCGTGGTAAAAGTAGTGGGTGGTGGTGGTGGAGGTAGTAGTAGTGGTGTTAGTAGTTGTAGTAGTGGTGAGTGGAGGTAGTGATGGTAGTGTTACTAGTAGTGGTTGTGGTGGTGGTAGTGGTAAGCTGGTGGTAGTGGTGGTGGTTAGTGGTGATAGTGATGAGTGGTGGTAGTGATGAATGGTGGTAGTGGTAGCGGTGGTAGTAGTGGGTGGTTATGTTAGTATATATATTGAATTTTCATATAAGTATTTATTGCTAATGTTTTGATTAATAGCTAAAATTAAAATAACTTGCTTTATATTATTATTTGACTTATAATATTAGCTCAAGTATGTAGGAAGGATGAAACAGCTACAGCTCTCACTGTGCTCGCTGTTGGAAAATTTTGATTGGTTGCCGCCAGCTCTTGCAAAGTACCTGCCTACTTGTTAGGGACTTTCATGTCAGGCGCAAGCTTGAACAAGTCACCTAACCACACCTAACATTGTGGCTGTGAGCCTTCCTCTGTGGCTGTTGCTCTTGGTGGCAACATGTTATCTCTCTATCACTGCTTCTCGTGTGATTTAGACTCTGTTTTTGATAGAGTATGTCTTCTTTGGGAGCTGAGACATACTTTTTGTAACTGTTAGGTTTTGTTCACAGAGCATTCTTTAGACTTAAGTGATATTTGACATTTTTCAGAGCATGTGTCGTGGGGACACACTGTATATCTCTGGTCCTGAGTTAACCCTTTTTGCCCTGAATTATGAAATTCATGTCTGTTCTCATTTGTTGAGATGTTCTTCGTAGGAAGCTAAGGAATACATTTATTCATGAAAATAATCATAATGAATAAAATTTCAAAAAATATAATGGTGGGAACTCAGGGTCCCGCCAGGCTTTTTGAGGGTAAAAAGTGGAGTTACAAGTGTATAAAATTTCAGTTAGAAAACAGAATTTTATTCAATTGACATTGATATTGACAAAGATCCACAATGTAACTCACCATAGAATAAAAGACTCGGGACTTGAAAAGGAGGAGAATCCCTGGGCATGAGCACATCACAAGAAGTTTCAGCTGTTTGTTGTTGTGTGAGGCAGAGAGCTGCCAAAATTGCCAAATTCACAATCAAGTAGGTTTCTAAAAGGGGACTGAAGGTCCCTTCACTTTTTTTTTGGCCTCCAACTGTTACCAGTACATTGCTATGGTTTTAGAAAAAAGCTGGGAACCTGTGGCATCTACACACTGCTGTAGTCAGGGATTTGTTAATGCTAAACTGAGTTTCAGAAATAAGGGAGTTTTATGCCTTTTGTGTAGGATCTGTTAAATGTCCACAGTTAGGGATGTTGTTTCTTTTGTCTATTTGATTAATTGCCTGATGCTGCGCTGTTCACTGTTGCGTCGTACTATATTGCTGTTTGGCGAAGGGTTCGTTACATTGTTAAAGGAAGCTGTTTGATTGCCTTGATGTTTGAGAGGTTAGATTATTTAGGAGCTTGTTGTCAGTCACAGTATAAGTCTAAGTCGAGTCGAGTTTTAATGAGTCATACTGAACATTACTGAGCACATACACATTCCTGCTTGTTTACATTTTCATGTATTAATGGGTGAATCTCATAGCAACATACACGACGGTAATCAAAAGTAGTACAGTTATTAAATGTACGCTTAGCACTATACGATTATATGTATATACTTATATAAGTAAATACATATATATGTCGTGTTGAATAGGTAAAACTTGCGATTTTGGCTTAAATAGCAATGCTCTTTTTGCCAAATAAGGCAATCATTTCGCAAAAATCATTCTTCACCTAACGAAAAAAAGATATATTTCATTGTATTTGTTTATTATTAAATTACTGTAAACTTATCTAAGATATATTTAGTTGGATAAGGCTAAATTAAATTGCGCTCGTTATAATAAGGTTAGGTAAGTTTTCTAATTTTTTTTGTACAAAATTATTAATTTTTACATTAATATAAATGAAAATAAATATCTTTAAATGTATAGAAGAAAATTTTAGAAAGGACTTTGTTTTAAATGAGTTCTTGCTTATTGACAAATTATAATTATTCGGCACGGCATTATATATATATATATATATATATATATATATATATATATATATATATATATATATATATATATATATATATATATATATAAAACTGGACTAGAATATTCTCTGACTGTTACAAAACTAGAAACAGGTTTGATACTAGAGGAGGACCAATGAGTTGACCTTCTAGTATTCTCTAGAGATGTCTGTACATTATAGATGTCGCATTTTCTAATAAGTACGTGGTGGTGGTGATGAAGGTTTTTGTAGTGATGGTGGTGGTTGTTGTGGGGGTGGTAGTAGTGGTGGTTGTTGTGGGGGTGGTAGTGGTGGTGGTTGTTGTGGGGGTGGTAGTGGTGGTGGTTGTGGGGTGGTAGTGGTGGTGGTTGTTGTGGGGGTGGTAGTGGTGGTGGTTGTTGTGGGGGTGGTAGTGGTGGTGGTTGTTGTGGGGGTGGTAGTGGTGGTGGTTGTTGTGGGGGTGGTAGTGGTGGTGGTTGTTGTGGGGGTGGTAGTGGTGGTGGTTGTTGTGGGGGTGGTAGTGGTGGTGGGGGTATGAGAAATGTGAACGAACCTCTCACAAATATTCTCCTAAAAGAGAGAGAAGGAAAAATAATACTCTAGCATGTTACATTACAAGAGTTACCTCTAGTATTCCTAAGAGTACCATTATAGAGTCGCAAGTTACTTAAAGTCTAGCATGGATGTTGCCTTACAAGAGTACATAAGTACCATGGATGGTTACTTAAAGAGATACCATAAGATAGCGTATTGTGTATGGACTGGCATGTTGCCTGTGCAGTAGTTGGTTGTTGGGGTGTATGGTGGGGTTTTCTGATGGTAGGTTGGTCTGGGGAGCAGTAATGGTAGTGCTTGTTTGCGGGTGAGTGGTGTATGGTTGTGGGGTGGTAGTGCAGATAGTAGTATGACTCTAGCATGGTTCTGGTCTGGGGTAGAGATAGTGCTGACTGACTAGAACATGATTCTGGTCTGAATAGCAGCATAGTGAATGACTTACTGAACCATGTTCTGGTCTAGAGTAGCAGCACTAGTGCTAATGACTGTGCTAGAACCATGGTTCTGGTCAGTACACTAGTCTGACTGTACCTAAGAGACCATGGTTTCCTTCAAGACTAAGAGCACTGGATGTCTAAGTACATATCTGAACCATGGTTTGTGTCTAGATAGCAGCACTAGTGCTGACTGTACTAGAACCATGGTTATGGTCTGAACTAGCAGCACTAGTGCTAGTGACTGTACTAGAACCATGGTTCTGGTCTGAGCTAGCAGCACTAGTGCTAAGTGACTGCTAGAACAATGGTTCTGGTCTGAGGTAGCAGCACTAGTGCTGACTGTACTAGAACCATGATTCTGGTCTGAACTAGCAGCACTAGTGCTAAGTGACTGTACTGGAACCATGGTTCTGGTCTGAGACAGCACTAGTGCTTGACTCTGAACCATGGTTCTGGTCTGAACTAGCAGCACTAGTGCTAAGTGACTGTACTGGAACCATGGTTCTGGTCTGAGGTAGCAGCACTAGTGCTAAGTGACTGTGCTAGAACCATGGTTCTGGTCTGAGGTAGCAGCACTAGTGCTGACTGTACCAGAACCATGGTTCTCGTCTGAACTAGCAGCACTAGTGCTAAGTGACTGTATCTGAACCATGGTTCTGGTCTGAGGTAGCAGCACTAGTGCTGACTGTACTAGAACCATGGTTATGGTCTGAACTAGCAGCACTAGTGCTGAGCGACTGTACTAGAACCATAGTTCTGGTCTGAGACAGCAGCACTAGTGCTAAGTGACTGTATCTGAACCATGGTTCTGGTCTGAGACAGCAGCACTAGTGCTAAGTGACTGTATCTGAACCATGGTTCTGGTCTGAGACAGCAGCACTAGTGCTAAGTGACTGTATCTGAACCATGGTTCTGGTCTGAGACAGCAGCACTAGTGCTAAGTGACTGTATCTGAACCATGGTTCTGGTCTGAGACAGCAGCACTAGTGCTAAGTGACTGTATCTGAACCATGGTTCTGGTCTGAGACAGCAGCACTAGTGCTAAGTGACTGTATCTGAACCATGGTTCTGGTCTGAGACAGCAGCACTAGTGCTAAGTGACTGTATCTGAACCATGGTTCTGGTCTGAGACAGCAGCACTAGTGCTAAGTGACTGTATCTGAACCATGGTTCTGGTCTGAGACAGCAGCACTAGTGCTAGTGACTGTATCTGAACCATGGTTCTGGTCTGAGACAGCAGCACTAGTGCTAAGTGACTGTATCTGAACCATGGTTCTGGTCTGAGACAGCAGCACTAGTGCTAAGTGACTGTATCTGAACCATGGTTCTGGTCTGAGACAGCAGCACTAGTGCTAAGTGACTGTATCTGAACCATGGTTCTGGTCTGAGACAGCAGCACTAGTGCTAAGTGACTGTATCTGAACCATGGTTCTGGTCTGAGACAGCAGCACTAGTGCTAAGTGATGTTTTGACAAAAAAAATATATTTATGCATTTTTCAAATATTTTATTCTTAGCTAGGTGAATACTTATTTGATTCTTAGCTAGGTGAATACTTATCTGATTCTTAGCTAGGTGAATACTTATTTGATTCTTAGCTAGGTGAATACTTATTTGATTCTTAGCTAGGTGAATCTTATTTGATTCTTAGCTAGGTGAATCTTATTTGATTCTTAGCTAGGTGAATACTTATTTGATTCTTAGCTAGGTGAATACTTATTTGATTCTTAGCTAGGTGAATACTTATTTGATTCTTAGCTAGGTGAATACTTATTTGATTCTTAGCTAGGTGAATACTTATTTGATTCTTAGCTAGGTGAATACTTATTTGATTTTTAGCTAGGTAAATACTTATTGATTCTGTAGTAATCTTATCTAGTTGTAGTGAATACTTATCTGATTCTTAGCTAGGTGAATACTTATTTGATTTTTAGCTAGGTGAATACTTATTTGATTCTTAGCTAGGTGAATACTTATTTGATTCTTAGCTAGGTGAATACTTATTTGATTCTTAGCTAGGTAAATACTTATCTGAGTTTTAGCTAGGTGAATACTTATCTGATTCTTAGCTAGGTGAATACTTATTTGATTTTTAGCTAGGTGAATACTTATTTGATTCTTAGCTAGGTGAATACTTATTTGATTCTTAGCTAGGTGAATGCTTATTTGATTCTTAGCTAGGTGAATACTTATCTGATTCTTAGCTAGGTGAATACTTATCTGATTCTTAGCTAGGTGAATACTTCTGATTCTTAGCTAGGTGAATACTTCTGATTCTTTGCTAAGCGAATAACCAGGGAGATGCGAGGAAGTTAGATAATCTCAAATCATTGATAATGGGATAAGAATGTGATTGAATATGTAATTGATAATGTTATTGAAAATATAATTGATACTCATACTGATTTTTCTACTTAAATAATATTCACTTAATATTAAATTATTTAAAAAAAATTGCAAGTGAATATCGCAATTCCTCGATTCTTGGCAAACCAAGTGTAACACAGTGACACAGTTGTGACAGTGACACAGTTGTGGCACACTTGTAACCCAGTTATAACACAGTTGTGACACACTTGTAACACAGTTATGACACAGTTATGACACAGTTGTGACACTTGCGACACAGTTGTGACACACTTGCGACACAGTTGTGACACACTTGTAACACAGAACACAGTTGTGATAAAGTTGTGACAGTTGTAACACACGTTTGACATAGTTGTAACACAGTTGTGACACAGATTTGACACAATTGTGAACGATTGTGACATAGTTGTAAGACCGTTGTGATGTAACACAGTTGTAACACATTTGTAACAGTTGTGTTTGCAGTTGTAAAGTAGTTGTAGCACACTTGTGACACACTTGTGACACAGTTGTGACGTAGTTGTGACACAGTTGTAAAACAGTTGTGACTCAGTTGTAACACAGCTGTAACACACGTTTGCCATAGTTGTAACACAGTTGTGACAACTGTAACAGTTGTGACACAGTTGACACAGTTCTGGTAAAGTTGTGACACAGTTGTGACACAAGAGTAACACAGTTATAACGCAGCTGTGATGCAGTTGTGACAGTTGTGACACAGTTGTGACACAAGTGTAACACAGTTAACACAGCTGTGACACAGTTGTGACACAGTTTTGACACAGCTGTGATACAGTTGCAACGCTGGTGTGACACAATTGTGACACAATAGTGACCTAATTGTGGTCTACATTAAAGAGCTGTCATAATGTCGCTGGAAAACACCAACAAAAAATGACAAAGATTATTGCGAGAATCTAATAAAAAAATTTGGAGTTATATTAAGAGAATTAGTCATGTACTTCCCGGGTTACATGGAATAACATGGCATGTTAATGAAGGTGCCACTGGTAGACACAACCAACACAAAACTGCCAACAGCAGATTCAAAATGGACAAATTTTCTGGTTTAGACTTTTAATATAATTATCATTTCGTTAATGGAGAATGCTAAGCCCGTAGGGGTCAAGCAGCACGTTGTAAATGAGAAGCTATCAGGTTCGATACTTGGGAGGACAGGCGAAGTTCATTATAGCTCACTGGCCTCTGACCAGCATCAGGGAACCTACCTATATAGGCTCAGATTTAGAAAGGAAACTGGAAACACAGGTATAATACAAGACTTTTAGGTGGGTGAAAGTACCAAGTAACGTGTCTGGAGAAGATACTTCAGATGGTTGTCAACACAAGTAATAGATACGAGTGAATATTCGCTTCTCCTATATTCTTACCTATTCTGATGACGTCAGATCCACCAGCTTGGTGGAGGAATATCAACAGCAACAGCAGAATGTATTGAGATAGTGGGAGACTAATGACTTGACTTCTCCAGGGAGGAGAGTGAGGCTTGCAGGCGGGTGTGAGTGAGTGCGCTCTTTCTTTTTTGCTCATGGCAGAGCAGAACCACAGCCTCTTCCATCTCGGCACTCTGCCTCTTCCTGTGCACCTCCCGAAGACTTCCATACCTAACAACATGAAAACTAATCTGTGTCCCATGTCAATGCGTCACCAAGTCAGTATTCCACACGCCACTGTTAACTGGTCTAACACTGTTTAACGTATTTTACAAAATATGTGACTTGTTTTAGAAGATCAGAGTTTCTTCAGCACTCACGAGCTAGTAACTCACGCGAGAGTCCGTCCATAGCTTAATTCTTAACACTGCACTATCTTGACACATAAAATTAATTACTTATTTTACACTCATGAGGCTTTCCTTCATGACGGCTATGACTGGGGTAAAGACAACACTTCTGTTACCGCGAAATTCTAATGGAAATTTCAAATTATTATAGATCTTTATATGAGATAACGAAATAATTTCTGGATATTAATAAATCCTTCACTATAAATATCGCCCAAATATAATCACTAATTTCTCAGAACTTGAGTGACTGAGGGGTTACAGGGAGGCAGGTATAAATAAATATTCCTGAGAGCATTGAGACTGATGTAAGAACACAGTTGTGGTTCACTAGATCACTTAGTGAAGGAGACTTCCTGGTTGAGATGCTGCCACACCCCATGTCATCTAAAGCCATCTGCAAAAAAAAAAAAAAAAAGGTATTAAGCAAATTTTCTTTATATAGAATACCTGTAAAAAAAACTAAAATCATCAAAAAAAAAAAAAAAAAGACACTTGGAACTGAAAACCCAAATTACTAATTTCAATAAGGTCGATTTATTGATTGAAGAAGAGTAAACAAACGACAAAGCAACAATATATAAAACGAAAAAAAAGTTGTTTAATAAAGTTGGGTAAGTCATCATTACCTTGTCACTCACATTTGACATCCACCTAAACCACGTAGGCAATAAATATTCATAACCATGTTAATGAACACTGTGTTCATATACCACTCTGGTCATATCCCAGGCTGATCATATACCACTCTGGTCATATCCCAGGCTGATCATATACCACTCTGGTCATATCACAGGCTGATCATATACCACTCTGGTCATATCACAGGCTGATCATATACCACTCTGGTCATATCCCAGGCTGATCATATACCACTCTGGTCATATCACAGGCTGATCATATACCACTCTGGTCATATCACAGGCTGATCATATACCACTCTGGTCATATCCCAGGCTGATCATATACCACTCTGGTCATATCCCAGGCTGATCATATACCACTCTGGTCATATCACAGGCTGATCATATACCACTCTGGTCATATCCCAGGCTGATCATATACCACTCTGGTCATATCCCAGGCTGATCATATACCACTCTGGTCATATCCCAGGCTGATCATATACCACTCTGGTCATATTCCAGGCTGATCATATACCACTCTGGTCATATCCCAGGCTGATCATATACCACTCTGGTCATATCACAGGCTGATCATATACCACTCTGGTCATATCACAGGCTGATCATATACCACTCTGGTCATATCACAGGCTGATCATATACCACTCTGGTCATATCACAGGCTGATCATATACCACTCTGGTCATATCCAGGCTGATCATATACCACTCTGGTCATATCCAGGCTGATCATATACCACTCTGGTCATATCACAGGCTGATCATATACCACTCTGGTCATATCACAGGCTGATCATATACCACTCTGGTCATATCCCAGGCTGATCATATACCACTCTGGTCATATCACAGGCTGATCATATACCACTCTGGTCATATCCAGGCTGATCATATACCACTCTGGTCATATCACAGGCTGATCATATACCACTTGGTCATATCCCAGGCTGATCATATACCACTCTGGTCATATCCAGGCTGATCATATACCCTCTGGTCATATCACAGGCTGATCATATACCACTCTGGTCATATCCCAGGCTGATCATATACCACTCTGGTCATATCACAGGCTGATCATATACCACTCTGGTCATATCACAGGCTGATCATATACCACTCTGGTCATATCCAGGCTGATCATATACCACTCTGGTCATATCCCAGGCTGATCATATACCACTCTGGTCATATCCCAGGCTGACCATATACCACTCTGGTCATATTCCAGGCTGATCATATACCACTCTGGTCATATCCCAGGCTGATCATATACCACTCTGGTCATATCCCAGGCTGATCATATACCACTCTTGTCATATCCCAGGCTAATCATATACCACTCTGGTCAAATCCCAGGCTGATCATATACCACTCTGTTCATATTCCAGGCTAATCATATACCACTCTGGTCATATCCCAGGCTGATCATATACCTCTCTGGTCATATCCCAGGCTGATCCATATACCACTCTGGTCATATCCCAGGCTGATCATATACCACTCTGGTCATATCCCAGGCTGATCATATTCTCTTTCAATGGTTACATGTGGTCCTAACATTATCACTGTAAAATAACCCATCAGGAGAGTAACATTGAGGTTAATAAAGAGAAAAAAAGGTTGTTAGTAGTTGAGGGACCGGAGTTATAAGTCATTATTTCCTGTTATTACAATTATGTGAAGAGAAAATATTTTCCTTTCTTGATCCTCCATTCTAACCTTCACAATGTTAACAATTAATGCATTTCCATTAACTTCGTCGAATTTGATGATGCAATAATTAGATTTCCAAACTTTATGAAACTTGGATGTTTGAATGTGAGTGGATGTTTGAATGTGAGTGGATGTAGTGCGGATGATGAGAAAGAAATGATTGCTAATGTTATGACTGAAAAGAAGTTGGGTGTCCTGGCTCTAAGAGAAACAAAGGCAATAGGGAAGTGTCGGTGGAGAAAAATAAATGGGATTAAGTCAATAGTATCTGAGAGAGTTAGAGCTGAAGGGGCAGCAATAATGTTGAAGGATCAGTTTTGGAAGGAGAAGAGGGAATATAAATGTATAAATTCGAGCAATATGTGCATTAAAATAAGGGTTGGATGAGAAAAGTGGGTAATGGTATTGAAAATTTTGAGGAACCGTTAAATGTTGAAGTTAGGGAAGCTGTGATTTCGTGTATTGGGCAGGGAGGTATAAAATCTTGTAGGAGTGAGGAAGAGCCAGTTGTGAGTGTGGGGGAAGTTTGTGAGGCAGTGGGTAGAATGAAATGGGGTAAAGCAGCTGGGATTGATGGGATTAAGACAGAAATGTTGAAAGTGGGTGGGGATGGAGTTCTGGAGTGGTTGGTGCTTTTATTTAATAAATGTATGGAAGAGGGTAAGGTATCTAGGGATTGGCAGAGAGCATGCATAATCCCTTTGTATAAAGGCAAATGGGACAAAAAGAGTGGTGAATATTGCAAAAAAAGAGAAGGCTGGAGGCAGTGGCGATGTCGTGTCTAAGAGCAATGTGTGGTGTGAATATAATGCAGAGAATCCGTTGTTTGTAAATTAGGAGGAAGTGCATGGTTACTAAAAGTATTATCCAGAGGGCTGAGGAGGGGTTGTTGAGGTGGTTCGGTCATTCAGACAGGATGGAACGGAACAGAATGACCTGGAGAGGAAGTGGAGGGAAGGCGGGTAGGGATCCTAGGAAAGGGTGGAGGGAGGGGGTAAAGGAGGTTTTGTGCAAAGGGCTTGGAATTTCAGCAAGCATGCATAACATGCTAGAAAGGAGGGAGTCTGGAGACAAGTGGTTTTTAGGACTTGACGTGCTGTTGGAGTGTGGGCAGGGTAGCATTTATGAAGGGATTCCGGGAAACCGGCAGGCCGGACTTGAGTCCTGGAGGTGGAAGTACAGTGCCTGCACTCTGAAGGAGGGGTCCTGCAATTTTATAATTTTAGTGCAGGCACGCCTCTTTCAAGACAGTGGTGGAGTAGATGATGATGAAAGTGTTTCTTCTTTTCCGAGTCACTCTGCCTTGGTAGGAAACATCCGATGTATTAATAAACAAAAATTAACTTTATGCATGTGTTTATTCATTGACTTATCTTGGATGTATGGAACATCTCTTGGAAGGTATGAGAATAGATATATCACGAATGCTTCTGAGGCTGTGAGAGGAGACAGTAGAGTCACAGTTGGTGCCGCTGACGTGACAGCATCACAGAAGTGCTGCAGTCTACCCACACCTCTCTCTCTTGTCTTACTGCTGTCTCCTTGTCATAGAACTCCAGTAGGTTTGTGATTTCATGTCCCAGAAACCGTGCTGGTTGTCGTTGATAAGCTCATTCCTTTCTAGGTGCTCCACCACTCTTCTCTTGATAATCGTCTCCATGACTTTGCATATTATACATGTCGGACACTGTTCTGTAATTTAATGCTGCGTGTCTGTCGCCTTTTTTTAAAAGTTGGGACTACATTTGCTGTCTTCCATACCTCTTTCCATAGATGTGTTGAAGATTGTTGTTAGTGGTGCACAGAGCACCTCCTCGGTTGTATGTATTGTCTCCAACACTTGATGGTGTACTCCACCTCTCTGTCTTTCTGGAGTCCTTGTCTCTCTGAATATTTCTTTGAATCTCATGTTGAGCTCCTCACATACTTCTCGGTCATTTCTTGTGGTCTTCCCTCCTTCCTTCCTCATCCTGATTACCTGGTCCTTGACTGTTGTTTTCCCCCTGATGTGACTGTACAACAGCTTCAGGTCGGACTTTGCTTTCACTGCTATGTCATTTTCGTATTGTTGTTGGGCCTCCCTCCTTACCTGAACATATTCATTTCTGACTCTATGACTGCTCTCCTTATTCTCCTGGGTACTTTGCCTTCTATATTTCTTCCATTCTCTAGCACACTTGGTTTTGCCTCTCTACACCTTTTGCTGAACCAAGGGCTCATCTTATCTTCTCGTTATTTCTGTTGCACTTGGGTACAAACCTCTCCTCTGCTTCTTTGCATATTGTTGTCACATAGTCCATCATCTCATTTACTCTGTCCCACTGAACTTCGTGTAGGAAATTCCTCATGCCTGTGTAGTCCCCTTTCTTGTAGTTTGGCTTTATTCGCCCTGCCCTTCCTGCTTCCTCTCCACTTATAACTACTATGTATTTGAAGTTCAGAACCACGTGATCACTAGCACCGAGGGGTCTTTCATATGTGATGTCCTCAATATCTTCACTACTCGAGGTGAATACTAGGTCAAGTTTTGCTGGTTCGTCCTCTTCCCTCACTCTGGTAGTGTCCCTTACTTGTTTGTGAATGAGGTTTTCCAATACCACCTCCACCATCTTAGCTCTCCAAGTTTCTGGCCCCACACGTGGATTCAGGTTTTCCCTGTCAGTTTCATTGTGACCGAAGTCACCCACAATCAGTAGCTTTGCCCTCCCCACATGAGCCCTTCTGGCCGTTTCGGCCAGTGTGTTAACCATCGCTCTGTTTATCTCATCATAATCTTCCCTTGGCCTTCTGCTATTCTGTGGTGGGTTATACATCACTGCAATTGGGACCTAAAGACTGAAGTGTTCCTATTATGTAGTTTCTTGCTTCTCCTCTGTCTCCTCTCTCCAGCTTCTTAAAATCAAATTGGTTTTTGATGAGCAGTGCTACTCCTCCTCCCCCTCTGTCCCCTCTGTCTTTCCTTAGGATCTGATATCCATTTGGAAAGATGGCATCTGTTACTATTCCTGTGAGCTTGGTTTCTGTGAGATCTATGATGTCAAGTGCCGCCTCTTTGATTCTTTCGTGCTACTCCTTCCACTTATTCGTTATTTCATCAGCGTTGGTGTGCCATACCTCCAGTTTCCTTCCAACACTGTATTCTGGGGGGTTTGTGGAGGTTGGGGAACCTGGCAGGGTGCTATGTAATTCTACTGCATACTGTGGGTTGGCTTTAGGGTTCTGGTGGTTCTGTGGGTGTTTGCACTTGTTGCTCCATCCGGCTTTGGTTGTCCTCTGCTAACTCTATCCTTGTCTCTCTTTCTAGCTCCAGCCCCTTTCTTTGTGTCCTCTCCCTTAGCTGCTGTTGTTCCGTTCTCATTCTGTCACGGTCTAGGAACACCCTCCTGTATATTGATTCTTTCAGCTATGGTTTCTCCTGAAGTATCCTGTTCATCACAGTTTATGTCTTGAGATTCAATTTGACTGGCTGATTTTTCCCTTCCAGTACCTCCCTATTATCTAAAAATTTATTAACCCAGTCATGTCCTTCTCGCCTATGTGTATGATGATGTTTTCAATCTCTTGTTTTTCTTTCTGCTGTCTTTCACTGTATGTCCACCTATCACTCAACTGAAGCCCATGAATAAAGACTGAACTCTACCTTTCCTATTCCCATTGGTTTTCCCTCCGTGTCTCTTGATCCCGTTTGTACATAGCGATTGTTCACCTTATTATTTCCTATAACTCATGATAGTCCGGTTGTGCCTCGGCATGGAACCTGTTACCTTCTCCACCTGCACCTATGTATGTACTCACCTAGTTGTACTCACCTAGTTGTGGTTGCAGGGGTCGATTCATAGCTCCTGGCCCCACCTCTTCACTGGCCGCTACTGGGTCACGCTCCCTGCTCCATGAGCTTTATCATACCTCTCCTTAAAGCTATGTATGGAACCTGCCTCTACTACATCGCTTCCCAAGCTATTCCACTTCCCAACCACTCTATGACTGAAGAAATACTTCCTAACATCCCTGTGATTCATTTGAGTCTTCAACTTCCAACTGTGTCCCCTTGTTGCTGTGTCCCATCTCTGGAACATTCTGTCTCTGTCCACCTTGTCTATTCCTCTCAGTATCTTATATGTCGTTAGCATATCCCCCCTATCTATCCTGTCCTCCAGTGTCGTCAGGTCGATTTCCCTTAACCTCTCCTCGTAGGACATACCCCTTAGCAAACCTTTGCACTTTCTCTAGCTTCTTTACGTGCTTGGCTAGATGTGGGTTCCAAACTGGTGCTGCATACTCCAGTATGGGCCTAACGTACACAGTGTACAGAGTCCTGAACGATTCTTTATTAAGATGTCGGAATGCTGTTCTTAGGTTAGCTAGGCGCCCATATGCTGCAGCAGTTATTTGGTTGATGTGCGCCTCAAGAGATGTGCCTGGTGTTATACTCACCCCAAGATCTTTTTCCTTGATTGAGGTTTGCAGTCTCTGGCCCCCTAGACTGTACTCCGTCTGCGGTCTTCTTTGCCCTTCCCCAATCTTCATGACTTTGCACTTGGTGGGGTTGAACTCCAGGAGCCAATTGCTGGACCAGGCTTGCAGCCTGTCCAGATCCCTTTGTAGTTTTGCCTGGTCCTCGTCCAACTGGATTCTTCTCATCAACTTCACATCATCTGCAAACAGGGACACTTCGGAGTCTATTTCTTTCGTCATGTCGTTCACAAATACCAGAAACAGCACCGGTCCCAGTGTGTTGTGGGGTTCTTTTCATAGATTTGGTAATATTAACAGACGATGAGCTTGGGTTTTGGTAGCGTTTAATGAGGCGTTGGATATATGGGAGCTGAGAGCCTATGCCTGTGAATCCTGTAAAGTGAAGGGTTTGTTTGTCGAGCCATCCTTACATGTCGTAATTTTTTTTTTTTTTTTTTTTTATTTTAATTCATGTTAAGCGCTAAACCTATTTGGGTTATTCAGCGCAATACTTTGTGGAGGCTTGATCCTCCGTCTGCTGGACGCGAGACAGACACGCTCTCTATTTGTACTCACCTATCCGCACCATTACATGTCGTAAGAGATCGGAAGATCAATTTCTTCCTTGCCAATACTTCCGGTCATAGTGTTAGGCTCCGAGCAAGTACCAATATTGTTGACCTTGTTCACTACCCTTACCCTGTTCGGGTTGAGGAGGAGTTGTCACCTGACCAGTGGGTCGGTGCTATTGCAACCGGGGAGGATCCAGCCATTTCACCGGATCAGTCCATTCCACCAGTAAAGGAGAAAGACTTAGCTCCTACTGATTTCCCAGATGAAATCACACGTTTGTTGAACCTGTTGAACAAACGTCGTAAAGCCATTGCCTTACCAGGTGAGAAGATGGGTATAACGAACTTATTGTCCCATCGTATTCCACTCGAACCTGGTACTAGACCCATTTATATACCTGCGTACAGATTGCCGCATTCACAAGTAGCTGTCGCAGAGAAATTAATTAATTGTGGGTACTAGACCCATTTATATACCTGCGTACAGATTGCCGCATTCACAAGTAGCTGTCGCAGAGAAATTAATTAACTAGATGCTTGAAGATGAAGTTATCGCACCTAGCAATTCACCTTGGAATGCGCCCCTGATCTTAGTACCTAAGAAGGACGGTACTTGGCGCCCAGTGATTGACTTTAGGAAGTTAAATGCGACAGGAATGGTGAATATCACTCTGACAAAAGTCCAACTTGTAGCACAGAGCGATTGGAGACAATACTGCAAGGAACTGGCTTGCTGAAGAAACGACTGGCTTACTTGTATATCTGGCTTTCCTGAAGAAGCTGGCTTAGCTCTCTGGACTGTGAACATGAATGCTCTTACTTGCACACAGCAGTGAAGAATTGGGTGGATGGCAGGGGACACTGGATGACTGTGGCTGGCTTAGGCTCTTCCCATAAACTGGCTTACTTGTTGGCTTAATTGCAAAACCCAGATCAACTCTTCGGAGGTTTACTTGCAATTAGAAGCCAGAAAGACTGGAGACACTGCTGCAGAAGAGTCTTGGATGACGACACCGATGAGGGAAGTGAGTTAACGGTTGGTATGACTCTGGTCTGGGAGACGCTCGAGGCAGTCACACCGGCTCTTCTTCTTCTTGTTAAATCTGCACGGATTACACAAAATCTAGGCCCACAAGCTGCCACCATTTGTGTTGTGGGGTTCTTTTCATAGATTTGGTAATATTAACAGACGATGAGCTTGGGTTTTGGTAGCGTTTAATGAGGCGTTGGATATATGGGAGCTGAGAGCCTATGCCTGTGTCCATCTCGTATGCCTACCCCAAGGGAACTGGCTGGAGGGGCCGCACGGCACTAAGACATTCAAAAGGCAGGCCTATGATTGGCTGATGCCAGATCACATGGCCAGAGGTTGGAAATCACGTGAACAGCCGTTGTGGTGCAGCCGTTATAAGTACAACCCGTACACCAGGACCGACCCCAGTGGAACCCCACTCGTCACAGATGCCCACTCTGACACCTCGTGTGACACCTGCGTGTGTGTGTGTGTGTGTGTGTGTGTGTGGATGTGTGTGCGTGTGTGTGTGTATGTGTGTGTGGATGTGTGTGTATGTGTATGTCAGTAACCAATAAAAGTGTAATGGACACTTGTCATTGCTCAAAAATGACCCATATGAAGACAAAAATTCGGAAGTTGATTTTTTTTCTGTATCTTTTTGGCCCATTCTAGGGGTCGAAAACTTAAAAAAGAAATTAAAGCAGCCTCCTAAGTGTCCCTCCGGGGATATCTAATAACCCTTAACCTTATTACCAACAAGATTCTTCTCTGTCTCTGTACACAAGTTTTTTAACAGGGTTAGGTGAAGAGATCCTAACTTTATATACAAACTAAGAGATGTTGCCTCTCTTACCTCATTTGAAAGCTTTACCTAGCATTACCTTTATTTAATTTTCTTGTGAAAGAGACAAACAAGGAAAGGAATAAATTTGGATCAAGAAGTGGGCTAGATATTTTGTTTGGTCAACTGACTTTATTTCAGCGATGTTGTTATGCTGTACGAACATGTTCCATAGTAATATTGGCTTTATGAATAACATCAATGCCACCCGCCCCTCAGGCGTTAAAGGCTCTGCTGAACTAACAAGTTCATCCTGTTAGGGAGCCCGGGTGAGCACTAAGTCGTCTTGCTGGGTTCCCTGTTCTCTCCAGAAGTCGTAGGGATGGCCTGGGAGGCAGTCCATAAAAGTGGTGCATACTCAATATGTGAGTGCAATTTTGCTTCGTTTAGAGTTTTGCAGACTCTGCTGTCGAGCAGGTACAAGATATCCTCCAGGGCTTTTAGCTTTTAGGCTGCCTTGTTTGCAAGAGTTGTCACGTGATTCTGCATCGACATTTTTGCGTCAAAGTTTACTCCTAGGATATCACCCTCGTTCCCGTGTTCTAATATTGTTTTGTTTATTCTTACCACTGCTACAGCATTATAATCATGAGACATAGAAACCATTATCATTTATGTTTTCTCAGAAGCATACTTACCCTACCATCGTCTTCCCTGGTAAATATAGCTGAGAGCTGGTGACTGATGCACCTGAGAGCAGCTGGCATTTCCTCTCTTGGATAAGCAAATGTCAGAGTATATTCATCTGCAGAGGCATGGGATTCTGGGATGAGGTGAAGAAGGTCATTGAAGTGGACATATCCTAACAATGAAGAGGGAGGACTCTCTCTGCCTCTGTCTCTGTCTGTGCCTGTCTGTCTATGTCTCTGTCTCTGTCGCTCCCTTTACTTACAAATGTTTTAAGTGCGACGAGTATGCAGTCTTTCATGGTCCAGTTGGACAAGTACATTATAAGTAAGTCACTGCACTAGAGACATCCTGGAAACCCGTTCAGGACCTACATGCTCAGTATATATCGATCAGTTAAGAATGATATTAAACCCAAACTGTTTTATATGTTAGAAAAAGTGGTAGCAAGATACAGTTACCAGCAACAAATAAGACAGTATGAGAGATGATAGGAGAGAACCATTCCTACCTCAAACCCACACTACATCTACACTATACTCAAGTGGAGCGCCATCTTTGTACAACAGGTACGGCAATCTGAAGCCACCACCTTGTTGTTGTTTAGTCAACAACAGTGTCAGTTTACAATATGGTAACCTCAAGTAGGATCACTGGTACACAAAGATCAATGAGTTGTGTTGGAGTACCACGAGTAGTTAATAATAAAAATTGTTATTTAAGTTAGTTGATATCGGTGTTTCTCATCCAACTCCACCTCTCCTGTACACTCCATGCCATTTTTCCAAAAAAGAATGTGTTATTTTCCCTATTTTTTATGAAGAAAGTGAAAGGTGGGGAGAGAGCCTTCTGCTTCATATGCTTGAACTATTCACCTAAATAATACACAATAGTTCTTAATCCATATTACGTACAACTAGCAAGTGAAGTCGAGTGTCGCCCTCTCTTAAAGGCAGGTTCAACAACCTATTAAACATTCACAAAGCAGTGTCGTATACTGAGTGTATTGAGAACTATCTTTATAGACTTACAATGCACCGAGACACTCCTTCATCAATCAAGACAACGATAAGGGTCCGAGACAGATACCCAGGTAAGTCTAGTCAGTAATGATACTAGTTAGGTCAGCTGCGCAGCAGATAGCTAGTTCATTATATCTCTAGAAGTACCACAAACCCGGTTACCGGTGGGCCATCGAGCCCAACACAAGTGAGTACAAGCACTCGTTAGTATTCAGTTATTCAATGAAATACTGACCCAACGCCCCCTAGGGGTAATTACTCTCATACTCACTTTATCTTAATTTTTCACACAGCTCTTAGGGAGTGTATAGGACAGCTTCTAGACATCGTCTGCTGGGACGGCTGAGTAGGCGAGAGCTGTCTTCAAAGCTAAGTTACCAACTACAGTCCATTACCTGTACCTTAGACTTAGCTTGTGCCATTACCCTAACACACACACACACACAACACACACACACACACACAATATATATATATATATATATATATAATATATATATATATATATATATATATATATATATATATATATATATATGAATATATATATATATATATATATATATATATATATATATATATATATATATATATATATATATGTGTGTGTGTGTGTGTGGTGTGTGTGTGTGTATGCAATAATTTCGCAAAAATCGTTCTGAAGCTAGCGAAAAAAAATATATTTCATTGTGTTTGTTTATTATTAAATTATTGTAAACTTATCTAAAATATATTTAATTGGATTAGGTTAAATTTAATGTCGCATGTTATAATAAGATTAAGTAAGTTTTCTAAGGTTCTTTTGGTACAAAATTATTAATATTTACATTAACATAAATGAAAAAAATATATCTTTAGAAATGGCTTAATTTTAAATGAGTTCTTGCTAATTGACCAATTTTACCTAATTGGCCAGTTTTACCTAACCTTGATAATTCTAGATGTGTGTCTCTTAGTGCAGCACGAGAGACAAGCAGACTAGTTAATAAGTGTCAGCAATGCAGTGTTATTATATTTGATGTTTAAAAGACTGCCGTAATGTTTTCATGGAGGAACGTCCTGGAATGTATTTCGAAATTCTGAGAATTCGCAAATTACTTAGGCTGGTCAAAACAGCACTGTCCCTCTGTAATGCATATTCTCGTTTGACGTGAAAGGCACAGTTGCGCGTTTATACTCCTGGGCAACAATATATTTATGACATGGTCAAGGACATCAGAATTTTGGAAAACTGTCTTCATCAATGGCAGATAATTTTGGAGTTTGCTATGCAACGCAAACTGCTTCATTGCAAAGAATAAAAAGGCACAATACGTGACTGGAATAATACACAAATAACTCATACATAGGAAATAAAGTGATGACGTTTCAGTCCGAGTTAATTAAACTCTTAGTTAATGGTCCAAGTCGGACCGAAACGTCGTCATAAGTTTCAGTATCTTTTGTGCGAGTTATTTGTGTACTGCTTTAATGCGTTAGTGTAGATCATACTATGAGTCGATGTTTCGAGCTAGAGAAAGACTGAGCCAGGAAGGATGACCAAGATGGTTTGCCTGAATATCATGAAGGGCAGAACCCAAGCCTTGTGGATCAGTCTACTCGTTCTCCTACTATCGCTGGGAAACTACCTGATGGTAGTTTCCCAGCGCAGATGTGCTTAAAGGCAGACGTTACGGAAAAGGCTGAGTATTTCTAGTCCTGATAAAATAAGCCTTTCTTTGATTATATTATCTAGTCAATGTTCAGAGCTTCGGGATACAAGAAGGAGTGTTAGAAGTTGATGAGCCTAATAGTCTCCATATGGATGGTCTGTTACAATCATATGGAGGCCATCACACTAATGTTCTACGAGTACTAGCAGTGTCTATAGCGTAGATCTACGAGTACTAGCAGTGTCTAGAGCGTAGATCTAAGAGTACTAGCAGTGTCTAGAGCGTAGATCTACGAGTACTAGCAGTGTCTAGAGCGTAGATCTAATAGTACTAGCAGTGTCTAGAGTGTAGATCTACGAGTACTAGCAGTGTCTAGAGCGTACATCTAAGAGTACTAGCAGTGTCTCTGGGGAGGACGCAGCCTTCCCAATGATTGGTCAGGCAGTAGCCCATATCGCGAGCACAAATGGTACTTCATGTCATTCCCGCCCGTCCCTTTTGTTCGACGGTCGCTCCAGTATGTTAGAGACTTGGTTCAAATCGGTCGAGACGACAGTTAGGGGACGAACCGATAACCCCACTGACGCGCACTATATAAACACTGCCGCGGTGGCTGTGGACAAATCCCTAAGTGTTATTGCTTCCTTCTTAGACTTGAAGGAAGTGCGTGATTTGAAGTCATGGCCCAAGCTTAAGGAAGAATTCTGTAATTACTTCCGGTGTAGGCATCAGTGTCA
The DNA here is from genome assembly GCA_009830355.1 of Cherax destructor. NCBI lineage: Eukaryota > Metazoa > Arthropoda > Malacostraca > Decapoda > Parastacidae > Cherax > Cherax destructor. Next base: position 127,199 of record WNWK01001884.1, on the reverse strand, counting down.
TTACTTGACATTATCACTAGCGTCTTGAATGAGTGCCAATCCCCGGATGAAAGCCCCCTTGCTTGCGTCTGTCGTTTCCAGCATACATCGACAGATTTTGTTGACATTATGTGTTGTACCAAGTGGGTCACTGGTGACGATAGTATAAAACTTGAAGACATCATCCCCATGCTCGCCCCATGCGTCATGCAGAGAGATGCCCCACCTCATCTCCATGGTATCATCGACGAATTAGGGCTTGGCCCCAAGGAACACATCCTGGGCGCCTTTAATGCCATCGATAAAGTTAAACCACCGGGCGAGAAAGACAAGGCTTGTCGCCCTGCTGGTACTCCCTAGCAAGTCCCTCAATCGTCAACTATTGTGTCGCCGCCTGTGCAACCCCCTGTCACTTTTGCTGCAGCCGTCCAGCAATCAGCACACAAGGCTAGGACGAACATCAAACCTCAGACCAAGCCGAGTCAAAACGGCAGGTCAGGTCATGACAGGTGGGCTAGCAAGACGACTTTGCCAACGTCTCCTCCATCTAAGTCCAAGCGTCACAAGCGCACACCACCATCAGCACCACCCGCGAAGAGCGTTATTACCTGTTTTAACTGCAGTAAAAAAGGTCATTACCGTTCTGAGTGTTATAAACCTCAGTTCCCACGCAGTGATAATCACCGTCCCCATGCACAGCACCAGGAAGGCGATTGCGTTTACCACCATACATCCAGTCATACCTCCAGTGAGTGCCACAAGTTGCGCAGCATCTTGTCGGCGCACCACAGCAAGCACTCCCCAACCGGAGCCCGAGCTAGCCGGAGCCCCTCCAGTAGTTCGGGGGAAGAGGCGCGCCAGAAAAATCATGCAAAGAGATAGTCACCCTGTCGGAGTCGCTGTATTCCGTCCCTGTCCACAATGCGTTCGCCGCCCTGGGCAGCGACACGCTTGCCGACAGCATGGAAACAGAGTGCCTCGATGCTGGTGTCGAGACTCGAGCCGTACCTTCCAGGACGTCGAGACCCACCACCAAGCGTCGAGCCTGTAGCAGCCGGGACTCCGGAGACCTAGTCTTGCCTTCACATTCGGTATGACAGCCCGTGTGGACGTCTCGTTGAGTCCACACTTCATCAAAAGCCTGTTCAGCTTTTCCTTCATACAGGTTCGGTGGTTAACATTTTCTGTTCCACCCTTTTCCGTGGCATTGGTCTTCATGCAGCCATGCTGACCGAGCTGTCTGCTATTCAGACATTGCGAGGCGTTTCAGGTAGCCCTCTCATGGTCCGTGGTTGTACAACCTTAGAATTTGCGATCCATGATCACAAGTGGTCAGCAAAGTTCTTAGAAGTTGATGACATCGTCTTCCCAGGTGAATTGCTTATCGGTTTCAAGACCATGGCAGACCTTAAGATCCGTTTAGATCCAGCTAAGTGGAAAGCGGATTTCGACGGAGTGGACGCGCCCTTCTGGGATGTACGCTTAGGTTCCACTACCTGCCACTCCGTCTCTGAGTACATCCAGTGCTTGGAATCATTGGAAACCCGCGGTTTCCGTCGCACATCCTCCATGAGGTCGGCCTCTTGATTTGACCAACCTCATAAGAGAGCTCGTTTCTCGTCACCTCCTGGCCATCAGTGCTCAGTTATCAGTGAAACCCAGTCTGGGGATGCCCATTCTGACCATCACTCTAACTCCCGCACTGTTATAGAGGACGACAGTTGTCAAGCCGCAATCTCCATGTCGGCAGGCGACTGTCTGATTCGTGTCATGGCATCAGCGAGCAGAGTTAATGCCTGTACAAAGTATGACGTCACTTTGTCGGCTAATTCGCTCACTCCTGTTACGGTGAATGCGACCAGAGCTTTCGAAGGAGATCACGTGCTATTCGACAACGACATGTGCAAAGTCAAGGGCCTCTCCCTTGAGCCGTCCTTGCACACTGTGCATCGTGGTACGTTGCAAGTCCTTGTTGTTAACTTGCACAGTCGAGAATTCCCCCTGCGGAAGGATACTTCACTTGTCGACCACGTCAGATTCCCTCTCCCGGTGAGAGTGGAGGACGAAATCCCAGCTGATGTTCTTGTAAGTGCAGTCCTCCCAGGTGAGTCTGCTACTAATTCTTCCATCACCCGGCCAGTGCAGGAAGATGATCTAGCTATGACAGACTACCCGGAAGAAGTTCCTCAACTTCTCCAAGTTCTCAATCACGCACGCACTGCAGTCGCCTTAGATGGTGAGTCCATGGGTCTGACCCTGCTTATTTCTCAACATATTCCACTTGATAAAGGTACTAAACCCATTTACGTGCCTGCTTATCGTTTGCCGCATGCGCAAAGAGTGTTTGCTGACGAACTCATTGCAAAGATGCTCCGCGATGGAGTTATCGAGGAGTCCATTTCCCCGTGGAATGCCCCTCTAGTCCTAGTTCCCAAGAAAGATGGAACATGGCGTCCTGTTATCGATTACAGGAAACTGAATGCCTGCACGATCCCAGACCGATTTCCATTGCCAGTTCTGAATGACCTGTTACAGAACATTGGCGATAACAAGGTCTTTTTGACGCTTGATCTTCTTCAAGGGTTTTAGAAGATCCCTCTTGATGACCAAAGCAAAGAACTAACCATGTTCTCTATGCCTACTGGTCATTATCAGTTCAAGAGGATGCCTTTCGGATTGCGCGGAAGCCCGATCACGTTCAGTCGTTTAATGACAACGATTTTCCGTACTCTCCTAGGTGGCATGCTCATGGTCTACCTAGACGATCTCATTGTGATGTCCCAAGATGTTCCTACTCATCTCATAAAACTTGAGCAGGTACTGGAAAAACTAGCCAAGGCTAATCTTAAGGTGAAGCTTTCAAAATGCCAGTTCGTTAAGCAGGAAATAAAGTTTATGGGGCACGTAGTGACTCAGAACGGCATCAAGACAGACGATTCTAAAATCTCGGCTGTGCGGAAGTTCCTTAGACCTATGACGGCAGATGCTGTCCACTCCTTCATAGGCCTAGTCGGTTTCTACCGCACTTTCATAGCCGGATTCTCCACCATAGCTGCACCCTTGACTCGGCTCCTTAAGAAAGATGTCCCCTTTGAGTGGACATGTGACCAAGAAAGAGCTTTTGCCAAACTTAAAAATAAGTTAACATCAGCCCCAGTCCCTAGATTCCCTGATTTCACCAAAGCATTCATCTTGACGACAGATGCCAGCAAAGTTGGCATTGGTGCAGTCTTGTCGCAGGAATCTAATGGTGGTAAGCAACAGCCAATAGCTTATGCTAGCCATGTTCTTACCAAATCTGAAGTCAATTACTCTGTGACAGAAATACAAGCCTTAGCCATCGTCTGGGCTTTGAACCACTTCAGAGATATTATTTACCAGTATCCTATCAAGATTTACACGGATCATCTGCCGTTATTATCCCTTTTTGCAAACAAGAATCTCTCTGGGAAACATGCTCGGTGGTCTCTCACCTTTAACGACTACAACCCTAAAGTCTGCTATGTTCCGGGTAAGCAAAATGTCGTAGCCGATGCCTTGTCGAGGCATATAGCCTTTGTCAGTGCAGTACTCATTCTCCGTCGAGGACCTAGAGAGAGCCCAATGGCAGGACCCGGTGTGGTTACCAGTCCTTCGATTCCTGACCAAGGAGGACGTTGGCCCGTGGGTCAAGTCGCCCGTTCCGCTGACAGACTTAGTGGTCCATCAAGGAGTACTGTGTCGTGTAACTCGACTAGTGGACCCCGGCAGAACCGTACACCAACTGGTGATACCGGAGTCCCTGGTACCCACGACTCTCAAGTTGATCCACGATGTCCCAGGCGCAGCGCACCCCGGGAAGGACCGCAGCATCAAACAGGCAAGAATGAAATATTTCTGGCCTAAGATGGCAGCGGAAATTGCCAAGTATGTACACCAGTGTGTCGTTTGCTTACAACACAAGGGTACTGTCACGGGTCCCAATCCCATTCTGAAGTATCCCATTACAAAGGAGCCCTGGGAGAGAACTTCTGTCGACCTGTTGACGAATTTCTCGACCTCGGAGAAGGGTAATAAACACCTGCTTGTAAATCGCAAATGCTTTCCGTGAGCATATCGTTCTCCATCATACCTGCCCACGTGTTCTCCTGTCAGACAATGGGTCGGAGTTCATAAATGCCATGATGAAGGATCTTTGTTCCAGGTTTAACATTCACCAAGCACCAGTAGCTCCACGTCACCCGGCGAGTAATGGTCTTGCTGAACGTACAAACCACAAAGTCCTGGAGATGTTCAGAATAACAGTTAATCCGAGTTGTACTACATGGGATGAGGCTATTCCAGATGTTCAGTGTACATTGAACTCTTCCCTCAACAGCTCGATTGGCGAGACACCCCATTTTGTCTTGTACGGCTATGATAAACGTTTATGGTAAGAAATTCTGTTTGCTCCGCCTAGTCCAACTTATGACACCGATAACACCGGTATAGTTAAGATGCGGACCACACAGCTTGTCTTCCATTGAGTACGTGAGAACCTAATAAAAGCCACAGATAGGTTCACGTCTGATCGCAACGCCCATGCTAAGGAAAGTAAGGTGGAACCAGGTTGCAAAGTTATGTTGCTCAACCCGACGCAGTCCCCTGGTATGCATAAACTTGTCCCCAAGTTTGTCAGTCCTTACCGTGTCCTACAACATCTCTGCGGCAATAAGTTCGAGGTGAGGGAGATCGCTACCAGAACTATCAGAGAAGCTCACCTTGACCACATGAAGTATATTGATCATGTGCAAGCCGAAGCAGAGCTGGAATCACGTGCATTGCAAAGCCACAATCAGACTCGAACTAGTGACAACCCGTCTAGTTCTTCACCCGCTACCACTACGACAGATGACAGTCCTGTGAGGCGCCATACTTATGGCCTGAGACCCAGGACAGCAGTACATTTCTGTGACATTGACATAACTACTGACTTGTCGGACTCCTACGCTAGCTACGCTAATTGTTTGCTTGTAGAAATGGGGATTAATGCACATACATTGTATAGTTAGTAAATAACGGAGTCAGGGTGGACAACACCATGTAAATATGTAAAATTTATTCTAGCAGGGTACCCGTAGTATAATGAATTCCATGGGAATAATGTTATTGTGAGTATGTGCACCCAGTGTGTCTAGTAAGGCCTGTATAAAGGTAAGGGCAGTACCGCCCTTTTGAGTCAAATGTCACACCTTAGGAAATGCTACTGTCAGTCATTGTTTGCAGATGTGAGGATGGTACAGCGCTCAAGGATGTGCAGTAAAGTTTGATGCCTAGCCCTGTGGACAACCTGTATATAGAAAACTAGTTAAAATGCCGACATCAGCTTGCTCTGTCCTCCGTCCAGCTGTATGGGCAAGTCGATTTTCTCTTCCCCGACACTCAAAACTGGAAATGGGAGAGTTTTTGAGGCCTGCTTGTGCATTAATCTTATTGTATATGTGTATGTCAGGCGACTGGAAGCCAGTTTCCCCTGGTTAAGTATTGCTTGTTTGTTCGTTTACACCTTCGTGCCCGCCAGTATTGTCGTGTCGAGACGACACGCAGTAAGTGGCCAAGCAGATGTAAGCAGCCTATACCTAGTCCCTTTCAAATTACGCGGCACAATGGTGCTGCCATCTATAGGCCTATCAAGGTCAGACTGGCCTGCCATGTTTTTTTCTCACTCTTGCGGCTTACCTGATTGAAGCTGGTTCTACGCTTGCTGGCTCCCGGTCCTCTCTCACGCTCTGCATCCGTGTACACTCACATCTCTTGATAAATAAAGAGTCATCTAGTCCGCGGCCGTATCTCTACACCTACGCTACCATTCTATTGCACGATATCTAACGAAGTAAGGCAAGATAAGTAATAACACAAGAGCGTAGATCTAAGAGTACTAGCAGTATCTAGAGCGTAGATCTAAGAGTGCTAGCAGTGTCTAGAGCATAGATCTAAGAGTACTAGCAGTGTCTACAGCGTAGATCTAAGAGTACTAGCAGTGTCTAGAGAGTAGATCTAGGAATACTAGCAGTATCTAGAACATAGATCTAGGAATACTAGCAGCATCTAGAACATAAATCTAAGAGTACTAGCAGTGCCTAAAGCGTAGATCTAAGAGTACTAGCAGTGTCTAGAGCATAAATCTAAGAACATTAGCAGTGTCTTCATCGTAGATTTAAGAGTACTAGCGGTATCTAGAGCGTAGATCTAAGAGTACTAGCCGTTTCTAGAGCGTAGATCTAAGCGTACTAGCAGTGTCTAGAGCGTAGATATACGGGTACTAGCAGGGTCTAAAGTGTAGATCTAACAGTACTAGCAGTGTCTAGTGCGTAGATCTAAGAGCATTAACAGTGTCTTGAGCGTAGATTTAAGAGTACTAGCCGTGTCTAGAGCGTAAGTCTAAGAGTACTAGCAGTATCCAGAGCATAGATCTAAAAGTACTAGCCGTGTCTAGGGCATAGATCTAAGAGCACTAGCAATGTCTGGAGCGTAGATATAAGAGTACTAGCAGTGTCTAGAACGTAGATCTAAGAGTACTAGCAGTGTCTAGATCTCGGAGTACAAGCAGTGTCTAGATCTTACAGTACAAGCAGTGTCTAGATCTTACAGTACAAACAGTGTCTAGATCTTACAGTACTAGCAGTGTCTAGATCTTACAGTACTAGCAGTGTCTAGATCTTACAGTACTAGCAGTGTCTAGATCTTACAGTACTAGCACTGTCTATATGTTTGAGAAATAGCAGTGTCTTGAACTTTTAGCAGTGTCTAGATCCTAGGGTACTAGCAGTGTCTAGATTTTAGAATACTAGCAGTGTCTAGATCATAGAGCACTAGCAGTGTCTAGATCTTAGAGTACTAACAGTGTCCAGGTCTTAGAGACGGATGGAATGTTTCAGTTTGTTTCAAATTGAGTTGTGTATATCATGCTTATATATTGCTTTCATTATTGGCCTTCCACCGATTATTTTGAATCTCCGCTACTTTAAGCTCACCATCCATCAAACTATATTAAAAGACTTGCACTATATGACATCCTGAGTGAGGGAGTGTAACTATTACAAAACACTGGAGTCTCTTAAAACATCTCCACACAGGTAGAGTGTTAGGAAATTTACTATCATTTAGTTGGCCTGTTACCAGTGTTGTAATATGAGATAATTCGGGATTACAAAACATCACTAATATTTATAATCTTTACTATTAAAATTGTTTGGCATAAAAATAAGGAGTCTAACTACTACTCTTCTCTTTGATATATATATCACATACAAAGTAACATACATTTATCACACAACACTATCTTCCAATAATACTTAGTGTCACACGACACTATTGTGTCACACTACACAATATCAAATAACAATAAGTTCCGGTATCATTCTGAATCCGGACGCGTTTTATTCCTGTCAGTCAGGCAGTGGCCAGGAGCAGATGAAGTGTTGGGGAGCTAGTACGAGACGGGTGGTGACGGGGAGAAGTTATCATGTTTGGGTGGTAGTGTGAATAGGTAGTTTTGGTAAGTTTTTAGTGTATACGATTATTTTATTAGTGTTGAAGTTCTCTAATGTTTATTTGTAAGGCCCTAGTGTGTGCAATGGCCTGTATTTTGGAGAGTATTTAACACTAACTGTAGGCTAAGTAGCCTGCAGAAAGGGGGGGGGATGTCATGGAGCCTCCGTGTTCATAAATGTTTATTTAATTCACTAGTAACAGTGTGCTAGTGAGCTAAACTGAACTGGAGTTAAGGTGATGTTTTGCAGTAGTTTGTAAGTTGTATATAAGTTACGTAATATATTATATATATATTTTATGTAGGTAAGTTTTTGTCCTTCCTTCCTAATAATTAATACTATTTAATGAGTGCATGTTGGCCCTAGAGTAGTTATGTGTTTTTTTATTGTATTTTAAATACCCCTAGACAGCAGTTTGAGCAGCCATTTAGGAGCCAGGACCTTTTTATCTAAGTTACGATATCGAAGTCGTAACACCTATAATGTCTAGTGTCACATGACACTGCCTTCTTCTAGTGTCACATGACACTGCCTTCTTCTAGTGTCACATGACACTGCCTTCTTCTAGTGTCACATGACACTGCCTTCTTCTAGTGTCACATGACACTGCCTTCTTCTAGTGTCACATGACACTGCCTTCTTCTAGTGTCACATGACACTGCCTTTTCTAGTGTCACATGACACTGCCTTTCTAGTGTCACATGACACTGCCTTCTTCTAGTGTCACATGACACTGCCTTCTTCTAGTGTCACATGACACTGCCTTCTTCTAGTGTCACATGACACTGCCTTCTTCTAGTGTCTCACGACACTGCCTTCTTTTAGTGTCTCACGACACTGCCTTCTAGTGTCTCACGACACTGCCTTCTAGTGTCTCACGACACTGCCTTCTAGTGTCTCACGACACTGCCTTCTAGTGTCTCACGACACTGCCTTCTTCTAGTGTCTCACGACACTGCTTCTTCTAGTGTCTCACGACACTGCCTTCTTTATTGTCCCACGACACTGCCTTCTTCTAGTGTCTCACGACACTGCTTTCTTTAGTGTCTCACGACACTGCCTTTCTTTAGTGTCTCACGGCACTGCCTTCTTTAGTGTCTCACGACACTGCCTTCTTTAGTGTCTCACGACACTGCCTTCTTTAGTGTCTCACGACACTGCCTTCTAGTGTCTCACGACACTGCCTTCTAGTGTCTCACGACACTGCCTTCTAGTGTCTCACGACACTGCCTTCTAGTGTCTCACGACACTGCCTTCTAGTGTCTCACGACACTGCCTTCTTCTAGTGTCTCACGACACTGCCTTCTTCTAGTGTCTCACGACACTGCCTTCTTTTATTGTCCCACGACACTGCCTTCTTCTAGTGTCTCACGACACTGCCTTCTTTTAGTGTCTCACGACACTGCCTTCTTTTAGTGTCTCACGACACTGCCTTCTTTTAGTGTCTCACGACACTGCCTTCTTTTAGTGTCTCACGACACTGCCTTCTTTTAGTGTCTCACGACACTGCCTTCTAGTGTCTCACGACACTGCCTTCTAGTGTCTCACGACACTACCTCTTCTCTGTCATAACACTCCGTCTCCGTACTTTCTTTTCTCCATGTCATGACACTCCGTCTCCGTACTTCCTTTTCTCTGTGTCATCTGACACTACAACATTCACCAGGTTACACGACACCCTTACGTTCCACGACACTGTGTCACACTCAGTGTTAAAACAATATCAAATACAAATTACGTACGTTCCACGACACTACTTGTCATATCATAGGACTCTCAGTATGCGGTAACAGTGACCGGTGAGGCCAACATAAGCCTGCGAGGAACTGAAGTCAACAGACTGGGTGAGGCATGCAGGTAAAAGAAGCCAGCGAGGAACTGAGGAAGGCCAGCCCCACAGCCACAACATTGGGTGTGATGACGTATCCAGTGGTACTGCAGGCCGGCAGGTTAACGATCTAACCGACGGTTTACTAGGAGGCCGCAATAGTTACCAACACAGATGTCATACCTGGTCATAAGTGAAGCAATCAAATCTCGACAACATTATTTGCCTTCTCTTTTCCTTCACCAAATATTAATAAGCTGGTATTTAAAATTAAGTACACTATGTACAGTAATGTAATAGTAAGTGTGCAACACGGTGGACAAGGAGGCAAAAAGAAGAGCCAGAGAATGCACCGTGCACGACCAGCAGCCCAGACAACTCCGTCAATTCATGTGTCACAAGTGAACCACCTGTTATCCTGAGTGTAAAATGGAGATTGGAGCAAAGAAACACTGTAGAAAAGCTTTGAATTTGTATTTTCCTTCACCAAGAAATTATATATCTGAATTATATTTTCCTTCACCATATACAAATACACTATATACAAATAGAGTAGTATTAGTGCACACCACGGTAGTCAAGGCAAAACAGCAGCCAAGAGACAGAGACGACCGTGCAACAACCAGCTCAGGGTGGGAATGACAATGGTAAACATGTGAGTGGAATCCATGTCACCTTTACCATTGCCAGATCCACATTATGATTGGCTGAACCAAGGTGGTGATCTGATGATGGGGCCCCGATCACCAAACCCTTAACAAAATGGCTCGCTGGTTGGTGAGGCAGCCTATATGGGTGTGTTTAGCATGCTCCGAATAAGGTGATGTACTCTTTGCATGCAACATTGGTCAATGAACCGAGGTACTGATATAACGACGGGGCCTCTATTGATTATTAAATCCTTAGCACCTGGTTGGGGAACAGCCTATATCGGAGTCTGACATACTCCGAATAATATATAGCATACTCGCAGCATATCACAGGGAGTAAGTAATTAGTCCTGTGGCACTCAGAAGAAAATAACCAAGGTGCATGAAAACTGAGTAAAGTATTTATATCAATAGAAAAAAACATGCAGACGACTGTTTATTATGTAGTGATAAAAAACAGTAGCCCCATGACAGACATTCACCTATTTTAGTTATAAATACATAAGCATTAAGAGTAAGACGGAGAGTAGGATAGCAGATGAACAAGGAAGCTTTAGAAGGGTAGAGGGAGTGTAGACAAAGTGTTTACAGTGAAACATATAGGTGAACAGTATTTAGATAAGGGTAAAGAGGTTTTTTGGCATTTATGGACTTGGAAAAGGCATATGATAGGGTAGATAGGGGGGCAGTGTGGCAGATGTTGCAAATGTATGGAACAGGAGGTAGGTTTTTGAAAAGGTGAAGGGTTTCTACGAGGATAGTGAGGCTCAGGTTAGAGTATGTAGGAGAGAGGGAGATTATTTCCCAGTAAAAGTAGGCCTTAGACAAGGATGTGTGATGTCACCATAGTTGTTCAATAAATTTATAGACGTGGTTGTAAGAGAAGTGAATGCTCGGGTGGTGGCAAGAGGTGTGGGGTTAAGAGATAAATAATCTAACACAAAGTGGGAGTTGTCACAGCTCCTATTTGCTGATGACACTGTGCTTTTGGGAGATTCTGAAGAGAAGTTGCAGAGATTGGTAGATGAGTTTAGTAGGGTACGTAAAAGAAGGAATTTAAAAGTGAATATAGGAAAGAGTAAGGTGATGAGGATAACAAAAAAAATAAGTAATGAAAGATTGAATATCAGATTAGAGGGAGAGCATATGGAGGAGGCGAATCTTTTCAGATACTGTTTAGGAGTGGACATGTCAGCAGATGGGTCTATGAAACTTGAGGTGAATCATACAATTGATGAGGGATAAAAGGTGAGTGGTGCACTGAGTCTGTGGAGACAGAATTTTATCCATGAAAGCAAAGAGGGGAATGAATGAGAGTATAGTTATACTAACGCTCTGATATGGGTGTGAAGATGAACCACAATGAAGGCATGTGCAAAATAATGCATTTTGGGTACAACAGTCTTAAACATGAATACAAAATGTTTGGCAACAAACTTGCTGAAACAAGAAAAAAAACTTTTAGGAATCATAAGCAACGACCTCAAAAGTATGAAACGCCGCCTATTTTTGAGTACGAAAGATATTAGAATGTTTGGTTTTTAATGTTAGAAAATTCGTCACCATATTGAGTCTCTGTAATTCACTTATTAGATCACATCTTGAATGTGTTGTTCAGTTTGGTCTCCAAATTACATAAAAGACAGAGAACGTAAGACACAGAGAAGATATAACAGACACATACTATTACACTACCTGGAGTCTACCTGGAGGGTATTCCGGGGATTAACGCCCCCGCGGCCCGGTCCACGACCAGGCCTCCCGGTGGATCAGGGCCTGATCAACGAAGCTGTTACTGTTAGCCGCACGCAGTCCAACGTACGAAGGGGAGGTCTTCGGACATTACCACTCCCAGGTCCTTCACATTACTTTTCCGCTCTATTGTGTGATTAGAGTTTGTAGTATACTCAGTCCGTGCTATTATTTCCTCCAGTTTTCCACAACGGAGTAGTTGGAAATTGTCTTCATTGAACATCATATTGTTCTCCGTTGCCCATTGGAAAACTTGGTTAATATCTTGGAGATTTGCCGTGTCCTCAATGGATGACACTCTCATGCACTAACCTTACGAAGGAAGACTCAAATCACTGACCTTGGATTTCACATTCAAACCGTTAAGATATTGAATGGCTTCTACACACTTAAACATAAAGAACCATTTGAAGATATAAATGCATCCAAACATCTGAACAGTGGAAAGAAACTGCGAGGCAAAAGACGCAACACAAACACACGCAAGAATGACTACTGGACAATGTTGTAATCACAAAGACAATACAGCCAATCATGAAGCAAGCAGTAGTGGAGGGAATTGTCAGAGCCGTCATTACCTCATATTCGGAATAAATCTATCAGCCAAGCTTGCTGGGTCAGCATAATTTTTTTATATATCAGAAAATGCCATAATAATTTAAAGTGACCAATAGAGGACACTCGCCACCTCACTCAGCCATACAATAAATCTGCACTAAACCCATTCTAAACCCATGCACTAAACCCATTTGAAGCGAATAGATTCCTCATGTCTATTCAACAAGTACATCAGGATGATCACTCATCAACGAGACACTCGAGTCAATAACAGTAACAGTGGAAGCAGAAGCCAAAGGAAATGATGGCTGGGGAGACAGCTGTCTGCCTTTCCACCCTTAACTTATACATCTAAATTATACACAACAGTCTTTAATTTAAGTAGAACTAGATAACCAGAGTATGAACCTTCAAGTCCTCCATTATTTACCTGTCCCATGTATAATCTCTCTCTCTCTCTCTCTCTCTCTCTCTCTCTCTCCCCCTTCCATGCCTGTAATTAAATCAGCTCCCTCTTAGCTCATACATTTTCTATATTCTCTGGTCCCTCTTTCCTTTTTTTACACATAAGGGTTTTACAGGGTTAGATTAAGTATTTCAATCTTTATATACAATCTAAGAGATGTTGCCTACATCAGTTCTCTCACTCTCTCTCTCTTTCTCACTCTCTTTGTTGATAATACCCAGTAATCCCTCTTCTGAGTCCCAGAGAGTAAGAGGGTCGGCAGTTTCCACTGCAGCTCACAGACCAGCCTTCAAGCTCCTCTACCTGGCTATACTGTTTCCCTAGTTCCCTACCTGGCTATGCTGTTTCCCCAGCACATCTACCTGGCTATGTTGTTTCCCCAGCTCCTCTACTTGGCTATGCTGTTTCCCCAGCACCTCTACCTGGCTATGCTGTTTCCCCAGCTCCTCTACCTGGCTATGCTGTTTCCCCAGCTCCACTACATGGCTATACTGTTTCCCCAGCTCCTGTACCTGACTATGCAGTTTCCCTAGCTCCACTACCTGGCTATACTGTTTCCCCAGCTCCTTCACCTGGCTATGCTGTTTCCCCAGCACCTCTACCTGGCTATGTTGTTTCCCCAGCTCCTCTACTTGGCTATGATGTTTCCCCAGCACCTCTACCTGACTATGCTGTTTCCCCAGCTCCTCTACCTGGCTATGCTATTTCCCCAGCTTCACTACATGGCTATACTGTTTCCCCAGCTCCTGTACCTGGCTATGCAGTTTCCCTAGCTCCACTACCTGGCTATACTGTTTCCCCAGCTCCTTCACCTGGCTATGCTGTTTCCCCAGCTCCTCTACCTGGCTATACTGTTTCCCCAGCTCATCTACCTGGTTATATTGTTTCTCCAGCTCCTCTACCTGGCAATACTGTTTCCCCAGCTCCTCTACCTGGCTATACTGTTTCCCCAGCTCTTCTTCCTGGCAATACTGTTTCTCCAGCTCCTCTACCTGGCTATATTTCTTTCCCAGCTCCTCTACCTGGCTATACTGTTTACCCAGCTTCTCTACTTTTCCATACTGTTTCCCCAGCTTCTCTACCTGGCTATATTGTTTCCCCAGATTCTCTACCTGGCTATACTGTTTACCCAGCTCCTCTACCTGGCTATATTGTTTCTCCAGCTCCCATACCTGGCTATACTGTCTCCCAGCTCCTCTACCTGGCTATATTGTTTCTCCAGCTCCTCTATCTGGCAATACTGTTTCCCCAGCACCTCTGCCTGGCTATACTGTTTCCCCAGCTCCTCAACCTGGCTATACTGTTTCCCCAGCTCCTCTACCTGGCTATAATAAGATAAGATTTCTTCGGATTTTAACCCCGGAGGGTTATCCACCCAGAATAACCCAAGAAAGTCTGTGTGTCATCGAGGACTGTCTGTCTTATTTCCATTAGGGTCCTTAATCTTGCCCCCCAGGATGCGACCCACACCTGTCGACTAACACCCAGGTACCTATTTGCTGCTAGGTGAACATGACAACAGGTGTAAGGAAACACTTTGAAATGTTTCCACCCGCCGGGAATCGAACCCGGGCCCTCCGTGTGTGATGCGAGAGCTCTAGCCACCAGGCCGGTGGCCTGGTGGCTAGAGCTCTCGTGGCTACCTCTACCTGCCTATATTGTTTCTCCAGCTCCTCTACCTGGCTATACTGTCTCCCACCTCCCTACCTGGCTATACTGTCTCCCAGCTCCTCTACCTGGCTATACTGTCTCCCAGCTCCTTTACCTGGCTATACTGTCTCCCAGCTCCTTTACCTGGCTATACTGTCTCCCAGCTACTTTACCTGGCTATACTGTCTCCCAGCTCCTCTACTTGGTTATACTGTCTCCCAGCTCCTCTAACTGGCTATACTGTCTCCCAGCTCCTCTACCAGGCTATACTGTCTCCCAGCTCCTTTACCTGGCTATACTGTCTCCCAGCTCCTCTACTTGGTTATACTGTCTCCCAGCTCCTCTAACTGGCTATACTGTCTCCCAGCTCCTCTACCTGGCTATACTGTCACCCAGCTCCTTTACCTGGCTATACTGTCTCCCAGCTCCTCTACCTGGCTATACTGTCTCCCAGCTCCTTTACCTGGCTATACTGTCTCCCAGCTCCTCTACCTGGCTATACTGTCTCCCAGCTCCTCTACCTCACTCTCCTTTTTAATTAGTTGCACTGTTGACTTCACACAATTGTACTGTTTACCCATCTCTACTGTTTACATCACTCTACTACTGTACCTTGCTGAACTATATATCTCACTGATCTGTTTACCTCACAGTACCGTTTACCTCACTGAACTGTTTACCTCACAGTACCGTTTACCTCACTGAACTGTTTACCTCACAGTACCGTTTACCTCACTGAACTGTTTACCTCACAGTACCGTTTACCTCACTGAACTGTTTACCTCACACTACCGTTTACCTCACTGAACTGTTTACCTCACAGCACCATTTAACTCATTGTACTGTTTACCTCACAGCACCGATAAAGCCCACTGCGTGGGCGAAACGTTTTTAATAAAGGATCGCATTATACTGCTTATGTATTTCTCTTTCCATTGTGTCGGTATTTTATACCATTTATTTCCACCGTTTACGTCACTGTAATATTAGCCTCACTGTAATGTTAACATCACCGTACTGTTAACCTTACTGTATACCTCAATTCACTGTACTGTTAACCTTACTGTTTACCTCAATTCACTGTACTATTTACTTCACTGTATAAATTATCTCATTGCACTCTTCAGTTTACCCTACCCTTCAGTTTACCCTACCCTTCAGTTTACCCTACCCTTCAGTTTACCCTACTCTTCAGTTTACCCTACCCTTCAGTTTACCCTACCCTTCAGTTTACCCTACCCTTCAGTTTACCCTACCCTTCAGTTTACCCTACCCTTCAGTTTACCCTACTCTTCAGTTTACCCTACCCTTCAGTTTACCCTACCCTTCAGTTTACCCTACCCTTCAGTTTACCCTACCCTTCAGTTTACTCTACCCTTCAGTTTACTCTACCTTTCTGTTTACCCTACCCTTCAGTGTACCCTACCCTTCAGTTTACCCTACCCTTCAGTTTATCCTACCCTTCTGTTTACCCTACCCTTCTGTTTACCCTACCCTTCAGTTTACCCTACCCTTCAGTATACTCTACCTTTCTGTTTACCCTACCCTTCTGTTTACCCTACCCTTCAGTTTACCCTACCCTTCAGTTTACCCTACCCTTCTGTTTACCCTACCCTTCTGTTTACCCTACCCTACAGTTTACCCTACCCTTCTGTTTACCCTACCCTTCAGTTAACCCTACCCTTCTATTTGCCCTACCCTTCTATTTACCCTACCCTTCAGTTTACCCTACCCTTCTATTTACCCTACCCTTCAGTTTACTCTACCTTTCTGTTTACCCTACCCTTCTGTTTGCCTTGCCCTTCTGTTAACCCTACCCTTCTATTTACCCTACCATTCTGTTTGCCTTGACCTTATGTTAACCCTATCCTTCTGTTTACCCTACTCTTCTGTTTGCTTGCCCTTCTGTTAACCCTACCCTTCTATTTACCCTACCATTCTGTTTGCCTTGCCCTTCTGTTAACCCTATACTTCGTTTACCCTACCCCTCTGTTTGACTTGCATTTCTGTTAACCCTACCCTTCTGTTTACCTTACCCTTCTATATACCCTATCCTTCTGTTTGCCCTACTCTACTGTTTACCGTAACCTCTGTTTGTCCTACCCTTGTGTTTACCCTACAATTGTTTACTTTAAAATTTTGTTTACCTTCATTTTCTGCTTAATTTACTGTTCATTAAAAACTATTCAATTTACCTCTCTCTGTTTTGTTATAGTATTTGCCTTACTCTTAACTTTACTTTACTGTTATCTTTACCTTACTGTTATCTTTACCTTACCATTATCTTTACTTTACTGTTATCTTTACCTTACCGTTATCTTTACCTTACTGTTATATTTACCTTACTGTTATATTTACCTTACTTATCTTTACCTTACTGTTATCTTTACCTTACTGCTACATTTACCTTACTGTTATCTTTACTTTATTGTTGTCATTTCTTTACTGATATATTTACCATACTGTTATCTCATTTTCCTTTCTGTTATGTTTTCCTTTGTGTTAATTTCACCTTGCTTCATATCTCCACCTTGCTTCATATCTCCACCTTGCTTCATATCTCCACCTTGCTTCATATCTCCACCTTGCTTCATATCTCCACCTTGCTTCATATCTCCACCTTGCTTCATATCTCCACCTTGCTTCATATCTCCACCTTGCTTCATATCTCCACCTTGCTTCATATCTCCACCTTGCTTCATATCTCCACCTTGCTTCATATCTTCACCTTGCTTCATATCTCCACCTTGCTTCATATCTTCACCTTGCTTCATATCTCCACCTTGCTTCATATCTCCACCTTGCTTCATATCTTCACCTTGCTTCATATCTCCACCTTGCTTCATATATCCACCTTGCTTCATATCTTCACCTTGCTTCATATCTCCACCTTGCTTCATATCTCCACCTTGCTTCATATCTCCACCTTGCTTCATATCTTCACATTGCTTCATATCTCCACCTTGCTTCATATCTCCACCTTGCTTCATATCTTCACATTGCTTCATTTCTTCACCTTGCTTCAGTGTTTCACCTTGCTTCAGTGTTTGCTTCAAGCTCATTATTAATACATGGACCCAATGGTAATAAATTATTTAGATTTATCAAAGGAATACCTAAAGCAGGCAGTTTCTATGATGTATTGTTATTGTATTTTGCTGACTAGAGATGTAGCAGCACTATAACACTAGACAGTATATAATACACTATAACACTAGAGAGTATATAATACACTATAACACTAGACAGTATATAATACACTATAACACTAGACAGTATATAATACACTATAACACTAGACAGTATATAATACACTATATCACTAGAGAGTATATAACACACTATAACACTAGAGCGAATATAATACACTATAACACTAGACAGTATATAACATACTATAACACTAGACCGTATATAATACACTATAACACTAGACAGTATATAACATAATATAACACAAGACAGTATATAACACACTATAACACTAGACAGTATATAATACACTATAACATTAAACAGTATATAACACACTATAACACTAGACAGTATATAATACACTATAACACTAGACAGTATATAATACACTATAACACTAGACAGTATATAACACACTATAACATTAGACAGTATATAACATACTATAACATTAGACAGTATATAACATACTATAACATTAGACAGTGTATAATACACTATAACACTAGACAGTAAATAACAAAAAAGGCACAATACCGTGACTGGAACAATACACACACAACCCGCACATATAAAAGAGAGGAGCTTACGACGACAGTATATAACATACTATAACATTAGACAGTGTATAATACACTATAACACTAGACAGTGTATAATACACTATAATATTAGACAGTGTATAATACACTATAACACTAGACAGCATATAATACACTAGAACACTAGACATTATATAATACACTATAACACTAGACAGTATATAACACACTATAACACTAGACTGTATATAACACACTATAACATTAGACAGTATATAATACACTATAACACTAGACAGTATATAATACACTATAACACTAGACAGTATATAACACACTATAACATTAGACAGTATATAATACACTATAACACTAGACAGTATATAATACAAATGTTAAATGTTAATCTGTCTTTAGAGTGATGGAGTATTCAAAGTCATTCACCTTGAATAAGAAAGTTCGTATGTGGCACCTTCAGAGTGAAGGCAGTTCCTGAGGGGCACTGAGAGTGTCATGTACGTGGCACCTTCAGAGTGAAGGTAGTTCCTGAGGGGCACTGAGGGTGTCATGTATGTGGCACCTTCAGAATGAAGGCAGTTCTTAAGGGGCACTGAGAGTGTCATGTATGTGGCACCTTCAGAAGGAAGGCAGTTCCTGAGGGGCACTGAGAGTGTCATGTATGTGGCACCTTCACAATGAAGGCAGTTCCTGAGGGGCACTGAGAGTGTCATGTATGTGGCACCTTCAGAGTGAAGGCAGTTCCTGAGGGGCACTGAGAGTGTCATGTATGTGGCACCTTCACAATGAAGATAGTTCCTGAGGGGCACTGAGAGTGTCATGAAGTATGGTAGTGTTGAACAACTAACACATTTACGAACACATCTCCATGAAGGAAGACTAGCAGCATCCACTGTGCATGGTAATATTTGGGAGCCGTTGTTCAGGAAATGGGAACTATTATTACAAGAGGGACAAATGTTTCTCCAAGAGGCTGTTTGTTATGTCTCACTACTACTTAATATTTTATGCTTTCTAAATTTGTTTGGCATTGACGGAATGAGAATGTGTCTGTCACCATTTATATTACGTAAACATCATTCATCTCTTCAACGCTGGAATGTTAACCTTAGATACAACGAATGTTAAATCTCCGACCTGCATAACTGAGATGCTGGGACCAGAAACTGGTTCCTTAGAGAACAACAGATTCCCTAATGAGCTTATTGCTTAGCTCTTCCAGGTTCCTGACGGCAAATGTTGCTCACTAACCATGGGTCTCTAAGTCCATCTGAATGAAAACGATTTGATTCCTGAGGCCCACGAGTCTTAACTCGAGGTGACGAAATAATAATTCGGAAGCTTTCAAGGTCATGAGTGCATGCTTATGTATAATATTATTCTAATTAGGTTACCATAAGCAATGATATATAATACTTGATCACTTAAGAAATTTGTATCCCAGTATGAAATAACACATTGAATAAAATATACTATTAATGAGAATCTCTAACTCAACTTTTGTAGAAGGAACCTCTTTAAGAACATTACGCAGGACACTGTGCAAGCAAAAGTTCATCAGCATAATCTAGCAGTTTACACCTAACATTTGCCAAGGGCGAGCCTCCTCCCCCTCTTCTCTCTCTCTCTCTCTCTCTCTCTCTCTCTCTCTCTCTCTCTCTCTCTCTCTCTCTTTCTTAAGGTTTCACAGAGTTAGGTTAAGGTCCCTAACTTTATTTACAAGCTAAGAGCTGTTACCTCTACCAGCTCATTTGAAAACCTTTTGATTGTTATGACAGGGAACAAGATGAAGCTAGAGCCATCTGTGGGCCAGCGAATTGCTCAATCGACTTTCATAGTTAATATGGAGTCAAATTTCACCCCACTGAAATCATCTTCGTGCCCGGGTACCAACACTCTCCCATTCATTCTTACCACTGCTCCTGCATTACCATCATGGTGTCTAGAGACCATCATCATTTGTGTTTTCTCAGGAGTAAATGTGACCTGCCATCATTTCCCCCAGACTGATGTAGCTGCAAGATGGTGGTTGATGTAACTTAGAGCAGCTGGTATTTCCTCTCTTGGATAATGAAATATCAGAGAACAGTGTCGTCTGCATGTGCATGGAATTCTGGGATGAGATGAAGAAAATCATTGAAGTAGACATTTCATAACAATGGCCCGAGCACACTTCCCTCTCTCTCTCTCTCTCTCTCTCTCTCTCTCTCTCTCTCTCTCTCTCTCTCTCTCTCTCTCTCTCTCTCTCTCTCTCTCTCTCATTCTCTTTCCCAAGTCTCTTATTAATTCAGCTCTCTTTCATCCCTTACATTTTCTTTTTTTATCCTCTGCTCTCTCTCGCTGTCATTAATACCCAGTAATCCCTCGTTTAAATCCTAGAGAAGAAGAGGGGCGGCAGTGTCCACTACACCTCACACACCGCCACACACTGGCTATGTTGTTTTCTTGCTTCTCTGTGCCACTACCTTCTACCAAAATGCAGTGTTACCTTCCTTCACTCTCTACCTGGTTATACTTTCTTCCTCCTCCTCTACCTCAAACTTTTCTCAATCACTTTGCCTAAGCTTAAAGTTCAAAGTTTTTCTAGGGTGAGATGCGAGCTACACGTCTTGTGGTACAATGCAGGTGTATTGTTTTCACAGATATTAAATAGATAATATGAATCAAGGAAATAATATTTTCTGTTCGATGAGGATCTCATCAATATAGATTGGTTGATTTTGTTGTATTATGCGAGGAGTGTCATCAAAATGACTTATAAATCGGAAACATAATATGCAGTCAGACAAGTCAAGGAACAATTATTCTGAACATAGACGCGTCAAATGAACGAAAATCAACATTTTTTTTTTGGGGGGGAACTCTGTAAAAGTGGTAATTGTGTTAGGGAAGCAATACCGTAGTCCCAAGTTCAATTCTCCACTGTGGGGTTAGTATCAATTGCCAAACCTGATTTCGCTCTGCACTCTGCATGATAGCAACTTTTGTTTATGTTGTATTAACGACTGCAGCTGTGAATGTGTTTGTGATAACAAATTTCGTTTTTATGATGACGATTCAGGCGACTACGAATGTTTTTTGTGGTAGTAATTTTCGATAGTGACACTGCACGAAGGAACTCTTCCGATAACAAATCTTGTTTATAATGTAAACAACAATAAACATTTTAAGTTAAAGAAGACATTTTACAAGCACATTAACATTAATTAAGAATTATCGCAGGGTGTTACTTGTGACACAGTGGTTAACTGGGAGACACAAAGGTCCGTGCTCGAACCTTTGTATATACGTTAAAACAAGAGAAACACCAACTGGTAATGTTTTGTTTCTTGACGATCTTAGACCACAGACTTGCATTATGAAATACGTTGACTTTGCTAAATTACAGCATAAATCGTCTGCTTCATCGTGCTGCTTACCCTGTAAACTTGTCAGCAATGTTGCCAATTATACAAGAAAGATAAATGACATTACTTCCCTCAGCTCTTAAAAGAGTTGTGGAGACTCTCAAGAGCGCCGTTCATGTGAGGGTCACTACTACACACATCATGTCCGTATTAAGCAAGCGAATATATTATATTATTTTTACTACGGCGCTTCACACAGACAAGTGGGAGGTGAGAGGTGTTTGTGAACGATGTGTGGGAGGTGTGAGGTGTTTGTGAACGATGTGTGGGAGTCTTCAACTTCCAATTGTGACCCCTTGTTTCTGTGTCATATCTCTGGAACATCCTGTCTTTGCCCACCTTATCTATTCCTCGCAGTATTTTGTATGTCGTTATCATGTCTCTCCTTACCTTCTTGTCCTCCAATGTCGGCAGGCCGATTTTCCTTAACCTTTCTTCGTAGAACATTCCCCTTAGCTCTGGAACTAGCCTTGTCGCAAACCTTTTCACTTTCTCTAATTTCTTGACGTGCTTGACCAGTGTTGAAGTACGCAGGCAGATCTGACGACCCAAGGAATGCCTGTGTTCAACACCGAAATTCACACAACCATTTAATCAACTACAGAAACGCAAGACTCATCGCCAGAGAAGACAACACTCAATACCGAAGAATCCTGGAATCATCACTTATCTGTATATCCAACAACTTCAACCAGAACAACGGCTTCTACAACATAGCTGAACCTATTGCCAAGAAACTTCTTCATCGCTATCCCACCTAGAACTTAAGAATGGAACACTGCATACTTGTCCAATCTCTTTTTAAGTTACCCACTCAGTGTTGCCACAGCCAGGATCACATTATACTGCTTATGTGTTTATTTTTCCTTTATGTCTGTATTTTATACCATTTATTTCCGTCAGGTTGCTAGCATGGTTCAGTGTCAGGTTGCTAGCATGGTTCAGTGTCAGGTTGCTAGCATGGTTCAGTGTCAGGTTGCTAGCATGGTTCAGTGTCAGGTTGCTAGCATGGTTCAGTGTCAGGTTGCTAGCATGGTTCAGTGTCAGGTTGCTAGCATGGTTCAGTGTCAGGTTGCTAGCATGGTTTAGTGTTGTAGGTTGATGTCGTATTTTACAAACAGAATAAAAATGTAAAAAATAGAGGTAATCCTCATGGATGAAAATAAGAAATGGAAAATTCTTTTGGATACGTATGACAGTGTGTAAGTTCTGGTAGGTGATAACGAAGGGAAGCAGGTTAACAAAAAGAATGTAGAAGAGGAGAAAGATGTAATTGATTGAGATTCAAGTAAGGCCTGAAGAACTGTTATCGTTTTGGTGTACTCCGGTTCGAGTGTACAGTGGTCAACGAGGAGGAAGGTACGGTTAACCAATCTTCTTATTAATATAGATAACGATACATTTATTGTCGGACACATGCAATTTGATAATGTGGACGGAGTATCGTGTGTTAGGGATAGAGGGCAGAAATAGAATTGAGGGAGAATTAACTCATGTAGGTAATGAGAAGGCCTAATACTGTTATCTACTAGTGCTCCGTGAGGAAATAATATCTAGAAAAGCATGAAGGAAGACTTTGATAGCTACTGAATTAATTACCTTAAAAGGAAATATACCGATGATAAGTAGTATTGTGTTGGATAGCAGGGCGAGTGATGTCAAGAGCAATAACATGTCAAGAACAATACATGTTAAAACAATACATGTCGAAGAAAATAATGTCTAAGAAAATACATGTAAGAGCAAGACATGTCAGAGAATACATGTCAAGAACAATACATGTCAAGAAATACATGTCAAGAGAATGTCAAGACAATACATGTCAGGCAATATGTCAAGAGAAATACATGTCAAGAGCAATACATCAAGAGCAATACATGTCAGAGCAATAAATCAAGAACAATACATGTCAAGAGCAATACATGTCAAGACAATACATGTCAGAGAATACATGTCAAGGAGCAAGTACATGTCAAAGAATACATGTCAAGAGCAATACATGTCAAGAGCAATACATGTCAAGAACAATACATGTCAAGAGCAATACATGTCAAGAGCAATACATGTCAAGAACAATACATGTCAAGAGCAATACATGTCAAGAGCAATACATGTTGGCCACAGAGCAATTGACATAGTAAGCTCTGTCAAGAGAATACATGTCAAGAGCATATTACTGTCAAACTCAAGCAATACATTCAGAGCAATACATGTATAGAGCAAAATAAATATTGGACAGTAGGAAAGAATTTGCATATTAATAACTGTAAACTCGAATAATTTCTATAGGAAACATAATATGCATGTGATAATGGGTATCTTTCTGGGGCAGGAATGTCGTTCTGAACATGACATACATAACCCACAAGTTGATGAGTAAGTCACATGTGCAACAGTTGGATATCTGTATTGTTTATTTACCTCGCCATTACTCCTGCTGCCTCCAATTTGTCCTCCTCTATATCTGAAGAAGCCTACCGCAAAGGCGAAACGTTTCAACCATAAAGATGCCTACTGCTGCAAACGTGTCTTACTCATCACGAATGATATTGTTAACTAGATCAGTGGAATGACCATTGCTTGATTGTATAAGAAAGAAGTATTAGCAGCAGAGAGGCTGCCGTGTTACCTACGTCAGCTGCAACAATTACCAAGATGATTTAGGAAAACGTTTAAAAGAGAGGATAGCTGATATGGAAAATATGGGTAAAATAGACAGTGAATAACAGAATGAAGCAGGAATACACAAAAATAGAGAGACAGAAGATAGGCAAGGAAAAACGTCCTTAATGTTTACTACACAAAATAAAACAGAAAGAGATGAAAGCAGACTAATTGCAAGTGCAGGAAATATTGCTATTATTGAAACAACTGACCTGGTTTCATGTGAAAGTTACGGGTGATCAGCTGTAGTTCTGACTGGGAACCTCACCTGTCTGCTTAATTATTATTAGTCTTACGAAACAGCTTAAATATCTTTATTATTTTTTTTATATTGCGTTGTGAGTGCGAGAATAATTTGCAATTGCTATTAGTGGGTTATCATTATTTAGGGTTGTTATGGGAGTGTATAGCGACATTAGATATAGCAATCAGTTAATGCCTGATCAACGTGACTATTATTGGCTTTGTCTCTGCCTTAACTATATCTACCATTGTTAAGTCTTCACTTAGATTATTCAGCTCGGTCTTCTCTCCATATTTTGAAATGGATATAATTGTACTGAACACATATAGGGAAGGAGGACAAATTTAACCTCCAGTAAAGTACTGACCCAAGTCACTATGTATATAATATATAAAGATCCCAGTTAGATGACAGGAAAAGTGTGTGGACAGAGGCTGGACCATGTCCTGGACATAATGTTACAGTGTCCAGTGTCCAAACATCCAGATATTCGCCAACAGGAAGTGGTTAAGGATGAAATATCTTAAATTTTGGTATTTTGCACGTGATAAATTAATTAGCTGATATTGAATGAGATTGTAACACCATATAAACCATGTTTTTCTTAGTGGTTATAAGATGCCTGTTTTTAATATATCTCCATACTACAATGTGCAGAGTAGCTATAGGAAGTACTAGTAATATAAGAAATAATTAACATTTGCAAGACTTCAACTGTAGCTAATAGAGTCTGATATACTCTTAGTAACCACAATTATTATTATATTTTGGTTAATATACAAATAACCAGCACATAGGACAATGAAACTTATGGCGACGTTTAGGTCCGGGATGGACTATTAACTAGTTAATGGTTCCATGACAAGTTAATGGTTCCATGACAAGTTAATATTCCATGACAAGTTAATGGTTCCATGACAAGTTAATATTCCATGACAAGTTAATGGTTCCATGACAAGTTAATGGTTCCATGACAAGTTAATGGTACCATGACAAGTTAATGGTTCCATGACAAGATAATGGTGCAATTCTCCTATGTGAGGGTTATATATTATTCCAGTCACGGTATTCTGCCTTCTTATTCTGTTTTTTATTTATGTTACCGCTAACTGTATGAGCACAGGATGGTCACTATACTAGCCCTTCTAACCTCTGTGTTTATGCTTGTTTCTGTGAACTTGATATAGTCTGACTGTGGAGAGAACTTGATATACAAATTACATACTAAAAGTGACTTTCAAAATATTGTTAGGAAATAGCGTTAGGTTAAGGTTTGTGTGTGATAGTGGAGTGAGAAGAATGTGCTGATGAGGGACGAGAGAAAGAGCTAAGTGGAAGAGAAGAAGCAAAGTGGTAAGAACATGAGGTATTAGAGGGAGTGAAGAGTGGAAGAAGATAAAACGAAGAGGGGTGACAGAGGCTAAGAGAAGGATAGTGGTAAAAGAAGGGTGGTAAATGATGGAAGGTGGGGGAACCAGGGATAAAGTTAGGGTGAGAGTGGAAGGCAGTTTACAGTATTGGCTTATAAACCCAGGAAGCAACGTTTAATTTGGACTTCCACTTACTGGAGGATTACTAAGGCCGCAGTCTACTTAGTCACGTCACCAATATTTCCATCGTTTAGATAGCGAGTGAAGCAAACTCTCATTATATTGACAGCAATAACAGTTGTGGTAGACAGGGTGAAACTTACGATCACAATAACACTATTGTGGCACTGCAGCTCCATCAGACACTCAACCAACCAGGCGAGGACTAGCTAGGTGTAACTACACACCGTCCGTTAATTAGCAAGACAAACACAGTGTTGCAAGGCAGTCAAGATGCGCTCTAAACAACAGCCTCACCACCGACCAAGCAACAGATTAATTATTCCTAAAAAAGAATGCTTATCAAAGGTAAAATGTAACAAAATCAGATCTTTATAAATTGATGTTTTAAATTAATACACCAGATGCAATAATCGACAGGTTTTTTTATATTCAGACTAAATTCATGTTATAAATTAATACACCGGATGCAATAATCGCCAGATTTTTAATATTCAGAGAGTGATTGTTGAGTTATAGCTTGTTACCTCAACGTAGAGTTACAGCTTGTTACCTCAACGTAGAGTTATAGCTTGTTACCTCAACGTAGAGTTATAGCTTGTTACCTCAACGTAGAGTTACAGCTTGTTACCTCAACGTAGAGTTATAGCTTGTTACCTCAACGTAGAGTTACAGCTTGTTACCTCAACGTAGAGTTATAGCTTGTTACCTCAACGTAGAGTTATAGCTTGTTACCTCAACGTAGAGTTATAGCTTGTTACCTCAACGTAGAGTTATAAGCTTGTTACCTCAACGTAGAGTTATAGCTTGTTACCTCAACGTAGAGTTATAGCTTGTTACCTCAACGTAGAGTTATAGCTTGTTACCTCAACGTAGAGTTATAGCTTGTTACCTCAACGTAGAGTTATAGCTTGTTACCTCAACGTAGAGTTATAGCTTGTTACCTCAACGTAGAGTTACAGCTTGTTACCTCAACGTAGAATTATAGCTTGTTACCTCAACGTAGAGTTACAGCTTGTTACCTCAACGTAGAGTTACAGCTTGTTACCTCAACGTAGAGTTACAGCTTGTTACCTCAACGTAGAGTTATAGCTTGTTACCTCAACGTAGAGTTACAGCTTGTTACCTCAACGCAGAGTTACAGCTTGTTACCTCAACGCAGAGTTACAGCTTGTTACCTCAACGCAGAGTTACAGCTTGTTACCTCAACGCAGAGTTACAGCTTGTTACCTCAACGCAGAGTTACAGCTTGTTACCGCAACGTACCGACAGGACCTGGGAGGCGCTACAGTCCTGCCAAATGCGTGTGAAACCTGTAATTGTTTTACAAAATGGTAGCAATGCTGGTTTTCTTTTCTTGTCTCATAAACACGCAAGAAAACAGGTACGTCTTGCTATTTCTACTTACACTTAGGTCACATTACATGTACACGTACATGTATACACACCGATCTCAATTTTCTTCTATTTCCTAATTAGTTTTTTGTTCTTATCTATTTCCTTTCATCTCCATGGAGAAATAAAAATAAATTTTCCTTCGCAAGCCTGAGTATAGTAAGAGAAGACTAGTCAGTTTGCAACACTAGAACTGACAACAGTAAGTGTATAAAAGAAATTCATCATAAAGTTATAAATAAAGACAATGGATCAGGTCAGTAAACAAAGGGAGACAGCAGAGGGAAACAAGAGACTATAATAATAATAATAATAATAATAATAATAATAATTTTTATTTCAATGCATGTTACAAGTGTACAATGTTATTGGTAGTTACAAATATAATACAATTATAAAACTGTAATGCAAGGAGAGCCACTGGCATGCCATGGCATTAGGTTTACTATACATTAGGTTTACTATACTAATAGCAGGAGTGTAAGAAATAAGATAGATGAGCTAAGATTAATTGCAAGTGCAGGAAACATAGATATTATTGCTATAACAGAGACATGACTCAATCTGAAAGATAGAGAGTTGCCTTCTGAATGTCACATACAAGGCTATAAATTATTCCACACTGATAGAATCAACTGGAAGGGTGGTGGAGTAGCGATGTAAGTCAGAGACAATTTAAATTGTTGTGTAAGACAAGATATAAAATTAGAAGCGTCAGCCACTGAATCTATTTGGTTACAGCTTCTTGAGGGCCGTGAAAAACTAATCTTGGGTGTGATTTACAGGCCCCCAAATCTTGATAGGGAGTGCAGTAACTTCTATGGGATGGAAATGTTGTGCTAATGGGTGATTTCAACTTTAGACAAATTGACTGGAGCAATTTGACAGGAAATTTAGAGTCAAGTGACTTTCTAGATACGATTCAGGATTGTTTTTTGAAACAATTGGTGACAGAACCAACTAGAGGAAATAACCTGCTAGACTTGGTTCTTGCCAGCAGGGAATCGCTAATTAATAATCTTGAGGTTAATGATGAGCTTGGGGAAAGTAATCACAAATCACTCAGTTTTAATATATCATGGAATTACCCTAATAATGGCAATCAAGTCTCTGTCCCTGACTTCCGCCTGGCTGATTTCATAGGACTGAAAAATTATCTGGGTGGGCTGAACTGGAATGACCTGACAATGGGTTAGGTAGGTGGTAATTGCCAATATGACGTTTTCCAGAGCATAGTTCTAGCTGCCCAGTCAACTTATGTTCCTAATAGGGAAATCAGATCAAACAAAAATGATCCTAAATGGATGAACAATAGATTAAAACATCTCATTGGTCAAAAGAGAGGCATATATATAAGCGAATCAAAAGAGGAGAGGGGCAATTAAGTAATCAATATATTCAGTTAAAGAGAGAAATAAAAAAGGGAATAAGAAAAGTTGAAAGAGAATCGAAGACTAACCCAAAAGTTTTTTTTCAGGTATACAGAAGTAAGATTAGGGACAAGATAGGCCCACTCAAAAGTTACTCAGGTCAGCTCACCGTCAGTGATAAGGAAATGTATAGAATTTTTAACACTTCCACTCAGTTTTTACACAGGAAGATACTAGCGATATTAAAGAAATAATAAATTATAAGAACATAAGAATGGAGGAACACTGCAGAAGGCCTACTGGCCCATACAAGGCAGGTCCTTATCAAAACCACCACTACCTGAGAATTTACTCCCGTACTCACGACACTAATCAAACCCAGCCCCTCCCACTCATATTTGTCCAATCTCTTTTTAAAGCCACCCAAGGTCCTAGTCTCTATCACCCTACTCGGAAGATTGTTCCACGCATCTACAACTCTGTTCGAAAACCAGTACTTGCCTATGTCCTTTCTAAATCTAAATTTATCCAATTTAAATCCGTTATTTCTGGTTCTTATTTGGTTCGATATCCTCAGTATTTTATTAATATCTCCTTTGTTTATGCCCATCATCCACTTGTACACCTCGATGATATCTCCCCTCATTCTACGTCTCTCCAGAGAGTGGAGATTCAACGCTCTAAGTCTATCTTCATACGGGAGATTTCTTATACTGTAAATCATTTTAGTCATTCTTCTCTGTATGTTCTCCAACGAATCTATATCCATTCTGTAGTAAGGAGACCAAAACTGAGCTGCATAATCCAAATGAGGTCTCACTAGTGATGTATAGAGCTGTAAAATAACTTTTGGACTTCTGTTGCTTATACTTCTTGAAATAAATCCTAGTAATCTGTTAGCCTTATTGCGCACACTTAGGCACTGTTGTCTTGGCTTTAGATTCCTGCTTACCATGACTCCCAAGTCTTTTTCACATTCTGTATGATCAAGCTCTACTTCACCTAGTTTATAAATTCGAGGGATATTTTCATTACCAACGACTAGCACCTTACACTTGTCCACATTGAACTTCATCTGCCACTTTTCAGACAAAGACATTAATTTGTCCAAATCCTCCTGGAGTTCACTGGTATCCTCCTCAGAATGAATTATACAGCCTATTTTTGTATCATCAGCAAATTTACTCATGTCACTTGCAATTCCTTCATCAAGGTCATTTATGTAAATTATGAACAACAATGGGCCTAAAACTGATCCTTGTGGAACGCCACTAGTGACTAATCCCCATTCAGATTTTACCCCATTAATGGAAACTCTCTGCATTCTATTGGTAAGCCATGCCTCTATCCATGCTAGAACTTTACCTCCTATACCATGAGCTGCCACCTTTCTTAAGAGTCTCTTGTGAGGTACTCTATGGTAAATTAGACACATATGCAACACTTGGGTATCTTTATTGAGGAAACGTTTCGCCACACAGTGGCTTCATCAGTCCATACAAAGGAGAATCGTGAAGATGGCTCTCTGAACCATTCATTCACATCGAGGTACTCTATCGAAGGCCTTACTGAAATCCAAGTAAACTATATCATATTCTTTATCACTGTCTAATGCCTCAAATGTTTTATTGAAAAACGTCAGTAAATTTGTCAAGCAGGAACGACCTCTCGTGAACCCATGCTGAGATTCAATAATCAAATTATGTTGTGAATGAATGGTTCAGAGAACCGACGAGTTGGTAAATTAGACACATATGCAACACTTGGGTATCTTTATTGAGGAAACGTTTCGCCACACAGTGGCTTCATCAGTCCATACAAAGGAGAATCGTGAAGAACAGGAGGAGTGTGAGGTTGTCAGTCCCTCAATCTTGAGTCGATGTTGTCAGTCCATCAATCTTGAATAGAATAACAGCATATGAGCAGAGGAAGCTTATATACTGTAGACAGGAGAGGTGCAGCAGTTGTAGGAGGTGTCACATTTGTTCAATGTGGAAGTAGGTCGTGCCCAAGGAATAGGCAAGCGAAGAAATCCCTGTATTAAGATACCAAGATGTTGCAGTGTCAGACAGGATGTGAATGAATGGTTCAGAGAACCGACGAGTTGGTAAATTAGACACATATGCAACACTTGGGTATCTTTATTGAGGTGACTTCTAATAATATCAGCTATAATTGATTCTAATAATTTGCCTACTATAGACGTAAACGATAGTAAACTATGCACTATTAGGGTCACAAATGACATGGTCCTTAGACAAATAGATAAATTAAAACCTAACAAATCCCCAGGCCCTGATGAACTGTATGCAAGGGTTCTAAAGGAATGTAAAGAGGAGCTGGCATGGTAACAGGGGTCAGTGTTGGGCCCCTTGTTGTTCACAATCTACATAAACGACATGGATGAGGGAATAAATAGCGACATAAGCAAGTTTGCCGATGACACCAAAATAGGCTGTCCAATTCATTCAAATGAGGACATTAGAGCACTCCAGGAAGATTTAAATAGACTGATGCAGTGGTCGGAGAAGTGGCAGATGCAGTTTAATATAGATAAATGCAAAGTTCTAAATATTGGACAGGACAATAACCAAGCCACATATAAACTAAATAATGTAGATCTTACTACTGATTGCGAAAAGGATTTAGGAGTTCTGGTTAGCAGTAATCTAAAACCAAGACAGCAGTGCATAAGTGTTCGCAATAAAGCGAACAGAATCCTTGGCTTCATATCAAGAAGCATAAATAATAGGAGTGCTCAGGTTGTTCTTCAACTCTATATATCCTTGGTTAGGCCTCATCTACATTATGCTGCACAGTTTTGGTCACCGTATTACAGAATGGATATAAATGCTCTAGAAAAGTACAAAGGAGGATGACAAAGTTGATTCCATGTATCAGAAATCTTTCCTATGAGGATAGACTGAGGGCCCTGAATCTGCACTCTCTAGAAAGGCGTAGAATTAGGGGGGATATGATTGAGGTGTATAAATGGAAAACAGGAATAAATAAAGGGGATGTAAATACCATGCTAAAAATATCTAGTATTGACAGGACTCGCAGCAATGGCTTTAAGATGGAAAAATTCAGATTCAGGAAGGATATAGGAAAGCACTGGTTTGGTAATAGAGTTGTCAATGAGTGGAACAAACTCCCGAGTACAGTTATAGAGGCTAAAACGTTGTGTAGTTTTTAAAATACGTTAGATAAATACATGAGTGGGTGCGGGTGGGTGTGAGTTGGACCTGACTAGCTTGTGCTACTAGGTCAGATGCCGTGCTCCTTCTTTAAGTGAATGTGACCTGACCTGGCTAGGTTGGTGCATTGGCTTAAACCGGTGGGAGACTTGGACTTGCCTCGCATGGGCAAGTAGGCCTGCTGCAGTGTTCCTTCTTTCTTATGTTCTTATAAATTGCTAAAAATAAAGCTGGGATGAATGAATGTGCGTGGATGTAGTGCAGATGATAAGAAAGAGATGACTGTTAATTTTGTGAGTGAAAAGGAGTTAGATGTCCTAGCTCTAAGCAAAACGAAACTGAAAGGGGTAGGAGAGTTTGAGTAGGGATAAATAAATCGGATTAGGTTAGGGGTATCTCAGAGAGTTAGAGCTAAGGAAGGGTAGCAATAAAATTGAAGGATCAGTTATGGAAGAAGAGGGAATATAAATGTATAAATTCAAGGATTATGTGGATTAAAATAAGGGTCGGGTGTGAAAAGTGGGTTATAATAAGTGTTTATGCACCTGGAGAAGAGAGGAGTGTGGAGAGATTTTGGGAGATGCTGTGTGAGTGTGTTTGTGAACTTTTGAACCAAGTGAGAGAGTAGTTGTGGTGGGGGATATGAATGCTAAAGTGGGTGAAACGGTTATAGAGGGTGTTTTAGGTAAGTTTCGGGCGCCAGGTGTAAATAAAAATGGGGGGAAGGCCTTTGATTGAACTTGATATAGAAAGGGGTTTGATTATAGGTAATGCATATTTTAAGAAAAAAGTATAAGTGTACAAGATATGATATAGGGCCTAACGACAGTAGTTTGTTAGACTATGTATTGGTAGATGAAATCTGATAGGTAGACTTCAGGATGTGCATGTTTATAGATGGGCCACAGACATATCATATCATTTTTTTAGTTGTAGCTAGAGTAAAAGTTAGATGGGGAAACAAGGAGAATGGCATCAACAAGAGTGAGGTGAAGGTTTATAAACTAAAGGAGGAGGCACTCAGGGTGAGATATATACAAGTATTAGTAGAAAGATGGGCTAGTGAGAGTATAGGCAATAAGGATGAAGAGGTATTGGGTACATTTAAGAATGTAGTGTCAAGAGTGTTCATCAGAAGTGTGTGGTTACAGGAAAGTAGGGTGTGGGAGGGAAGAAGAGCGATTGGTGGAATGATGAGGTAAAGAGAGAAAAAGTTAGCATATGAGAGATTTTTACAAAGTAGAAGGTATATAAGGAGGGAGGAGTATCTGAAAAGAAAAAGAGAGGTTAGGGAGCAAATGAGAGAGTGGGTCAGATGCTATCAACAAATTTTGCTGAGAATAAGAAAAAGTTTTGGAGTGAGATCTATAAGTTAAGAAAGCCTAGGGAACGAATGGATTTGAAAGTTAAAAATAGGAGAGGTGCGTTATTAGGTGGAGAGTTGGAAGTATCAGGGAAGATAGGAATATTTTGAGGAACTGTTAAGTGTTGATGAAGAGAGGGAAGCTGTTATTTAGTACATTGGGCAGAGAGGTATAATATCTTGTAGGAGTGAGGAAGAGCCGACGTGAGCATGGGGAAGGTGCGTGAGGTTGTGGGTAGAATGAAAGAGTGTGATGTAGTCAGTGTGCTGTGAGGTCTAACTAAGCAGCTACACCTGCCCTTGGTAAATAGCTGTCAGACACGCCTCTCGGATTAAGGCTCAGGTCTTTTGTATTTTGGACTAGCGTCAGGTCGGCGTCAGGTCAAAGCACATGGTGCACTCCTCATTGGGGGGATGCTTGGAGCACCATATAAGGCCGAGGAAACAACTAGAGAGGGTGATTCTGGCGGAGCTCTGGCCTGTGTGCGGAGCTCTGGGCTGGAAAGATTCTGGCGGAGCTCTGGCCTGTGTGCGGAGCTCTGGGCTGGAAAGATTCTGGCGGAGCTCTGGCCTGTGTGCGGAGCTCTGAGCTGGAGACATTCGGGCAGAGCTCTGGCCTGTGTGCAGAGCTCTGGGCACGAGATTCTAGCAGAGCGGCTGCCGGTGTGCAAAGCTCTGGGAGAGAGCTGCTGTAGAGTCTCTGGAGGAGACTGTTGGAGACACAGGGCAGAGTTCTGTTGGAGCAGGTCTTTGGACCTGTGGCTAGAAGTGTGACTGAGTTCCTGTGGTGAACTGTCCTCTGAACCATATTGTAAGTTATATTCTGTTTCGTCAGTTGATTGTATTCCCTGTCTCCCTACTTATATGTACAATCCCCATTCATCTAAACTCAATAAGTGTTCTCCAACAGTCTGGTGTGCCAGGACAGGAGAACACTTATTGAGTTGATAAATGAGGATTGATAGGTCAATCAACTGACAGAAACAGAATACCATTCAGAGGACTTCACCACAGAAACTCAGTCACCTCTACCCAGGTCCCAAGACCTGCTCCCGCAGACTCTGCCCGTTCGTCCTCCTCAGAGCTCTCCAGGCTTTCCACCGGCACCTGCTCGGCGGAACTCTGCACAGGCAGAGCTCTGCCCGAATGTCTCCAGCCAGGCTCCGCCCCGCAAAGCTCCGCCTCTTTCCAGCCAACTCCACCAGGAGAGCTCCGCCAGGGTTTTCCAGCCCAGAGCCTGCACAAGAGCTCCGCCAAATCACCTCTAGAATCGAATCGAATCGAATAAGTTCAGGTAAGATCCCAATGGGATGAGCGGGGAAGACGTACAGACGAAGAATAACGCTGGAGAGGAGTCTTCTTAGTCGTAGAAATAGAGCCAGGGCTTTACCCAGCAGCTAAGGCGATCGTGGGGCAGACTTGAGAACAGGAATAGCAGGCTCTCCTGTTGATGAGACTTCTGTGGGGTGAGCGGGAGGACGGGACAGGCGAAGATTAGCGCTAGACAGGGTGTAGAAGTTGAGCCAGGGCTTAACCCCAGCTAAGGCTAAAGTGGGTCAGAGGGCGAACAGCTCAAGGTATCTGACATAGAATCAAAGGTTATTTGTAAATAGGGTTAGGAGCAGGTTCATACAAGGAATAGAAAAGGTTGTGTTGGTTTGTGGGTCTGAATGTCTTCGTGAAGGAAGAGAGTCCAGAAAGTCATGTCGTGTCTCAAGTTTGTCTATCTGTCTGTCACTGAAGTCTTCCAGTACAGATTCACGCAGGGATGTCTAACTGGGCATGGAACCTCGTTTGTGGCGAAATCCTCCCATCTGACATCAAGCACCCAGCGCAGAGCCTTGTTCTGGACACGCTGCAGTTTAAGTAGTTTGTTTTGGCTGCAAGAGAGGGGCTAGAGGAGAGTAAGTTATCAGAGGGCGTATAAGGGATTTATAGAGGTGTAGTTTGGTGCTTGGGAGGCATGTTTCAGCTTGTAAGGCCCGCAAGACACTTCTCTCATGTTTTGGTGAATGTGTCTGTGTAAGCAAAAAGGTAGTCAAGATTAATGCCAAGGACTGTGACAGTTGTGTGATGGGGATGAGGTGCGGGTGTCAGCTGTTCTGAGCTCGACAGGTAATGGAGATCACGTTTCCTATAGTTAAAATATGTAATGCTGGATTTGCTTGCATTGGTTTTGATCCTCCATTTTGTTCCCAGAAAGCAATCCTGTCGACCTCATTCTGTGTTTTGTGTGAGAGTTATCTATATTGGCGTGAGTGGTGAGTTGTGTAATGTCGTCTGCATAGGCTAGTGTGATGGGTTGTGGTATACAGGTGTTGGAATGTCGTTAGTGTATAAAATGTAGAGGGTGGGGAAGGACAGACCCCTGGGTACTCCAGCATTTAGTGGAAGTAGTCAGAGTAGCAGCCTGAATTTGATTCTCATGGTGCGGCCGTCAAGAAGTTGCAGAGGAGTTTACGAGTAGTGAGAGGCAGGTTAAAGTTAGTGCAGAGTTCGTGTTTGAGCCCTACATGCCAGACAGTGTCAAAGCTTTTTCAACGTCTTTTGCAACCAGGGCTGTCCTGTTTCTTTGTTTTGTGTTTATGTGGATGTAGTTGAGAATGATGTTAATGGCATCCTGTGTAGATCTGTGAGTTCTGAAGCCAAACTGGCCGTTAGAAAGAAGTGAGTTGTGTTCCAGGTATCTGCGAAGACGATGGTTGATGAGTTTTCAAAGAGTTTACCTAATGTTTCGAGGAGGCTGATAGGGCGATAGTTTCTAGGGTCAAGTGGTCTTTATTGGGTTTGGGAAGGAGGATAGCGGTAGCAGCTTTGAAAGAGTGAAGGGAAGTAACCAGAAGCAAGGGAGGCATTGAGGAGGTTTGTGTAGGAGTAATGATAGAGTCAGGAAGGTGTTTTAGGATAATATGGTTTAGGCCAGAGGCACCAGGAGCCTTGGGGAAGGTGTCTGAGGAGAGTTTTAATGTCTGTGTTGGTGAAAGGAGTGTCGAGTTCTTGGGAGGAAGTAAGGAGTCCAGATGGATGTGGCTGTCTGGTGTTGTTTCGTGTGTGTGTGTAGTGTTCCAGTGTTCTATGTTCTGAATGTGTTGGATGGCGTTAGGGTGGGGTGGGTGAGGGTGGAAGATGTTCTCCCAGATGTGTTTGAAGATGTTTGTAGCAGCCTGCGGGTCTGAGATGTGTGTGTTGTTGTGGGTGATGGTTTGAATTTGTTGTGGGTGTGGTACCTCTGATTTTTTTGATAAAGTTCCAGAAGGCTTTGGAGTTTTTAATTCGCTTTTGTCTGCTTGTAGTATGAGCTGTGACCAATGAGAGTTGTGGTCTTGGTCTGAGACTGTGTAGAATGTTGTTTCTGAGGTAAGTGAGTTCTAATCGGACTTGATTAAATCTGTGTGTTGTAGAGAAGCGGTTGTGGTAGCAGATAATTAATCTTCTTGTTCTGATTGAGGTTTGAAAGAATAACGAGTGGTGTGAGTTGTCTTTGGTATTGTGAGTTGGCTGCTTGTGTAATGGTGTCTTGGATGAGATCAAGTTGAGTGTCAATGTCAGAGATAGGTTTGTTGCTGTAGTCATAGGTGAGTTAGTATTATCTATGTGTTGTTTGAAAGCATCCCAGTCAGCGTTCTTGTAGGAGAAGGAAGGTCTGGCTGGGATGAGGATAGGTTGGAAGAGATGTGTAAGATGACTGGGATTGATTAGAGCCTGTAATAGGGCCAGGTGAGATGTAGTGTTGGAAGATAGAGCTAGCTCGGTTTGCCAGAATGATATCAGGTTTGCCTTGGCCCATGTGGTTGTAAAGGTGTTGAAGTCTGGGCCGAGGTGAATTAGGTGTTTATGGTTTGTGAAGTTGAGTAATTGGTACCAAGTTGGTTTTACTGGTGTGATGGAAGGCGTTGTGTTTGGCATTCATGTCAGCTAGTAGGTATGTTGGTGTGTTGGTGTAGTTGAAGACTAAGGAAAGGTCGTGTATGTTGAGAATAGTGTTTGGGCGAGCATAGGTAGTGAAGAAGATGAAGGGGCCAAGGTGGGTGTATTCTGACCGCAAGACAGTGTTGGTGAATAAAGGGATTGGGAGAAATTCATGTTTAATGTTGGATTTGACAAGGATGGCAACCCCATCGTGGGGATCGTAGGGGGACTGTAGTGCAGTATAACCATAATGACGGATACGTTGAGGGGCTTTGAGGCAGGTACTGTTTAGTAAGATAATATCTGGCCTCTCTGCTTCAAGGAGTTCGGCCAGTAGGTGTCTAATTATAAAGTAAGAACGTACGTTGAACTGAATCACCTTAAACATGATTTAATGGTTTCGTCGTAGCAAAGTTAATGTCTGGGGAGGAGTTTAGATTAAAGCCCATGATAGGGGTGCCATCGGTGGATGTGTGGGTGTTACGGACCCGCTTCCTGGAGGGGGAGGAAGAGATGGATCTGCTTTTATGTGCTTTGGTCTGTCTGTCAGAATTTGGGGCAGGTTTAGGATTGAGTGGATTTTGTCTGGAGGAGGTGGAGTTGGACCTGGATGAAGTCTTGGATGTGGTGGATGAGGAGTGGGCGAAGGTGGATGCAGAGGAAGTGGAAGCTTTGGTAAGGGATGAGGGGAGGGGTGGCGTAGCGGCAGCAGGAGGGGTGTTGGTGGGAAGGGTTGATGTGAAGAGAGGTGGGGAGGAGGAGAGCGGGTGGGGGTAGGAAGAGGGGTGATGAGAGAGAGGTTGGAGGGAGAGGTTGGAGGGGGCTTAGAAGAGAAGCAGGAAGGAGGGATAATTAGAGAGGGAAGATTGTTAGCATTCAAGATTAGGTTAAGGATATGTGAGTAGTCTGATTGGTAAGCTTGAGAGATTGCCATCGCAGAGTAAGCAGCAGTGGCGACTTGACAGTTAGTTTTGTAGTCTATTGTGGGTATAGGTGTAGGTGGAGAGGTGCTTGTAGTCTGTGTGTTGGTGTTTGATGTGTGTAGAATAGAGGAAGGGACCCTCTCTAGTTGTTTCCTCGGCCTTATATGGTGCTCCAAGCATCCCCCCAATGAGGAGTGCACCATGTGCTTTGACCTGACGCCGACCTGACGCTAGTCCAAAATACAAAAGACCTGAGCCTTAATCCGAGAGGCTTGTCTGACAGCTATTTACCAAGGGCAGGTGTGGCTGCTTAGTTAGACCTCACAGCACACTGACTACATCACAAGAGGGTAAAACAGCTGTGATTGAGAGGATAAAATCAGAAAATTTTAAATCAGGTGGGGATATAGTTTTGGAATGGTTGATGTGTTACGCAGAAAATGGGGCGCCAGGGCATTAAGGCCTTGTCTAGGGGCAAAGGTAAAAGTTACATGAATATCATGTAAAAAAGAGCCACCCAGGGCTACCCTAATCAAAACAGAAAGCGCTAAACCAGCGTTGACTACACCAATGGGTTGGTTATCAGAAGGTTCATGCAAAATTCCTGGTTAGGAAAATATACGCTTAATACTTCTAACAATATATACAAACACTAGAAAAACACACCCACATTTCTCTCAGCATGTACACCCAAATAAAGATACATACGAACAGGCAGGCCTCAATATCAAGGCAAAACAAAACACACATGTAAGTATGGGGTTAGTGCCCAGCGGGCGCCATGCCCTACCCTACTCTCTTACCGACACCATCTCACCCAATTTCACTAGCCCTCCCTCAACCAACAGGGCCATAACCATATCAGGGCTCAAGGGAACCTACCGGTAAGCACTAAACTAGTCTATATGGCTTGAGTCAGATAAACAAAGGGAGTACAAAACATAGCTTAAATAAAATGCATGTTTATCACCTATGCCACTCCCGCGTGACTCTCAGCGCTGACAAACCCACGCTGGCACACCCACGCTGACACACCCACGCTGACACACCCACGCTAACACACCCACGCTATACCCACACACTTGGAAAATAAGTCACGACAGGACTTCCCTACATTTTAAGCTAATTTAAAGTGCCCACATATGTATAACATTATTTATAAAATTATGTTTCACAATTATAACACAATTTATAAAATTATGGCACACTTCTCAACTATAATAATAATAATAATAATAATAATAATAATAATAATAATAATAATAATAATAATAATAATAATAATAATAATAGTTTATTGGGACATGATACAAAGAATTACAATGGGTTATGAGATTACAAGAGATGTACATGCCAAAAGCGCCTAATATGCAGGGCATTGTGGGCAGACTTAAAATTAACTTAAAACTAAATGGTAAGAATTATAGTAAACAGTTTACAATATAAGTATAGTTGAGTATTTAAGCTATGAAATTTGAACATAGTTTGAACATGACATTTTTGAAGCATATTACAGTGCAATGCAGAAACCTCCATAATATGTTTCTTTTATATAATAAATGAATGGAAGAGGGGAAGGTACCTAGGGACTGGCAGAGAGCATACCTGGAATATACCTGTAGGGGTTTTTGGGGGTCAACGCCCCGCAGTCCTGTCCGGGACCAGGCCTCACGGTGGATCAGAGCCTGATCAACCAGACTGTCACTGCTTGCTGCATGAATACCGACGTACGAGCCACAGCCTATCTGGTCAAGAACTGACTCTAGGTGCCTGTCTAGTGCCTCTTGAAGAGAGCCAGGGGTCTATTAGTAATCCCCCTTATGTATACTGGGAGGCAGTTGAACAGTCTTGGACCCCTGACACTTATTGTGTTGTTTCTTAGTGTATTCGCGGAGCCCTGCATCTCCTGCGGAGTCTTTCCTTTCACCGGGAATGATTTTCGTGTGCAGATTTGTGACTAGTCCCTTTAGGATTTTCCAAGTGTATATTATCATGTATCTTTTTTGCCTGCGTTCCAGAAATTACAACTCAAGACACT
This sequence comes from Cherax destructor, assembly GCA_009830355.1. Lineage (NCBI taxonomy): Eukaryota > Metazoa > Arthropoda > Malacostraca > Decapoda > Parastacidae > Cherax > Cherax destructor. The sequence continues at coordinate 86,990 of WNWK01001884.1, read as the reverse complement.
TCAACCGTTCCCAGTAATTTAGTTAGATGCTTTATCGTAATTAAATGTGCCGTGAAAGTTCTGTGTACATTTTCCAGGTCTACAATTTCTCCTGCCTTGAAGGAGGCAGTTAGTGTACAGCAGTATTCCAGCCTAGAGAGAACAAGCGATTTGGTAGATACATTGATGTGATTTTTGAAAGTGAGATCCTGTGACATTATCACATTAGTTTCTCGCTCTCATGTGTGGTTGAAATTTGTTTTATACTCCCATACAGTTTTAATTTCCTTGAGTTTTCTATAGAGTTTTTCATATCGTTTTATGCAGTCCATTTAAGATTTAGTTGATGCTCGCTTGGAGACTTGCAGAGTCTTCGATGGATGACACTGTCATATAAATTCTGGTGTCATCCGCAAAGGAAGATACGGTGCTGTGGCTTACATCTCTTTCTATGTCAGATGTGAGGATGAGAAACAGGATGGGAGCGAGTATTGTACCTAGTGAGACAACGTTTTGCTCTGACGTTACTCTTTGTGTTTTGTTTGTTAAGAAGTTATACGTCCTTCTACGAACTCTTCCTCTTATTCCTTTATTACGTACTTTGTGTGCTATTACACCATAACTGCACTTGTCGAAGGCTTTCGCAAAATCTGTGTATATTACATTTGCATTTTGTTTGTCCTACAGAGCTCTAAACCCATGATGCCCTGGGTTGTGCAACTGATAGATATCTAAGTGGGTGGTGATCTTGCTTCTCAGAACCCTTTGAAAGATTTTTATGATGTGGGACGTTAGTCCTATCGGTCTTCAATTCTTTGCAATTGCTTTACTATCATATTTGTGGAGTGGAGTTATGTCTGTTGATTTTAGTGACAGTGGGATAACCCCTGTGTCCATGCTCCTCCATAGAATGCTTAAGACATGTGAAGGGGGCTTATTGCAGTTCTTGATGAACATGGAGTTCCACGAGTCTGGCCCTGGGCAGAGTGCATGGGCATGTCATTTATTGTTTTTTCAAAGTCTCGTGGTGTTATGATAATATCAGAATTTTTTAATGATACAAATTTTGAGTCTTGATCATAGTTCCTTTGTATAAAGGCAAAAGGGACAAAAGAGAGTGTAAAAATTATATGGGAATGTGCCTGTTGACTAGACCTGGAAAAGGGTATGGTAGAGTTATTACTGAAAGAATAAGGGGTAGGGGGTGCGTAGACCAAGTGTTTACAGTGAAACATAAAGGTGAACAGTATTTAGATAAGGGTAAAGAGATTGTCGTTGCCTTTATGGATCTGAAAGAGGCAGATGATAGAGTGGATAAGGGATCAGTGTGGCAAATGTTGCATATGTATGGTATAGGAGGTAGGTTATTGAAATCAGTTAAGATTTTTTACGAGGATAGCGAGGCTCAGGTGAGAGCATGTATGAGAGAGATTATTTCCCAGTTAAAGTAGGCCTTAGACATGGATGCGTGATGTCACAATGATTGTTCAATATATTTATAGAAGGGGTGAGAGGGAAGTGAATGCTCGGGTGTTGGCAAGAGTTGTGGAATTAAGAGATAAAGAATCTAGAACAAAGTGGGAGTTGTTACGGTTGCTTTTTGCTGATGATACTTTGATTTTGGAAGATTATGAAGTGAAGTTGCGAAGGTTGGTGAACGAGTTTGGACCGGTATGTTAGAGACGGAAATTAAAAGAGAATGTAGGAAAGAACAAGGTGATGAGGATAACAAAAAAATAGGTAATGAAAGATTGGATATAAGATTGGAGGGAGGGAGTATGGAGGACGTTAATGTATTCATATATTTGGGAGAAGACTTGTTAGCAAATGGGTCTATAAAAGACTAGGTGAATCATAGAACTGATTAGGGAAAAAAAAGGTGAGTAGAGCACTGAGGAGTCTGAGATAAAGAACATTATCCTTGGAAGCAAAGAGGGGAATGTATGAGAGTATAGTGGTACCAATGTTCTTATATGAGTTTGAAGCATGGGTGGTGAATGTTGCAACAAGGAGAAGGCTGGAGGCAGTGCAGATGTGTCTGAGGGCAATGTGTGGTGTGAATTTAGTAGCTTGGAGATTAGAAGGAGGTGCGGGTTTCTAAAAGTATTATCCAGAGGTCAGAGGAAAGGTTAATGAAGTGGTTCGGACATATAGAGAGGCTGGAACAAAATGGAATGACTTGGATGGCATATGAATCTGTAGTGTAAAGAATGCGGGATAAGGGTCGTCCTAGGCAAGGTTGGAGGGAGGAAATAAATGAGGTTTTGTGTGTGAAGGGCTTGGACTTCCAGCAACAAATAATAAATAGAACACAGAGTAATAGTAAACAGAGTAAAGTCTGAGGTGGCTACAGTGAAAAGCTCTGTTCCACAAGGCACAGTACTCGCTCCCATTCTGTTCCTTATCCTCATATCTGACATAGACAGAGATATTAGCCACAGCTTCATGTCGTCCTTTGCGGATTACACCCGAATTTCCATGACAGTGTCCTTCATCGAAGACACAGCAACACTTCAAGCGGACATCAACCAAATCTTTAAATGGGCCGCAGAAAATAATATTAAGTTCATTGAAAAAAAATTCAACTACTCAGGTATGGAAAACCTGAGGAAATTAAAACTGTATCAGGGTATACAAAGGACCTGGGAGTGATAATGTCAGAGGATCTCACCTTCAAACCACAACAATGTATATACCGCATCTGCTAGAAAAATGATAAGATGGATAATGAGAACCATCAAAACTAGGGACGCCAAGCTCATGATGATTCCAATTGCCCTGGACAACCATTCATTTTAAACTCTCCTTCTAGGCAAAATGCTACATAGTACAAGGTGCCCTCTCTCTCCTAAATATTTATGTTGTTGCCCAGTACCTGCTAGTCAAATCCTCACTTTTACGCTTGTCAACATCATTGCCTCCAGCACTGAGGCAGATAACAGGATTGATCCCATTACCAATCATAATGTAGTCAAGACTCCTAACAATATCCTCCATTCCAGCCACCAGGAAAGCAAACCCCATGTCTTACACCTATCTTTCAAACAAAAGGCCCTATCCATAAACCTAGTCTTACTGTCTTCTACAAAAACAATATACTTTCAATTGTCATAACTTTTGGGAACAGTTAATCCAGTGCACCTAAAGTACCCCTGAGCCATTAATGATATGATCTCCTGAGCCATTAATGATATGATCTCCTGAGCCATTAATGATATGAAGCTCCCAAGTTTCGTCGTTATGGCTCTTATTCACTAACATGCCAGTGAGCCACGCTACAGACCTCTTACGTAGGGTAATTTCTGTAGTGCAGACTTGCAGAGATTTTGAAGACCTGAATAAACTATGTATTCGTTATAACAGCTTCAGCTTCGAAGTAAAAAATAAAAAAACCTTATTCGGGATAGACTTGGAAGACTTGGAATCCAGACGAATTTTTGCTGCTATTCCCTAAAATTATAAAATGGTTGCATTATGTGTAATATATTTTAATAATTTTATATAAAGACTTATATAACATCATAGGCTCCATCAACACTAGAAGCGAGAATTTCATTCATTGCACATTTACTCTCAATATAACGTGAGCAAACAGTATTTGTGGAGAAAATTTCTCCAGAAAGGGGAAAGTATCAGCCCCTTCAGCCCCTTTCAGCCCCCTGAGGAACTCCGCCCTCCAGGGTGGCTGATAGTCCTCTCTTGCTTCCGATCAACAATTTAACTGGAAGCAGATGCTGTACCAGCGTGTGTCATAGTCACGCGACCCCTTGCAAGAGACCAGTGTTGCAACCATAGTGTGGGTTAATGAGACAAAATGACTCTTACCGTAGCAGGAAAATAAAGAAAAACCCTGCAACCACTTTAAATACAAGTTAAGGCTATCATAAACTATCGTCTATGCCCAGACAACAATAAATCAAGTACCTTATGTTATTTACTGTTGCAGTGTGTAGCAAGGAAGGAAAATAATGCTGCAATCTGCAGTTCCTTTGTGGGAGGGCAAGCAAGTGCGGAGAGGGAGCGCCGCAGGACAAATTGCTTTAAATCCTGCCAGGGGATACATAAACGCTGGGATAACGAACAAAGAACACTGATCCGCGCGTTTTTGTACATCAAAGACAATCTCAACATTCACAGCAGAACAATTACAGTAAAGTGTACTATCTTCCTGTTTGACATTACTGTGAAAATACAAAGATTGAACGACAATGTAGTGCACAGTGTTGCGAACATTCGTGAGACAAACAGTGCACCGTAAGACACAAATTCTTCAATCAAGACAGTGGATATTGGGGTGACACTTAAGGGTCCGATACATATACCCCAGGTAAGTCTGGTTAGGCATGTATTTAGCTCAGTTAGCTGCGCAGCGAGAAGCATATCCTAACTAGTCTTCAAAAACACCTCGTGACACTAGGGCCACTGAGCCCAAACCATAAGTGAAGTCATTATTCAGTATTCAGTTACTGAATGACATACTGACATACGCTCCACAGGGGCAATTTACTTACAATTCTAATTTTCCGACAGCCCTAAGGGTTGGAGTGACAACTCCTCTAAAACGACTTCAGGGATGGCTGCTGCGAAGACGTGGAGCCGTCAATAAGCTAAGTAGCTTAGCGCAGTTCATTTATATCCTTATCTATACTCGAATTCCTTACTGTATTTATTAGAAAACGCTTCGGTCCTCGGACCTAAGAATACTATATTCGGATGACAGATAGACAATGGCATCATGTGACTCCTGTGTTGTTAGGTAGGTGGTGCTTTGCCTAGTTGAGTATCATGTATGTTATTGTTTTTTAAACTTTGTAGTTTCCAGTACTATGTTCTATGGTATTGAACCAAACAAAGCACCACCTACCTAACAACACAGGAGTCACATGATCCCATAGACTATCCGTCCTCATCCCAATATGTCATTCTTCAGGTCACCATGTGTCACTCACACCTTACTCTCCGCCTATTTATACTGTCTTTTTAACCTCTATAGAGTACCTCAGTTAAAGAAATGGTTGTAAATGACCATAATTTTTAAAGGGGTGGACCGGTAAGCCAGCGGAAGGCCTCGGTCAGATGACCAAAAGCTCCAACGGCGGGTCATCATCTGACTAAGACCCGCGTCAGGAAACAAATGTCCTGTTTCCTGACGAACCTTACCTAACCTCCGTATGTTAGAAGTGATCACTGTTCCAGGACCGAAACGTTTTCTAATACATATGTTCTAGTGTTTGCTCACGTGTCTTTCTAAATCAATTTGTCGGTATCTATTACCAAGGTTTATACCAGAATCTTCAGTCCCCAGTTCATAGAGGAAGAATGTCCGCACATCACTCGTCCTTTCAGTTCAGCACATTTCCTCCACACACTTTATATTAGATTCCAGGAAACATGCTACAAAAAATATTGTATAAAACAATCAACACATCAGCAGATGTAACAACCAGATTCATCCTTCTGGCAGACAGAAACCTTGCTTTTAATGTGGCCAAACTATTTAACGACCAGCTCATCAAAATAGCCACTAACTCATACTCTTCAATCAGAACTTTTGTGCAGAAAAACAAGAGAGAACCTTCGCCCAGCGCAGGAGTATACATAACACCATGTGGTGAATGCGACAAGAAGTATGCGGGAGAAACTGCTAGGTCATTAAGTATTCGAGTTCGTGAACACAGAAATGTCTGCACATGAGATAACCACAACAACGCTTCTGTACAACACAGGACTAAATCTGGAAGATTAAGAAGTTTAATGAGGTACAGCTTTTCATCCGTGGAAACGACCGACAGATGCAAACGTTACTGGAAGCTGCTTTAATTGACACAACCGAAAAAAAAATCGCAAAAGTCTCGAAGCTACAGTGTTTCCAAACTTTTGGCTAAAAGATTGTTATCCATGTTCGGATTTGCCGTCATGTGAACACACCTTGTGAGCATGGAAAAGCTATACAGCAGGTGTACTGGCCCATGCTATACAGGCCCAAGCTATGCAGCAGGTGTACTGGCCCATGCTATACAGGCCCAAGCTATGCAGCAGGTGTACTAGCCCATGCTAGACCCAAGCTATACAGCAGGTGTACTGGCCCATGCTATACAGGTCCAAGCTATACAGCAGGTGTACTGGCCCATGCTAGACCCAAGCTATACAGCAGGTGTACTGGTCCATGCTATACAGACCCAAGGTATGCAGCAGGTGTTACCCATGTAGACCCAATGCTGACTGGACCATCAAAGCTCACTACAGCAGGTGGCACTGACCCAAGCTATACAGCAGGTGGACTGGCCCATGCTATACAGGCCCAAGCTATACAGCAGGTGGACTGGCCCATGCTATACAGCAGGTGGACTGGCCCATGCTATACAGGCCCAAGCTATACAGCAGGTGGACTGGCCCATGCTAGGCCCAAGCTATACAGCAGGTGGACTGGCCATGCTATACAGGCCCAAGGTATGAGCAGGTTGGCCATGCTAGCCCAAGCTATCCTCGGCCGCTAAGGACTATCAGCAGGTGGAATGGCCCATGCATACAGGCCCAAGCTATAAGCAGGGAATGGCCCATGCATCAGGCCCAAGCTATAAGCGTGGACTGGCCATGCTTGGCCCAAGCTATACAGCAGGTGGACTAGCCCATGCTATTCAGGCCCAAGCTATACAGCAGGTGGAATGGCCCATGTCATACAGGCCCAAGCTATAAGCAGGTGGACTGGCTCATGCTATACAGGCCCAAGCTATACAGCAGGTGGACTGGACCATGCTATACAGGCCCAAACTATGCAGCAGGTGGACTGGTCTATGCTATACAGGCCCAAGCTATACAGCAGGTGGACTGGCCCATGCTATTCAGACCCAAGCTATGCAGCACGTGTACTGGCCCATGCTAGACCCAAGCTATACAGCAGGTGGACTGGCCCATGCTATACAGGCCCAAGCTATACAGCAGATGGACTGGCCCATGCTATACAGACCCAAGCTATGCAGCAGGTGGACTGGCCCATGCTATACAGGCCCAAGCTATAGAGCAGGTGGACTGGCCCATGCTATACAGACCCAAGCTATGCAGCAGGTGGACTGGCCCATGCTATACAGGCCCAAGCTATGCAGCAGGTGGACTGGCCCATGCTATACAGGCCCAAGCTATACAGCAGGTGGACTGGCCCATGCTATACAGACCCAAGCTATGCAGCAGGTGGACTGGCCCATGCTATACAGCCCAAGCTATACAGCAGGTGGACTGGCCAGTATAGCCAGTATACAGAGTGCCAGCTATAAGCTAATACAGCAGAGTGGACTGGCCCATGCTATACTAGGCCTAAGCTATACAGCAGGTGGACTAGCCCATGCTATACAGGCCTAATATATGCAGCAGGTGGACTGGCCCATGCTATACAGACCCAAGCTATGCAGCAAGTGGACTGGCCCATGCTATACAGGCCTAAGCTATACAGCAGGTGTACTGGCCCATGCTATACATGTCTAAGCTATACAGCAGGTGGACTAGCCCATGCTCTACAGGCCCAAGCTATGCAGCAGGTGGAATGGCCCATGCTATACAGGCCTAAGCTATACAGCAGGTGGACTAGCCCATGCTATACAGACCCAAGCTATGCAGCAAGTGGACTGGCCCATGCTATACAGGCCTAAGCTATACAGCAGGTGTACTGGCCCATGCTATACAGGCCCAAGCTATACAGCAGGTGGACTGGCCCATGCTATACAGACCCAAGCTATGCAGCAAGTGGACTGGCCCATGCTATACAGGCCTAAGCTATACAGCAGGTTTACTGGCCCATGCTATACATGTCTAAGCTATACAGCAGGTGGACTGGCCCATGCTATACAGACCCAAGCTATGCAGCAGGTGGACTGGCCCATGCTATACAGGCCTAAGCTATACAGCAGGTGGACTGGCCCATGCTATACAGACCCAAGCTATGCAGCAAGTGGACTGGCCCATGCTATACAGGCCTAAGCTATACAGCAGGTTTACTGGCCCATGCTATACATGTCTAAGCTATACAGCAGGTGGACTGGCCCATGCTATGCAGACCCAGGCTATGCAGTAGGTGGACTGGCCCATGCTATACAGACCCAAGCTATGCAGCAGGTGGACTGGCCCATGCTATACAGGCGTAAGCTATACAGCAGGTGGACTGGTCCTGTCACTTAATATATATACATTCATCATAATATCTGCAGTAGTTAGAGTTCCTTGGATTTCTTTAAGAGTCATTCAACAGCATCAATTATTATGATTTACTTAAAGCATCTCTCAAAATAAAATGGCATTATTATTCGTCCAGTTTTACATGACATTTACTAATGCCTCACCTCACCTTTGTTTCTGGTCACATGCATTGTCCACTATATATTAACCTGTTTAACTTTATTCTGTATTAGGACTGTACAAGAAAAAATATTGGACAGACTTTCTAGAGTTAAACAATAACAGTTTATTACAACAGTTTGTGAGAGAATCAGTAAGAGGGGAAATGGTGTGCTTGATTTGGTTCTGGCAATAAAGGTCTTTATTAATAATTTAGAGATTATGGACGAGCTTGGAGCGAGCAGCCACCAACTGATTACAATTAACATTCAATAAAAATATGATAGTAAGGTTAATGTAACATGGTTCTTTGATTTTCTTTCTGCATGTAACAGTGGGCTTAGAGAACGTTTTCATGTAATGAATGACATAACGAAGAAAACTTTCTCTAATTACTAAGCAAACTGCCAAAATAATAAATGTTGCCGAGAGTGAAAAAATTAGAAGTGATAAATAATGGATGAACAGACGACCCAAACAACTCTTAGGGAATAAGATAGGAATTAACAGACAGTAGAAGACAGTCTTACCTCATAACCAATAAATATATTTTAAAAGAGAGTTTAATAAACATATAGAAAGCTAAATGTAAAATTCAAGTTCCATCAGAGAAAAATTCGAGATTTTTTGATAGTATATAAAACAAAGATTAGAGAAAACTTAGTCCGAGTGAAGAATGACTGGATGATGCTTATTTGTTTTGTATTTTAATTCTAATCATTTCTATTCAATCTGATTTCTTAAACGGAATAAATGTTCTTTAACTATCATGTATAGTGTTTAGAAAACAGTCATATTGTTGGTTCTCTTCCATACCCCAGTACATCTTACTATCAGTACTAAAAGAAATCGGTTTGTGGTCGGTTGCGCGAAGTTCCTCTGTAATCTCTGGATTATTAACAAAGGTATCCTTGTTTGCCAGAACCAAATCAAGTAGGTTATTTCCCCTCTTTGGTTGTCACAAACTGCTCAAAAAAAACATTATTGAACTACCTCCAAGAAGTCGTTTGACTCAAGATTCTCAGTCAATGAATTAGAATTATTACGTTTTTGTGCCTTGTGGCCTTAACAATTTCTCCACAAAGTAGCCTCCCTTTGTTCCTATCCAAGTTTAGAGAATGATAGATCACGTATAATAAAATATAGTTTTCAGTCCCTTCCAAAAATTCTACCTAGACAGACTGTGTGTGTGTTCTTTCAATCACAATATATGCTTTTATGTAGCAATTTAAATGTTCTCTGACATATAGTCCCACCCCACCTCCCTTCCCGTTACTTCTATCGATGTGGAATAACTTAAAACCCTGAATGTGACATTCAGAATGCATGTCCTGATTCTTCACATTAAACCATGTCTCAGTTATTGTAAATACGTTAATGTTACCCGCACTGCAATTAATCTCAACTCATCATATGTTTTTAGAAATCCTCTCTTCTCTTTCTCTCCCTGCTTATTCCTGCTATTCCACTATTTCTATTACTAGCCTTATCACCTAGTGCCACTGGCTTTGTAATATTCACCAATAACTCTACCTTAATAAGCCTATAAATGATTTCCTTAAAACTCACAATATTGCTGCACTGAGAATTCATCTTGCCCAATCAATTATATCATATTTCATTCCTTCCCCACAAAAGCCCTAACCTCTCCCTTCACTGCATTAGCCATTGCCCTCACACCTGCCTCAGCTAAGTGAAACCCATCCCTGGCATACATGTAATTTCTACCATAGAAGAGATCCCATCGTCTATAAATGGTACTGCAATGTCCTTACAGTGTTTAACACCAATTGTCCTGGACAATCATTAATTTCCAACTCCTATCCTCGGCAAAATGCCACAAATTACAGGGTGCCCTCTAATCAGGTTCTCATTCCTATATCTGCCAACATCGTTGCCTCCAGCACTGTGACAGATAATAGGATTAACTCTCATGTTGTCGTCATGAACGTTAACAATATCCCCCATCCCAGCCACAGGAAAACACACCCTCTGGCAGGTTTCGTTGTGACGTTAACTTTGGGTCTTGTTGGAATGATCTTCGTTGGAAGTTCCTGGATCGTCCATTTACATTCATCTGGTAACAAAGAAAATGAGTTGCTGGCCTCCACAGCAGTCTCCTGGACTTTCTTCAGCTTCAGCTTCGTCCCTTCAGTTGCAAGTAGCATCCAGTCGTTGGTCCGATCATCAAAGACGTTGTTCCTGAGACAATCCTTGCACATACCTTTCAGTCGTTGAATGGTAAAACATTCTCACAATCTCAGGTAGCTACGAACCTGGGAGTCATAGCAGAAATCTAAAACTAAGACAACAGTGCCTAAGTGTGCACAATATGGCTAGCAGATTACTTGGATTTATATCAAGAAGTATAAGCAGCAGGAGTCCAAAAGTTATTTTACAGCTCTATACATCACTAGTAAGACTTCACTTAGAATATGCTGCCCAGTTTTGATCTCATTACTACAAAATGGATATAAATTCATTGAAGAACCTACAGAGAAATGTAGAATGAGAAGAGATATCATAAAAGTATATAAGTGGATGATGGGCATAAACAAGGACGATATAAATAAAGTACTGAGAATATCGAATAAAGTAAGAGCCAGAAATGACGAATTTAAGTTAGATAAGTTAAGATTTAGAAAATACATAGGTAAGTACTAGTTTTTTCAAACAGAGTTGTCGATGAGTTGAACAGTCTTCCGTGTAAGGTTATAGAGGTTAAGATCTTGGTTAGTTTTAAAAATAGATTGGACAAATATATGAGTAAAAGTAGTATTGAATCTAATTATTGGGAAGTTTTGGGAAAAGGCTGAGCAAGTGGGTGGGTGGGAATGATTGGTTTAGAGAAGGAATTTCTTAGTTTGGCCCAGTACGCCTCCTGCAGTGTTCCTCCGTCTTATGTTCTTATTAATGAGAGTCAGAACGGATTAACAATGGGTCGTTCATGCCTGACCAATTTGCTGACTCAGTAAAGCATTTGAGGAAAATGACAATGATAAAAATATGTTATTTTGTTTACATTTTAGTAAAGAGTTTGATAGAATACGACACAAAGAACCGTTAAAGAATGTGGCTGCTCATGAACATCATACACTTGTTCAATGTTCATAGAACACCTCTAATAATTGAATATACAAGAACTTGACATCATTGAGTGAACGATTATCTCTTATAGGTAGAAAAGTCAATAATTGTATTTAAGATTTTATAAATGAGGATTACTCAATCACAGAAGAGACTTGAGAACAGATTAAATGTTTGTGAGACATTATGTAGATGAATTTTTACAAATACAGTCTTGAATTAACCTTTCACCCACATAACTGGGGAGAACTCTGGTACATCTAGTGATATTGACAAACCTCCCTGTGGGACTTTAGAAACAATAGGTCTCTGATATTGTCACTCCTTCAGTGCCCAACTCACACTTATTTAATATATTTTTGGTCTGTATATTTATTTAAAAATATGTGATTTAACTGAAGTAATTTCTTGTGCATTAACTATACTAAACAGTTGTTCAACTGCATTGTGAGGAACATAAGTGAAGAACATATGATTTAATTACCGTGGTATTATCTTGGTGATATATCCTAAAGCCTCCCTATAGGCAGGTACACTAATATTGGCCAGTACATAACTATCTTACCTGTTGTGTGAGTAAATTCACACTGGGAGGGAACATAAATTATTGTAGAACAGGCGGTAGTCAACATCACCGCGTTCAGTATTATATTCATTATCAGCCTTATTATGACCAGACTACAATGTATTTGAAACCTTCCAGATACGTGTTATAGTATATTCATTTATTTCCTGGTCCCCAATTCTTGCCAATAAACCCTACACCGGTCTAGATGAACCACGGTCAAATTCTGCCACACTCCCCAGTTAATGTAAATGTTCCACCATTTTTCGATTACACTCTTATCTCTAAATGTTTTTTTTATCTTTTACAAATACATTTATTTAACTTCAGTGATATTTCCAGGTGTTTAGTACATTTTCCTTATTAGATTATTAATTTCCTCTAAATCACAAAAATTTTCCCTCGCGTAATCTACTTCTTACAGTATGTAAGGAATTAATAGGTAATATAGGTTTTCATCTGATTTAATACTTATCAAAAAGTTACATTAAAGATGCAGAATTTTATATAAATATTTACCCCATCAATTCCTACACACAAATTACAGGAAAATTATCAAAATTTTCCACAATGTTGGTTTTAGCTTCCGTTTTGAATTACGAATGAGTTGATTTTAAAAGAAAGCAGGTTAAGTGACCGCCTCTGAGGCGACCTAAACCCTGGAAGTGAGGCCTGACTGCTCGTGTCTTGCCATCATCGATTAACCGAGATTTATTCACATTTTGGCACTAGAAATACTCCAAAATAGGCAAAAAATTGGAGTGTTTTGGTAGTGAAATGGCTGAAGGGTGAATTTAGGGAGACTTAATTAAGTATCCCTAAATTTGGCTCAACTGGCGCAACTGAAGTTTGGTACAGAAGACCTGACCGGGAAGTAGTCTAGATTTAGTTCTTTTTGAACATTAGAAGTGCCCAACACTGGCGTCAAAATGACGAGAATCGGTTTTTTCACACTCTAGTAGCCTACGCTATATTCATAGAATTCTCAGGCCTCAGTAAACTCTACTGACCTCAGACAGCAGCTGCAACGTTGCCAGACGAACGAGACTTTCATCCTGATCACCCATCAAATGTTTAACCCCAAAATTCCCCCTCCAATTTTTTAATGTTTTTTGGACAAATTAGAATACTAACCAAATTTAAGTGTTTGCCACACAAAATTAAATAATGATTCCCCCAAAAATTATTAAAATGATGTAGATTTCCACATACTTTTGATATTCAAATCAAAGAAGAAAGTGAAATATTTTCTTCTCAAGAGTCGCTGACTGTGCTTATTAAATACCATAAAATATTAATGGTATTACCTCAATAAATACATTGTAGAGCAAACCAAAACTTTTTATAATCAGCATCTAAAAATATATATAACATAGATATATCTCTGATTAAAACATCTTTATTCATTATTATTATTTGCATTATTATATATTGTATTATAATATACACCTTTATATTATTTAGAATTATATAAATTATAATTTTTAGTATAAATATTATCACCATCAATATTATTTACACACTTGACTCAAATACATAATTACCGTGGTGAGTGACCAGCTGCCCGGTATCCTGAGTTGCTGTTAACGTAGAGCTTTATAATTACTGGGGCGAGTGACCAGCTGCCCGGTATCCTGAGTTTCTGTTAACGTAGCGCTTTATAATTACTGGGGCGAGTGACCAGCTGCCCGGTATCCTGAGTTGCTGTTAACGTAGCGCTTCATAATTACTGGGGCGAGTGACCAGCTGCCCGGTATCCTGAGTTGCTGTTAACGTAGCGCTTAATAATTACCGGGACGAGTGACCAGCTGCCCGATATCCTGAGTTGCTGTTAACGTAGCGCTCCATAATTACCGGGACGAGTGACCAGCTGCCCGGTATCCTGAGTTGCTGTTAACGTAGCGCTTCATAATTACCGGGACGAGTGACCAGCTGCCCGGTATCCTGAGTTGCTGTTAACGTAGCGCTTCATAATTACCGGGGCGAGTGACCAGTGCCCGGTATCCTGAGTTGCTGTTAACGTAGCGCTTCATAATAACCGGCGAGTGACCAGCTGCCCGGTATCCTGAGTTGCTGTTAACGTAGCGCCCATAATTACCGGGACGAGTGACCATTCACCGGTATCCTGAGTTGTGTTAACGTAGCGCTCACATAATACCGGGACGAGTGACCAGCTGCCCGGTATCCTGAGTTGCTGTTAACGTAGCGCTTCATAATTACCGGGCGAGTGACCAGCTGCCCGGTATCCTGAGTTGCTGTTAACGTAGCGCTTCATAATACCGGGCGAGTGACCAGCTGCCCGGTATCCTGAGTTGGTGTTAACGTAGAGCCTCATAATTACCGGGGCGAGTGACCAGCTGCCCGGTATCCTGAGTTGGTGTTAACGTAGAGCCTCATAATTACCGGGGCGAGTGACCAGCTGCCCGGTATCCTGAGTTGCTGTTAACGTAGCCTCCATAATTACCGGGACGAGTGACCAGCTGCCCGGTATCCTGAGTTGCTGTTTAAAACTTGACATTATTAAAATGCGTTCGGTAGTAGTTGATACTTAACAACTTCTCTCATATGAACCAACAATATCATCATTATCATCATCATTATCATCATCATCATCATCATCATCATCATGGTGTCGTTGATGACATCTGATGACATAAATAGTAAATAGAGAACATTTTTTTTATTGTATTAATGTTGGTAGAATTACCGACTATGTTGGGTAAAAGGACACAAGTGCAACTAATATGACTTACTGTGGCAACGTTTCGCTCTCCAGGAGCTTTATCAAGCTGGCTTGACAAAGCTCCTGGAGAGCGAAACGTTGCCACAATAAAATGTAACATTATTTGCACTTGTGTCCTTTTACCCATTTTTTATATTAGCTGAATCACATATTCAAAGTTATTTTACTAAGTTCACACAATTAAATTAATATTGGGAGCCATAAAGCAGTGATCTTACCTGTGTTAATCAGAACTGCAGTTTCTTCAGTCTAGAGAAATTATCACATCACTAAAGACATCTTGAGCTCACGTCATTTATATTCACAATATTTTAAGGCAATAATCGACATTAGTTTATCACGCGGACCCATTTTTAAAACACCGCATATATACATCAACTAAATGAGCATTTGTCACTGCCATCCACTTCAGTGCATGATAAATATTGGTTCTGTTAATGTTAATTAAAACATCCATTCCAGTTAAGGGTGTGGATCACAGCCCCGTACAAACACACCAAAACAAACACGATCACTTGGGACACGCAGTACCGAGCACAGTGCCACCAACATTGGAACTGAGGTCTGGCCTGAAGGGAGGTGCAGCCACCACCAGCAATAACCTCGTCCACTCCAGCAGCGCCGCCTCAGTGTGTTGCACCTACGCCCGCGCACTCAATGTTTATTACACTGCTTGTTGACACCTCTTTCACGCGTAATAAACACAGCGAAAGTGTTATCGACAGGCCAAAAGCCCCTCGTTAACTCAAGGAGTCATTAGGGCTACATGTCACCTCGTTAACTCAAGGAGTCATTAGGGCTACATGTCACCTCGTTAACTCAAGGAGTCATTAGGGCTACATGTCACCTCGTTAACTCAAGGAGTCATTAGGCTACATGTCACCTCGTTAACTCAAGGAGTCATTAGGGCTACATGTCACCTCGTTAACTCAAGTAGTCATTAAGGCTACATGTCACCTCGTTAACTCAAGTAGTCATTAAGGCTACATGTCACCTTGTTAACTCAAGTAGTCATTAAGGTTTCATGTCACCTCGTTAACTCAAGTAGTCATTAAGGCTACATGTCACCTTGTTAACTCAAGTAGTCATTAAGGCTACATGTCACCTCGTTAACTCAAGTAGTCATTAAGGCTACATGTCACCTCGTTAACTCAAGTAGTCATTAAGGCTACATGTCACCTTGTTAACTCAAGTAGTCATTAAGGCTACATGTCACCTTGTTAACTCAAGTAGTCATTAAGGCTACATGTCACCTCGTTAACTCAAGAGTCATTAGGCTACATGTCACCTCGTTAACTCAAGTAGTCATTAAGGCTACATGTCACCTCGTTAACTCAAGTAGTCATTAAGGCTACATGTCACCTTGTTAACTCAAGTAGTCATTAAGGCTACATGTCACCTTGTTAACTCAAGTAGTCATTAAGGTTTCATGTCACCTCGTTAACTCAAGGAGTCATTAAGGCTACATGTCACCTTGTTAACTCAAGTAGTCATTAAGGTTACATGTCACCTCGATAACTCAAGTAGTCATTAAGGTTACATGTCACCTCGATACCTCAAGTAGTCATTAAGGCTACATGTCACCTCGATACCTCAAGTAGTCATTAAGGTTACATGTCACCTCGATACCTCAAGTAGTCATTAAGGTTACATGTCACCTCGATACCTCAAGTAGTCATTAAGGTTACATGTCACCTCGATACCTCAAGTAGTCATTAAGGTTACATGTCACCTACTCACCACCACTTGGGAAAACTTTAATTACAAAACTGTGGAATAAAGTAAATTTTCAGGTAAGTACAATAAGACTCATACCTCTCCATTATTATTATAATCAAATAGAAGCGCTAAACCACAGGGGTCACATACCTCTCCATGTATTTATCTTATGACTCTCGGTCATAAGATAAATGCATCATATTTACTTTAATTACTATTTTATTGATATAAAATTAATGATTTAGTATTTATATATGTCGTGCCGAATAAGTAAAACTTGCGATTTTGGCTTAAATAGCAACGCTCATCTTGCCGAATAAAGCAAGCGAAAATGTGTATATTCAATGATTTTTCAAAAAACATTTTGAACCTAACTAAAAAAAAATATTTCATTATGTTTGTTTATTATTAAATTATTTTAAACTTATCTAAAATATATTTAAGCGGATTAGGCTAAATTAAATTGCGCTTGTTATAATAAGGTTAGGCAAGTTTTCTAAGGTGCTTTTGGTACAAAATTATTAATTTTTACATTAACATAAATGAAAAAAAGTCTTAAAACGTATAAGTGAAAATTTTAGAATGAACTTAATTTTCGTAATATATACAGGAGAAGGGGTTACTAGCCCCTTGCTCCCGGCATTTCAGTCACCTCTTATGACACACATGGCTTACGGAAGAACACTTCTGTTTAACTTCCCCATGATTGTTGACGTAAATCTTGAATAACTGCTGGTAATAATTCTGAGACAGTAGAGTAGTTTGCTCATGATATATCTCCACTGCTGGTAACAACGCAGTAGAAGATAAAATGTTAATTAATTTTAATCAGTTTAGTACTATACTGCGAAAGGAATCCGGCAGAGCTATATAAAGATATCTTTTTATATTGCTAATTTGTCCCAAGACATATAAGTAAACGAAATAAGGAAAATATTTTTGTAATTCGTAATGTTTAACTCAATTCCCTTTCTGAATGAGCTTAATAAATCGTTAGTCTGTTGTCTGTTCTTTAGTCTGTAGGTCAACAAACTGTAAATTAAAACTGAAATATTATTTTCTAGACAGTATTAAAATGAGGGTCCCTGGCTTGGTTGGCAACGCACTCACCTCATATACTGTGCGTGGTGTTAGTCCCCGGCATGAGTGCGAACGTTTGGTATGTTTCCTTAACACCTGCTGCCCCTGTTCACGTAGCAGTAAGTACCTGGGTGCTAGTCGACTGTTGTGGGTCGATCCTGGGGATGGTTGTATACCTTAGTTAGAGCTATGAAATGAGCTGAAAATAACAGATAGAATTTATTTGTAATAAAAAAAGAGCAGTTTCATATGTTTGGACACACTCCTCACTTCTGCTTCCTCTTCCTCAGAAGAGCAAGTGTTTCATGGCCACGCACATGAAACACTAATGTTTTCTTCAATATTTTTTACTCTAGCATTTTTTCTGTATTTTTGCCGGTACGTCTACTAATGCAACTTCAACACACACACACACACACCACACACACACACACACACACACACACACACACACACACACACACACAACACACACACACGACATGACGGAAGGAATAGATTCCGAAGTGTCCCTGTTTGCAGATGATGTGAAGTTGATGAGAAGAATTCAGTGGGACGAGGACCAGGCAGAACTACAGAGGGATCTTGACAGGCTGCAAGCCTGGTCCAGCAATTGGCTCTTGGAGGTCAACCCCACCAAGTACAAAGTCATGAAGATTAGCGAAGGGCAAAAAAGACCGCAGACGGAGTACAGTCTAGGGGGCCAGAGACTACAAACCTCATTCAAGGGAAAGGATCTTAGGGTGAGTGTAACACCAGGCACATCTCCTGAGGCGCACATCAACCAAATAACTGCTTCAGCATATGGGCGTCTGGCAAACCTAAGAATACCATTTCGACTTCTCAACAAGGAATTGTTCAGGACCTTTTACACCGTGTATGTCAGGCCTATATTGGAGTATACAGCACCAGTTTGGAACCCACACCTAGACAAGCATGTAAGGAAATTATAGAAAGTGCAAAGGTTTGCAACTAGACTAGTCCCGGAGCTAAGGGGCATGTCCTACGAGGAGAGGTTAAGGGAAATCGACCTGACGACACTGAAGGGCAGGATATATAGGAATGATATGATAAGGACATATAAAATACTGAGAGGAATTGACAAGGTAGACAGAGACAGAATGTTCCAGAGATGGGACACAACAACAAGGGGTCACATTTGGAAGTTGAAGACTCAGATGAATCACAGGGATGTTAGGAAGTATTTCTTCAATCACAGAGTTGTCAGGAAGTTGAATAGTCTGGGAAGTGATGTAGTGGAGACAGGATCCACTCATAGCTTTAAGAAAAGGTGTGATAAAGCTCAGGGAGCAGGAAGAGTGACCTAGTAGCGGACAGTGAAGAGGCGGGACCAGGAGCTGTGAATCGACCCCTTCCACCACAACTAGGTGAGTACACACACACAAAGAAGAATGTTCTGAGGATGTCTGGCAGACATACAAACAATAACAAATTTTATCATGGTATATATCTTTGTTTATAGTCCCCGTGTGTGTGTGTGCGTGTGTGTGTGTGTGTGTGTGTGTGTGTGTGTGTGTGTGTGTGTGTGTGTGTGTGTGTGTGTGTGTGTGTGTGTGTGTACTCACCTAGTTGTGGTTGATGGGTCGATTCACAGTTCCTGGCGCCGCCTCTTCACTAGTCACTACTAGGTCACTCTCCCTGCTCCATGAGCTTTATCATACTTCTTCTTAAAGCTAAGAATAGATCCTGCCTCCACTACATCACTTTCCAGACTATTCCACTTCCTGATAACTCTGTGACTGAAGAAATACTTCCTAACATACCTGTGATTCAGAGTCTTCAACTTCCAATTGTGACCCCTTGTTCCTGTGTCCCATTTCTGGAACATCCTGTCTCTACCCATCTTGTCAATTCCTCTCAGTATTTTATATGTAATATCATATCTCCCCTATCTCTCCTGTCCTCCAGCATCGTCAGGTCGATTTCCCTTAACGTTTCCTCGTAGGACATACCCCTTAGCTCCAGGTCTAGCCTTGTTGCAAACCTTTACATTTCCTCTAATTTCCTTACGTGTTTTCTAGGTGTGGGTTCCAAACTGGTGCTGCATACTCTAATATACGCCTGACGTACACAGTGTACAGGGTCCTGAATGATTACTTATTGAGTTGTCGGAAGGCTATTCTTAGGTTTGCTAGGTGCCCATATGCTGCAGCAGTTATTTGGTTGATGTGCGCCTCAGGAGATGTGCCCGTGTTATACTCACCCCAAGATCATTTTCCTTGAGTGAGGTTTGTAGTCTCTGCCCCCTCCCCCCCTAGACTGTATTCCGTCTGCGGTCTTCTTTGCCCTTCCCCAATCTTTATGACTTTGCACTTGGTGGGGTTGAACTCCAGGAGCCAGTTTCTGGACCAGCCCTGCAGCCTGTTCAGATCCCTTTGTAGTTCTGCCTGGTCCTCCTCTGATTGAATTCTCCTCATTAACTTCACATCGTCTGCACACAGGGACACTTCTGAGTCTATTCCTTCCTACAGATGTAGTAATCTACGAGAGAGATACTGGGGATATCTCTCTCATTAGTTAACTTTAAAGATGTGTATGGTTTTAGAGAAAAAGTACGTTAGAATAGGAGTAAAATTAAAAGAATTGTGGAATGAAATAAGATTTATGTCACCAAATTAAAGATAAGCAAATGTGATTGAGTAGGAGAATGAGATATTTTAGCAAGAGGTTGGATCAATTAGCACGAATGTTGGCAAGACGTATGTTTCAAAATATAGGTAGAGAGTATTAACGGGAGAGACAACAGTATGCTTATGGTTAATAAGAATTTATTGCTCTCCGACAACACTACGACAACACTACGACATGCTGGAGGAAGTCATGAAGAGGACGTAAAACAGTGCAGTGTAAACTTAGGAATTAACTGTAAATGTGTTTTCAAGTTCTTGTGACTACAATAACATAGTTGCAGGAAAAATGGGAAAAACTCACCGACGAAATGATAAAGTAAAAATTGCGGTAAAGGAAAAAAAATGGTTTATGGTTCGTATGATTCAAAATGATATCAATGAAGAGAACGAAACAGAAAAAAACATTAAAGAGACAATAGGAGAAAGAACAGTATGTTATAGGAAAAAATGTTGAGAATAAGAAATATTTTGATAGAGGTAAGATGATTAATTATAAGAGTCAAATGAAGAAAATATTTTCAGAAACAATTGAAAGCAGATGATGAAACAAAAATAAAGATGTCTAGCCATAGACTAGAGGACATGAAATCTTTCAGAACTGAAGAAGACTGTTAATTCAGAGAAGCAACAAAGAGAAGGAAGCAAAGAGCAGCAGGGATGGCTGAGATAATTAATGAAATGCTGAAAATAATATTAGAATAGTTGCAAGGTTGTGTGCAATATGAATAAATTATCAGTGAATTAGTGAAGTGCACAGTCAAATTACTGTTCTAAATGTACAAGTGAGAATATAATTTTACAGGTTAATAAGGCTTTTTAGAAAGATTTTTAGCAGAACTGTGACTGACAATGACTTGAAAGACAGAAAGCAGGACTACTGAAGTGCATTTAGAAAAGGGTAAGGGTGAATAGATCAAGTGTTTGCGTTTATAATTTTTAATGAAGAGTATTTAAATAATAGAAGAAGCTGTTTGTTGCATTTGTTTATTTGAAAAATCTTATGACAGGATGGTTGATGTCCAATGTGACTAATAATAATAACTATTATTATTATTATTATTATTAGTTCTATAAGTACATGTACAAGGTATATAGATCTAGCTGACATCAGTGACATACTACTAAATAGAAAGCCACTGGTTATGCAAAGCATTTCGGGCAAATTAGGTCAATTTGTCCCAAGATGCGACCCACACCAGTCGACTAACACCCAGGTACACATTTTACTGATGGTTGAACAGGGACATCACCTGTAAGGGATTTGGAGCATACTAAGCCAAGCCAGAAGGACACCCGCAGCCATCCCCGAGTGGTTCTTTCGAGGAGCTGTCTATGCTCCAGCCCTGGGCCTTGGGAATTCAAGTTATGAGTAAATAATTGCCCCAAAGGAGCACATATTTCAGCATTTCACTTGAACGTAATGTTGAATGGAAACTTACTTATTTGGGCTCATTGGCCCACCCATTACTGCCGTCTATAGAATAGTTTCATTCACCTTGTGTCTACAAAAACTGCAGCTCCTAAGTTTAATAAGTAAGACTGAAACCTACCTTCCTCTTTGTAAGGTGAGTGGTGGTGCTGAGAACATCACATACGACAGGTATGGGTGACTTGATAGAAGCAGAAGTGCCTTTGAGGAATGTCGTACTGTCCTCCACTCATTCGGTAAATTTGCAACGCTCGCATTGTTACACTACACTGTAATTCAAGATTTGTCCTTTTGTGGTAATTTCACAACAGGACGATAGTTACACTTTACTGTAATAGTTCTACCGCGAATTGTTGAGATTGTCACTGAGAAACAAAAACGCGCTGACAACTATTGTTCTTTGTTTTCCCCGCGTGAAACACGTTTCCCCGTCCTCTCCTGAAGTCAATCTGCCCTGCGTAGCGCCCTCAGCCCTCGCTTCATCTTTCTTACAAAGGATTTACTGAATTCACCATTATTACTCTTCCTTGCTAAACACTGCAACAGTATTCAATACAAGATAGTAGATTTCTCAACTTAAGACTTACCCAGTGTTTTACGATAGCCTTAACTTGTAAACAAAGTGATGCAGGGTTTTCCTGAAATTTTCCTGCAACGGGAAAGAGTCCTTTTTCTCTGCCACTCATATTACATGAACACTTGGTGCAACACAAGGTGGCGTGGCTTCCTATGACCTCTTAGCCACATACGGAATCAATTAAACTGTTGATCAGGAAGCAAGACGCCATTTGCCCTTCCAGGAGGGTTGAGTCCCTCATGTCCCTCAGAGGGGGGCTGAAAGGCTGAAGGGGGCTGATACCCCTTTCCTGGAGAAATTTCTCCACAACTGTCTTATGGAAACACGTCCTAATGTTTTCCACCTGTAACGCGACTCGATTCCCGGAGCTCAGTGTGTGAGCTGAGTGCGCTTGAGGTCGCGCCGTGTGGTGAAAATGACTGAAATTAAAAGCTAGAGACAGCTGACGAGTTATCATAGAGTGAGATCAAAGTTTGTGTGTATAGGAAAGATACAAACAAACTTTCTAAGGAATCAATGCAAGTGTTAGATGCACACACAACCCGCACATATAAAAGGAGAGGAGCTTACGACGACGTTTCGGTCCGACTTGGACCATTTACAAAGTCACACAAACACGAAGGACAGGTGGAAGGGGTATTTATAGGCAGGCAGACAGGGGAGGGTACAAGAAAGTGGTGGAGGGGTAAAGGAGGTAGGAGTGATAGTGGTAGTGGTAGTTGAGTCAGTCATAAACTAGGAAAGGAGCACTGCAAAGACGCTGGCGTCCCGCAAGGGTAAGAACAAGAACACAGTGGGGAAAAATTTAAATAAAATAGAGGACAAATACAAGGCAAAAGAAAAGAAAAGAAATAGAACCCAGAGGAGAAAAGAGAAAGAGGAGAAGGGGGAAGAGAAAGAAGGGGAAGGAATCAGGTTAAGTCACGGGTGTTCTGAAGTTTGGAGCATTAACAATGTAATGGGAGAGGAAAGCATCTACAGAGACAAAGCCAGGGCTAAGATTCATACAGGGAAAGTCGTAAGCTCCTCTCCTTTTATATGTGCGGGTTGTGTGTGTATTGTTCCAGTCACGGTATTGTGCCTTTTTTTGTTATTTATAAGTGCTAGATGAGTTGATAATAAAGTGCTCTTGTGTGATTCAAGAGAAGTTGGGAAAGGTTGGAAGGTTGTGTAAAGAGAAAAAATTAAAATATCGATATATATATATATATATATATATATATATATATATATATATATATATATATATATATATATATATATATATATATATATATATATATATATATAAATTTAAAGTTTGGAAGTAAGATTTGAAGAAATGAGCATACTGACAGAAAATGTGCTTAGATTCCAAGGCATGCTGGTGGTTCTATGAAGGAGGTGGCTGGTGGTTCTATGAAGGAGGTGGCTGGTGGTTCTATGAAGGAGGTGGCTGGTGGTTCTATGAAGGAGGTGGCTGGTGGTTCTATGAAGGAGGTGGCTGGTGGTTCTATGAGGAGGTGGCTGGTGGTTCTATGAAGGAGGTGGCTGGTGGTTCTATGAAGGAATTCACGAAATATAGAGAATGTTGTAGAAATGTTGAGAAAGGAAATTGTCACTAGATGCATAACGTAAAATGTAGCAGTGCCAACTCATTGTTTTAATTGTGAAGCAGTGAGAGGGTTCTGAAGGAATTGTAACTGTTGTTTCATAAGTCACTTTGTGAAGTGAATTTTATGTACCGAATAAGCAGTGAAGAAATTATAGGATCATCCTGACACATCCAGGCTTCAACACGACGCCTGTCAACACAACTTCCGTCACTCGGCGCCTCACTGAGAATATGGAAATGAACGTCAATATTAAATACAGATATGTTTTTTAATATACAGGTAAGTAGCGGATCGACTCTTTAATTTGTCCGAATGCCTTCTTTAAATTATGATAAGTACAAGATTTCTGAAAACGATGAAGTCCATAGAGATGTTCCTTCAGTATGATGGAGTGTGGCGTTACTGTGTGGCGCATTATGATGATGGAAGGTATTTTATATGGATTGCAACAAAGTATAAATAAGATGGAAGATTCCCTCACAAAAGCGGAGTAGGAAAGACCAAATATCACAGATAGAATACCTGCATAGTCGTTAGGACCCCACTGCCATTACAGTTTATGTTGATGAAATACCTTCAGCTCACCCCATCTCCAATATCCCCTACCCTCTCCAACAAAAGATACGTGAGGTTGGGAGGGGAGTTGAAGCAGACTGAGAAGCAATAACTTAGAGCTTCCAGGCGGCCTAACCAGTATCTCATCAAACTGGCCATATATATTCATAGCAATTTTTGTAACCTGGAAATAACATCAGAAAATATCACTCACATGAACCAAGAAAACTAGTGTATCAGCCACCTGTTGTTGCTAGCACAGTGTTTAATATAATGGTATAAAACAACGTCACAATAGCAAGTTGTTTATGGTAACTACTGTAGGTTGGTCGGCCATATATTTTTAGGTTTGTACGTGTGCATTACTCTAGCCGCCACATTGATGAACTTCCAGTGTTGAGCTACAGTTACTGGGTCCACCAATTTACTATTATTTTCCTAATTATTGAGATGTTTTTCATATTCGAATAAGAAACTGGGTATTGAATCCTTCTAATACAACCCTCCTTTAAGGCAACAAGGGAACACATAATCTTGAGCAAAGTAAACATGCTCATCAGAGATCCAGTGAGCTGCTCTTTTTTAATAACTGGTAATTTTTGTATTATCTTTAAATGAGTCCTTTCCATAAAGTTTTAAATGACTTTAACTGTATTCTCTGGTAATTCTGGATGGTTCCAGTATTTGTACTTCTGATAATGAGCCTACAGTTTTCTCGAAACTTCAAAACTTTCCTAGTTTCTAGTTAGATCTAATATATATATATATATATATATATATATATATATATATATATATATATATATATATATATATATATATATATATATATATATATATATATATATATAAAATATATATATATATATATATATATATATATATATATATATATATATATATATATATATATACACATACATACATATAAATGCTTTATTAATAGACAGAATACATTTATAAAACACACAAACATGAACATGAATACAATGGTACAATATGTCAAAGATTATGAATCTCCTCCAGCTCCTCCGAAGCCGGACGCGAGCCGAGTATGCAGCATGCGTTTCCCTCTGGATGGCCACGCTGAGACGCTGGAACATGAACGTGGCTGCCCTTGGGTCCCTGGTGGTGTCGATGAGTCTGGAACCCAGCTCTTTAAGGAAACGTGTTGCATTTTTTCCCCACGCTCCCAAGGTCTCCGATCCCACTGGAACAAATTTATACTGTTGGCTTATGTCCCTGTACTTGCCGATCTTGTACTCCTCTCTGTGGTCAGCAGCTCCTCCCTGTCGCCCAACACTGTGATGGATGTAGGTGTCAGCCAGTGTCGACACGCAGGTATAATCCCATGCTAAGAGCTTGCCATTCTTCCAAGGATAGATGGTGATCCCGTCGGGGCGGTTTGCTGGGTTGTGGGCGTTGTTGGCTGCTAGTGATCGAGGCTCTCTCTCGGCTGGGCATCCAGCTGTAGCGAGGGTTCTCTTTATGATGTCGTTGACCTCATTGTGTCTTGCATGCCAACCCTTGGTTTTTATATATATATATATATATATATATATATATAGTGCCGAATAGGTAAAACTTGCTATTTTGTCTTAAATAGCCACAATCTTCTTGCCGAATAAGACAAGCGAAAAATTGTGTATGCAATAATTTCACAAAAATCATTCTGAACCAAACGATAAAAAAATGTATTTCATTGTGTTTATTTATTATTAAATTATTGTAAACTTATCTAAAATATATTTAGTTGGATTAGGGTAAATTAAATTGCGTTTGTTATAATAAGGTCAGGTAACTTTTCTAAAGTTCTTTAGGAACAAAATTATTAATTTTTACATTAACATAAATTAAAAAAATATGTCTTTAAACGTATAAGAATTTTTTATTTTAGAAAGGACTTAATTTTAAATGAGTTCTTTCTTATTGACCAGTTTTACCTATTCGGCACGACATATCTATATATATATATATAATGTGTACTCACCTAGTTGTACTCACCTAGTTGTTGTTGCAGGGGTCGAGTCATAGCTCCTGGCCCCGCCTCTTCACTGGCCGCTACTGGGTCACTCTCCCTGCGCCTTGAGCTTTATCATACCTCTTCTTAAAGCTATGTATGGAACCTGCCTCCACTACATCGCTTCCCAAACTATTCCACTTCCCGACCACTCTGTGACTGAAGAAATACTTCCTAACATCCCTGTGATTCATCTGAGTCTTCAACTTCCAACTGTGTCCCCTTGTTGCTGTGTCCCATATCTGGAACATTCTGTCCCTGTCCACCTTGTCAATTCCTCTCAGTATTTTATATGTCGTTATCATATCCCTACTATCTATCCTGGCCTCCAGTGTCGTCAGGTCGATTTCCCTTAACCTCTCCTCGTCGGACATACCCTTAGCTCCGGGACTAGTCTTGTTGCAAACCTTTGCACTTTCTCTAGTTTCTTTACGTTCTTGGCTAGGTGTGGGTTCCAAACTGGTGCTGCATACTCCAATATGGGCCTAACGTACACAGTGTACAGGGTCCTGAACGATTCCTTATTAAGATGTCAAAATGCTGTTCTTAGGTTTGCTAGGCGCCTGTATGCTGCAGCAGTTATTTGGTTGATGTTCGCCTCAGGAGATGTGCCTGGTGTTATACTCACCCCAAGATCTTTTTCCTTGAGTGAGGTTTGTAGTCTTTGGCCCCCTAGACTGTACTCCGTCTGCGGTCTTCTTTGCCCTTCCCCAATCTTCATGGCTTTGCACTTGGTGGGGTTGAACTCCAGGAGCCATTCGCTGGACCAGGCTTGCAGCCTGTCCAGATCCCTCTGTAATTCTGCCTGGTCCTCGTCCGATTGAATTCTTCTCATCAACTTCACATCATCTGCAAACAGGGACACTTCGCAGTCTATTCCTTCCGTCATGTCGTTCACAAATACCAGAAACAGCACCGGTCCTAGGACTGATCCCTGTGGCACCCCGCTCGTTACTGGTGCCTACTCTGACACCTCGCCACGTACCATGACTCGCTGTTGTCTTCCGGACAGGTATTCCCTGATCCATTGCAGAGCCTTCCCTGTTATTCCTGCTGGTCCTCCAGCTTTTGCACTAATCTCTTGTGTGGAACTGTGTCAAACGCCTTCTTGCAGTCCAAGAAAATGCAATCTACCCACCCCTCTCTCTCTTGTCTTACTGCCGTTACACTGTCATAGAACTCCAGTAGGTTTGTAACGCAGGATTTTCCATCCCTGAAACCATGCTGGCTGTCGTTGATAAGCTCGTTTCTTTCTAGGTGCTCCACCACTCTTCTCCTGATAATCTTCTCCATTACCTTGCATACTATACATGTCAATGAAACTGGTCTGTAGCTTAGTGCTTCGTGTCTGTCTCCTTTTTTAAAAATTGGGACTACATTTGCTGTCTTCCATACCTCAGGTAGTCGCCCTGTTTCGATGGATGTGTTGAAGATTGTTGTTAGTGGTACACATAGCGCCTCTGCTCCCTCTCTCAGGATCCATGGAGAAATGTTATCCGGCCCCATCGCCTTTGAGGTATCTAGCTCGCTTAGCAGCCTGTGTGTGTGTGTGTTTTCTGTCAATGTATTTTGTCTATTAATAAAGTTAACATGTAATATAAAATATAGGGGTGGTAAGAGAAGAAAATATTCAAACAGCTCCGGGGAGAACCTTGATTTTTAAATACCACTTTGGTATTAAAATTCTTAAGAAAGGAAGGTATATCAACCAAGTTTTCATGGTAAGGGAGAACCAACATATTTTTGGTTGAATAGGGTTGGTTGTCCCTTTTTGGATTGTAAAAAGTATTTCTAGCTATTTTAAAAGATTTATCAATTACGTTTCTTGGGTATTTTAAATCATTAGCTATTTCATAAATTTTAGAGATTTCTTCATCTATGAACTAAGATTAAAACAACATAAATATAGCATTAGAACTGGACAAGATTCTAATGCTCTATTTATTCATGTGAGAGATTTTAACCATCCAATTGATTTTCAAAATGCTGAGAAAGTTGTATCAAGCAAGTCCATGGTTGAAAGGAATATAATAGAATCATGTTTCATAAAAAGTAGTTTTGAAAATAATATGAATATTTCTTTTTGTTTATATAAATTGGATTCATTTATAATTAATAAAATTTGGGAACAATTTAATGATAAAATGGACTAATCTTAATTCTTGGGAAGAGTTTCAGGTCCTTTCTTATGTTCCTCTTCACAGAGTCGTGCGACGTTACGCTACTGTGAGGTGTTGTCTTTGTTAGTGTGATGTGACTGTGAGGTGTAGTCTTGTCCCTTTATAAGCCACCTTGTCATGTTTCCTTTTATAGTTCCTTGATAATGTGAGTAATCACGAAAGGGCTTGGAATTCCTCTATTTTTTCATAGTGGTTGTCTTGCATATATATATATATATATATATATATATATATATATATATATATATATATATATATATATATATATATATATATATATATATATATATATATATATATATATATATATATATATATATATATATATATATATATATAATATATATATATATATATCCAATATAGGTAGTAGGTTGGTAGACAGCAACCACCCAGGAGGTACTACCGTCCTGCCAGGTGACTGTGAAACAGAAACCTGAAACTGTTTTACATGATGGTAGGATTGCTGGTGTCTTTTTTCTGTCTCATAAACACGCTGGATAACAGGTATATCTAGCTACTTCTACTTACACCTTAGGTCACACTACACTGGCATACACATGCATATATATACATACACACATCTAGGTTTTTCTTCTTTTTCTTAATAGCTCTTGTTCTTTTTATTTTCTCTATTGTCTATGGGGAAGTGGAAAAGAATCTTTCCTCCGTAAGCCATGCGTGTCGTATGAGGCGACTAAGATGCCGGGAGCAATGGGCTAGTAACCCTTCTCCTGTACAAATCTACTAAAAACGAGAAGAAGAAAAACTTTATAAAACTGGGTTGTCTGAATGTGCGTGGATGTAGTGCGGATGATAAGAAAGAGATGATTGCCGATGTTATGAATGAAAAGAAGTTGGATGTCCTGGCCCTAAGCGAAACAAAGCTGAAGGGGGTAGGCGAGTTTCAGTGGGGAGAAATAAATGGGATTAAGTCAGGAGTATCTGAGAGAGTTAGAGCTAAGGAAGGTAGCAATAATGTTGAAGGATCAGTTATGGAAGGAAAAGAGGGAATATAAATGTGTAAATTCAAGGATTAGGTGGATTAAAATAAGGGTCGGATGCGAAAAGTGGGTCATAATAAGCGTGTATGCACCTGGAGAAGAGAGGAGTGTAGAAGAGAGAGAGATTTTGGGAGATGTTAAGCGAATGTATAGGAACTTTTGAACCAAATGAGAGAGTAATTGTGGTAGGGGACCTAAATGCTAAAGTGGGAGAAACATGCAGAGAGGGTGTAGTAGGTAAGTTTGGGGTGCCAGGTGTAAATGATAATGGGAGCCCTTTTATTGAACTTTGTATAGAAAGGGGTTTAGTTATAGGTAATACATATTTTAAGAAAAAGAGGATAAATAAGTATACAAGATATGATGTAGGGCGTAATGACAGTAGTTTGTTGGACTATGTATTGGTAGATAAAAGACTGTTGAGTAGACTTCAGGATGTACATGTTTATAGAGGGGCCACAGATATATCAGATCACTTTTTAGTTATAGCTACAGTGGGAGTAAAAGGTAGATGGGATACTAGGAAAATAGAATCAGTAAGTAAAAGAGAGGTGAAGGTTTATAAACTAAAAGAGGAGGCAGTTAGGGTAAGATATAAACAACTATTGGAGGATAGATGGGCTAGTGAGAGTGTAGGCAATGGGGTCGAAAATGTATGGGGTAGATTTAAAAATGTAGTGTTAGAGTGTTCAGCAGAAGTTTGTGGTTACAGGCGAGTGGGTGCGGAGGGAAGAGGAGCGATTGGTGGAATGATGATGTAAAGAGAGTAGTAAGGGAGAAAAAGTTAGCATATGAGAGGTTTTTACAAAGTAGAAGTGATGCAAGGAGGGAAGAGTATATGGAGAGAAAAAGAGAGGTTAAAAGAGTGGTGAAGCAATGTAAAAGAGAGCAGATGAGAGAGTGGGTGAGATGTTATCAGCAAATTTTGTTGAAAATAAGAAAAAGTTTTGGAATGAGATTAATAAGTTGAGGAAGCCTAGAGAACAAATGGATTTGACAGTTAAAAATAGGAGAGGAGAGTTATTAAATGGAGAGTTAGAGGTATCGGGAAGATGGAGAGAATATTTTGAGGATTTGTTAAATGTTGATGAAGACAGGGAAGCTGTGATTTCGTGTGTAGGGCAAGGAGGAATAACATCTTGTAGGAGTGTGGAAGAGCCAGTTGTGGGTGTAGGGGAAGTTCGTGAGGCAGTGGGTAGAATGAAAGGGGTAAGGCAGCTGGGATTGATGGGATAAAGATAGAAATGTTAAAAGCAGGTGGGGATATAATTTTGGAGTGGTTGGTGCTATTATTTAATAAATGTATGGAAGAGGGTAAGGTACCTAGGGATTGGCAGAGAGCGTGTATTGTTCCTTTGTATAAAGGCAAAGGGGACAAAAGAGAGTGCAAAAATTATAGGGAATAAGTCTGTTGAGTGTACCAGGTAAAGTGTATGGTAGAGTTATTATTGAAAGAATTAAGAGTAAAACAGAAAGCAGGATAGCAGATGAACAAGGGGGCTTTAGGAAAGGTAGGGGTGTGTAGACCAAGTGTTTACAGTGAAACATATAGGTGAACAGTATTTGGATAAGGGTAAAGATGTTTTGTGGCATTTATGGATTTGGAAAAGGCGTATGATAGGGTAGATAGGGGGCAATGTGGCAGATGTTGCAGGTGTATGGAATAGGAGGAAGGTTACTGAAAGCAGTGAAGAGTTTTTATGAGGATAGTGAGGCTCAGGTTAGAGTGTGTAGGAGGGAAGGGACTATTTCCCAGTAAAAGTGGGCCTTAGACAAGGATGTGTGATAAAACCGTGGTTGTTCAATATATTTATAGATGGGGTTGTAAGAGAAGTGAATGCGAGGGTCTTGGCAAGAGGTGTTGGGCTAAAAGATAAAGAAGCAAATACAAAGTGGGAGTTGTCACAGTTGCTTTTGCTGATGACACTGTGCTTTGGGAGATTCTGAAGAGAAGCTGCAGAGGTTGGTGGATGAATTTGGTAGGGTGTGTAAAAGAAGAAAATTGAAAGTGAATATAGGAAAGAGTAAGGTGATGAGGATAACAAAAGAATAGGTGACGAAAGATTGGATATCAGATTGGAGGAGAGAGTATGGAGGAGGTGAATGTATTCAGATATTTGGGAGTGGACATGTCGGCGGATGGATCTATGAAGGATGAGGTGAATCATAGAATTGATGAGGGGAAAAGGGTGAGTGGAGCACTTCGGAGTCTGTGGAGACAAAGAACCTTGTCCATGGAAGTAAAGAGGGAATGTATGAGAGTATAGTTATACCAACGCTCTTATATGGGTGTGAAGCATGGGTGATGAATGTTGCAACGAGGAGAAGGCTGGAGGCAGTGGAGATGTCATGTCTGAGGTCAATGTGTGGTGTGAATATAATGCAGAGAATTAGGAGTTTGGAAATTAGGAGGAGGTGCGGGATTACCAAAACGATTGTCCAGAGAGCTGAGGAGGGTTGTTGAGGTGGTTTGGACATGTAGAGAGAATGGAACGAGACAGAGTGACTTCGAGAGTGTATAAATCTGTAGTGGAGGGAAGGCGGGGTAGGGTCGGCCTAGGAAAGGTTGGAGGGAGGGGTAAAGGAAGTTTTGTGCGAGGGCTTGGACTTCAGCAAGCATGTGTGAGCGTATTTGATAGGAGTGAATGGAGGCATATGGTTTTTAATACTTGACGTGCTGTTGGAGTGTGAGCAAAGTAACATTTATGAAGGGATTCAGGGAAACCGGCAGGCCGGACTTGAGTTCATTCTGAACATAACGAAAAAAATATACTTCATTGTGTTTGTTTATTATTAAATTAATGTTAACGTATCTAAAATATATTTAGTTGGGTTAGGCTAAATTAAATTGCGCTTGTTGTAATAAGGTTAGGTAGGTTTTCAAAGTTTCTCTTGGTACAAAATTATAAATTCTTACATTAACATAAATGAAAAAAATATATCTTTAAACGTATAAGAGAAAATTTTAGAAAGGACTTAATTTTAAATGAGTTCTTGCTAATTGGCCAGTTTTACCTAATCGGCACGACATATATATATATATATATATATATATATCTCCACGATATATATATATATATATATATATATCGTGGCGATTAGGTAAAACTTGCGATTTTGGCTTAAATAGCAACGCTCTTCTTGCCATATAAGACAAGCGAAAATTTGTGTATGCAATAATTTCGCAAAAATCCTTCTGAACCTAACGAAAAAAATATATTTCATTGTGTTTGTTTATTATTAAATTATTGTAAACTAAGTGTGGATCCTGCCTGTATTCGCTGTCTATGTCATTTCACTTCTTTTTCACTCTAAAACTAAAAAAAAAAATTGTAATATCCTTTTGACTCATCTGTTCTTAACTTCTATCTGTGCCCTGGTGTACCTGAACTCTGCCTCCTGAGGGAAGATATGAGAGAGATTTTTCTTAGCACACGTTCTGCCTCACTCTCTCAATAAACACGCACTAGACCCACGTAAACTATCATACGACAACAACGAAGCAACCAAGTCATTAATGGTAGTACTGTGTTGGGAGAAGTACAATGTTATGAAAATGATAGCGCAGTGATAACCAGAAGAATAACCAATGCAACTACAAATAGGTGAGTAAAAATAGGTGAGTACACACACAATGCTGATTCTTAAATCATACCCAGGGACACGGAAGGAAAAGCGGTGAATGGGAAGAGGAGGGGTAAATTTTTTAATCATGGACTGTAGTTGCTTAACGAAAAAAAAAGTCCACGCAAAAAAATCCACACTAAATTATGACCACATTCGCCCCCCCTTCCTCCAAAAAAAAAAGACAGATGTAGTTGCTTGAAAAAAAATCTTCAGCGAGTTAACACTAAATTCTGATCACTTTCGGACAAAAACAAACAAACTGGGAACTTCGCTGTAGTTGTTTACTATATGAAGAAAAACGCCAGTGAAAACATAACAGCAACTGAAAATAACTTGAAACAAACAGGAGAGGAGGACCTGACCAAGTAGACAAATTTTCATAGAATAGGGAGATACTGAAGCCGAAAAAATCGGTAAATCTAATTGATTTTAGAGACAGAAACAGTGTAAAACAGGATCCTGCAGTAGAAACTACAAGAAAAGGAAACAAAATACTAGCAGGTGTGCCTCGACCATGTCAGAATGTGAGTAGAATGACAGAAACTGAGAGGATACAAAGATACAATGGCAACCCACAGAACAACCTCAACCACTAACCTCCCACTACAACCAATTAAATTAACCCAAAACTATCCACACTCTGCACTCCCAGCTCCCACTTTCCCCAGCACAAACCCCACCTACACAACAGCCTCCCATAGTATCCTGCCAGGTCTCCCACTCCCCCAGCCCCCAGAATACACTCTAGAAAAATAAGCTGAAGGTATGGTACACCAACGCAGACAGAATAACAATAAGAATGAGGAGTGGAATGAGAGAATCATAGGGGCATCCCTAGACAAGATAGCACTCACAGAAACTAAGCTTGTGGGAATAATAACATGCAATCTTTCTTACTGGATATTGGATCCTGAGGAAAGGTAGAGGGAACAAAGGAGGAGGAGGCATTGACTGAAGGGAAGTAAGGGTCTACAAATAAAGAACATGTCAGAATGGTGGTCCCAAGTTGGTGATTATAGTAATTTAACAATCCACCGCAGAATAGCAAGAGGCCAAAACATAAGTACGATGAGAGCAACAGAGCAATGGCAGACACCCTAGCCAAGGTTGCCAGAAAAGCCAACATAGGCAGTGAAAAGTTACAATTTGTGGGTGATTTCAATCACAAGGAGATTGACTGAGAAAACCTGGAGCAATGCGGGGTAAAAAAAAAAAAAAAGAGGGTAAAGATGATGTAGGCGGCACTGGAAAACATCATGCATGAACATGTTAGGGACATTACTAGAAAGAGAGAGAGGGAGAGGAGAGGATGAACCTGCAATGCTGGACCTTATATTCACTTTAAGTAGATCAAATGCTGAGGACATCACATATGAAAGGTCCCTTGGAGCTAGTGATCACATGATCCTGAGCTTCAAATACATTCTGCACGGAGGCAGAGAGGAGATTCGTACCCAAGGGCAACAGGAACAATTGGAAGATTAGAACGAGCCCTTGGTTCACCCAAAGGTGAAAATACAAAAAAAAATGTGCGTTAGAGAATGGAAAATGTATACAAGACAAACGACCCAGGAAAATAAGGAGATTAACCGAAGTGCCAGAAACGAATATGCACAGATAAGGAGGGTGGCCCAGCGGCAATACGAGAATGACACAGCATCGAACGCTAAATCTGAACCACAGCTGTTGTACAGCCACATCAGGAGCAAAACAAGAATAAAGGACCAGGTAATCAGGCTGAAGAAGGAAGGAGTGGAGCTCACAAGAAATGACCGAGACGTATGAGAGGAGCTCAACATGAGATTTAAAGAAGTATTCACAGTGGAGACAGAAAGGTCTCTAGAAACACGGAGTGGTGGGGTACACCATCAAATGTTGGACACAATACATACAAACGAGGAGGAAGTGAAGAGGATCCTAAGCCGGACAACATCTCTCCATGGGTCCTGAGAGAGGCACAGAGGCGCTCTGTGTACCACTAACAACAATCTTCAACACATCTATCGTAACAGGGCGACTACCTTAGGTATGGAAGACAGCAAATGTAGACCCAGTTTTTAAAATAGGAGACAGACATGCAGCATTAAACTACAGACCAGTATCACTGACATGCATAGTGCACAAAGTCATTGAGATAATTATCAGAAGAGTGGTGGAGCATCTAGAAAGGAATGAGCTTATCAATGACAACCAGCATGGATTCAGGGATGGGAAACCCTGTGCCAAAAACCTCCTGGAGTTCTATGACCAGGTGACAGCAATAAGACAAGAGAGAGAGGGTGGGTAGATTGCATTTTCTTGGACTGTAAAAAGGCCTTTGATACAGTTCCACACAAGAGATTAGTGCAAAAGCTGGAAGACCAGGTAGGTATAATAGGAAGGCACTGCAGTGGATCAGAGAATACCTGATGGGAAGGCAACAACGAGTCATGGCACGTTATGAGGTGTCAGAGTGGACGCCTGTGACGAGCAGGGTTCCACAGGGGTTAGTTCTAGGACCAGAGCTGTTCCTGGTATATGTGAATGACATGACGAAGGAATAGACTCAGAACTGTCTGTTTGCATACGTTGTAAAGTTAATGAGGAGAATTCAATCGGAGGAGGACCAGACAGGAGTACAAAGGGATCTGGACAGGCTACAGGCCAGGTCTAGCAACTGGCTCCTGGAGTTCAACCTCGTCAAGTGCAAAATCACGAAGATCGCGGAAGGGCAAAAAAGACCACAGACAGAATAAAGCCTAGGGAGCCAAAGACTACAAATCTCACTCAAGGAAAAGGATCTTGGTAAGTATAATACCGAACATATCTCATGAGGCGCACATCAAACAAATAACTGCTGCAGCATATGAGGGACTAGCAAACCTAAGAATAGCTTTCCGACATCTCAGTAAGGAGTATAGGCCTGATGTATACACTGTATACATCAGGCCTATATTGGAGTATGCAGCAGCAGTTTGGAACCCACACCTGGGCAAGCACGCCAAGAAATTTGAGAAAGTGCAAAGGTTTGCAACGAGACTAGTCCCGGAGCTAAGGGGCATGTCCTATGAGGAGAAGTTTAAGAAAATTGACTTTACGCCACTGGAGGACAGGGATGGGGGGGCCTTATAAAAACATCAAATACTGAGAGGAATCGACAAGGTGGACAGAGATAAGATGTTCCAATGATGGGACACAGCAATAAGGGGTCACAATTGGAAGTTGAAGACTCAGGTGAGTCACAGAGATGTTAGGAAGTATTTCTTCAGTCACAGAGTTGTCAGGAAGATGAATAGTCTGGAAAGTGAGGTGGTGGAGACAGGCTCCATACATATCTTTAAGAAGAGGTATGATAAAGCTCACGGAGTAGGGAGTGAGTGACCTAGTAGCAACCAGTGAAGAGGCGGGGTTAGAAGCTATGATTCGACCCCTGCAACCATAATTAGGGGAGTACAAAATAAGAAATGGGTGCCCAGAGGTCGAAGTTGAAGACTCAGGGGATCAGAGGAAGATGGGGCTGAAAAGGAAGAATGGATGGAAGAACAATGTATATGGATGGAACAAGAGTGGGGGAAAAAACTGGACTTCAAAAAGTGCTCACAGGCGTTGTAAATATTATGAATCATAACCGAGGGAGCGCAACGACTTCAATGATTTTTTAAGGGCTTTGAGAAGAAATGGGTGCCGACTTCTCTGTTCTCCTATTTCACACTGAGGTACGTTGGCTCTCACGTGGGAAGATTCTAAATCGCGTGCTACGACTCAGATGCTGAATGCAGTTTCCGTGAGGAGATCTCAGCTTATCTTTTGGCGGTGAATGACGCCACCGAAAGTTACTTTCCAGGACTGGACGACCGCTGTACTGATGCGTGGATCTACAGACCCTTGTCAGTCAAGGACAGTGTCATCAGTGATACTGATGTTGCTGCTAAGGTAGAATTTCTTCAAATTCGTGAGGATTCTCAGCTGAACAAGAGCTCCCGACATTTTGGGCAAAAGTGCAGGACTGTCCCATTCTTTCACTGCTGCACTGACCATGTTGATCCAGTCTCCGTCAACCCATCGCTGCGAGGTTGGAGTCTCAGCAACGGTAACACTGAAAACGAAGGCCCGTAATAGGCTTGTGATCGATGTTGACCTGAGGTGTTGCCTGTCCAGCACTGCTCCTCGCTTTGATAGACTTATGGCTGCAAAACAATTCCAACCCTCCCACTGAGTGAATGAGAAGTACGTTTTTGTATGATGTTCAATAGTTCTGTGGAATTTGCAATGTTCTGGCATTTATAAATAACAAAAAAGGCACAATACCGTGACTGAAACAATACACAAATAACCCGCATATTGAAGAGAGGAGTTTACGACGACGTTTCGGTCCGACTTGGACCATTTACAAAGTCACACTAACAAAAGAAGGGAGAGAGGGAGTAATATAGGCCAGCCTGACTGACTGACTGCACTACTACTACTACTACTACTACTACTACTACTACTACCACTATTACTCCTCCACCACTTTCTCTTGTTCCCGCCCCTGTCGGCTGGCCTATATTACTCGCTCCCTCCCTTCTTTTGTTAGTGTAACTTTGTAAATGGTCTAAGTCGGACCGAAACGTCGTCGTAAGCTCCTCTCTTCTACATGCGGGTTATTTGTGTATTCTTCTGGCATTTGTAGAGGCTATGGGGAATTTTTCAAGGTTTTTGTTCAGTGGCATTTTCAATAAACCAAAGTCTTCCTATCATTTTGTTTTATCTTACCTTTTCACAAGGTTCACTATTTCAAAATTTATTATATGGGTCACGGTAATACCCTGAAGAGTCTCGGGGGTCACAGGACGAAAAAGGTTAAGAACCACTGGATTAGTGCTAAAACTGGAAGACCAGGCAGGTATAACTGGGAAGCCACTGCTGGGGATCAGAGAATACCTGACAGGGAGCAAATGGCTCCTGGAGTTCAACCCCACCAAGAGCAAAGTCACGAAAATCGTGAAAGGGCAAAGACGACCACAGACAGAAAATATAACACCGAACACATCTCCTGAGGCGCACATCAACCAAATAACTGCTGTGGCATACGGGCAGCTAGCAAACCTAAGAATAGCATTCTAACATCTCAGTAAGGAGTCGTTCAGGACTCTGTACACCGTGTAAATCAGGCCCATATTGGAGTATGCAACACCAGTTTGGAACCCACACCTGGCCAAGCACATAAACAAAATAGGCAAAGTGCGAAGGTTTGCAACGAGACTAGTCCCGTAGTTATGGGGCATGTCCTTTGAGGACCTGACGACACTGAAGGATAGGAGGGAAAGGGGAGACATGATAATATGTAAAATACTGAGAGGAATTGAAAAGGTGGACAGGGACAGGATGTTTCAAAGATGGGACACACCAACAAGGGGTCACAATTTGAAGTTGAAGACTCAGATGAGTCACAGGGATGTTATGAAATGCTTCTTTAGTCGCAGAGTTGTCAGGAAGTGGAATAGTCTGGAAAGGGAGGTGGTGGAGGCAGGATCCATACATAGCTTTAAGAAGAGATATGATAAAGCTTACGGAGAAGGGAGGGAGTGACCTAGTAGCGACCGTTGAAGAGGCGGGGCCAGGAGTTATGATTCGACCCCTGCAACCACAATTACGTGAGTAAACACACCAGCCCACACACACACACACACACACACACACACACACACACACACACACACACACCATCATACACACGGGGACAGTAAAGAAAGATATACAACATGATAAATTTTGTTATTGTTCATATGGAAAGTTATACACAATATCTGCCAGACATCCTCACAACATTTTTCTCTCTTTCTAGATTTTTTTTTTTGGAGTAGTGTGTTGATATTTTTACTAATTTCAATGTTGCGACAATATATCATCATCCTAAAATTCAGGAAATGTAAGAGAGGGAGAGAGAAAGAGAGGAAAATACAGTGTATGTGTACATAAGCGTACCCACCTGTATGTGACTGAAGGGATGGATTCACAGCTCTTCTGCCTGTGTGTGTACTCACCTATTTGTACTCACCTATTTGTGGTTACAGGGGTCGAGTCATAGCTCCTGGCCCCGCCTCTTCACTGACTGCTACTAGGTCCTCTCTCTCCCTGTGTGTGTGTGTGTGTGTGTGTGTGTGTGTGTGTGTGTGTGTGTGTGTGCGTGTGTTTGGGTGTAGTAACCTATTTGTATTTACCTATTTGTGATTGCAGGGGTCGAATCACAACTCTTGGCCCCGCCTCTTCGCTATTAGGTCCGCTCTATCCCTGCTTAATGATTTTTATCGTATCTCATCTTAAAGCTATGTATGGGTCCTGACAACTATGTATGAGTCCTGATAACTCTATGACTGAAGAAATCCTTCCTAACATCCCTGTGACTCATCTGAGTCTACAACTTTTAGTTGTGACCTCTTGTTGCTGTGTCCCATCTCTGAAACATCCTGTCCCTATCCACATTGTCAGTTTCTCTCAGCATTTTATCTGTCGTTATCATGTCAGCCCTATTCCTCCTAGTCCTCCAGTCTTGTCAGGTCGATTTCCTTTAAACTCTCCTCGTAGGACAAACCCCTTAGCTCCGGGACTAGTCTTGTTGCTAACCTTTGCACTTCTGCAATTTCTTGACGTGCTTGACCAGGTGTAGGATCCATACTGGTGCTGCATACTCCAATACAGAGTCTTGAACGATTCCTTGCTAATGTGACGAAACACTATTCTTAGGTTTGCCAGGCGCCCATATACTACAGCATTTATTTGGTTGATGTGAGGTTAGGTTAGGTGCTCAGTATGATGCCCAGCTCAAGATCCTTTACGGTGCCCCGTGGCCTGGTGGCTAAAGCTCTCGCTTCACACTGCGAGGTTCTGTGTTCGATTCCCAGTACGGGTAGAAACCGGTTGTCTATGTTCACCCATCAGTAAAATGGGTACCTAGGAGTTAGTCGACTGGTGTGGGTCGCATCCTGGGACAAGGACCTAATTTGCCCGAAATGCTCAGCATAACAAGTGGCTTTCTATATGTCATTGATGTCAGCTATGGCCTGTATACCTTGTACATGTTCATGTAGTAAATAAAGATATATATTAAGTGAGTTTTGCAGCCTCTGACTCTTAGGCTGTACTCCGTCTGCGGTCTTCTTTGTCCTTCCCCAAGCTTCATAACTTTGCACTTGCTAAGGTTAAACTCCAGGAACCATTTGTCGGACCAGGCTTGCACCTTGTGCAGATCACCACGGAGACTTTCGTGT
Source organism: Cherax destructor (assembly GCA_009830355.1). NCBI lineage: Eukaryota > Metazoa > Arthropoda > Malacostraca > Decapoda > Parastacidae > Cherax > Cherax destructor. The sequence goes on along the minus strand of WNWK01001884.1, from coordinate 46,625 downwards.
TCCTCGTCCGCTTGTATTCTCCTCGTTACTTTCACATCATCTGCAAACAGGGACACCTCTGACTCTATCCCTTCCGTCATATCATTCACATATACAAGAAACAGCACCGGACCTAGGACTGACCCTTTTGGGACCCTAACCAACACATGCACCCACTCTGACTCCTCGTCTCGTACAGACACACGTTGTTTTCTTCTTGTCAAGTATTCCCAGATCCATTGCAGTATTTTCCCTCCTGTTTCTGAATGCTCCTCTAGCTTTTCAACCAGTCTCTTGTGTGGTACTTTGTCGAAAGCCTTTTTACAGTCCAGGAAGATGCAGTCTACCCATCCCTCTCTTTTTCTGTCTTACTTTTGTTACCTTGTCATAGAACTCCAATAGATTCCTACGTGCTCCACCACTCTTTTCATTACGATACATGTCAGCGACACTGGTCTGTAATTTAGTGCAACCTGTCTGTCTCCTTTATTAAAAATTGGGACTACATTTGCTGTCTTCCACACCTCAGGCAGTTGCCCCGTTTCGATAAATTTATTGAAGATTGTTGTTAGTAGGACCCAAGGAGAGATATTATCTGGGTCCACTTTCTTCGATGTATCTAGTTCCCCTAACAGTTTCTTCACCTCATCCTCGGTGTGTGCAGTGTGTCCAGCACATGCTGGTGCACCCTACCATGTTGGTTTGCTGGGATCCTCTGTGTCTCCACTGAGAATACCTCCCTGAATCTTGATCTAAGCTCTTCACACACTTCCTGGTCATTCCCTTTGAGATCCCCTCCTTCCTTTCTCTTTTATAATTAAGAGGGAAGCGCTAAACCAGTAGGATTATACAGCATCTGTGGGGGATGTGGAAGGTATTCAGGCTTAATTCAGAGAACTGGACCACAGATCCAATTCCCTATATCAAGAGCCCCTCACCAGTGTCAAGGAACCTTCCTTGAGGGGTCCTTCCATCCTCAGTCTGATTACCTGATCCTTGACTGTTGTTTTCCTCCTGATGTGGCTGTACAACAACTTTGGGTCTGATTTATGTTTTGATCCTGTCATTCTCGTATTGACGCATATTCATTTCAGGCTCTTCAGCTCAACTCCCTGTTTTCCTGGGTCCTTTGCCTTCTCCATACTGTAGCACATTTGGTTTTTGCCTCTCCACATCTCCTGGTAAACCATGGGATCACTCTGGTCTTCCCATTGTTTCTGTTGCCTCTTGGCACCTACTTCACTGCCTTCCATTATTTCGTTTACTGTCTTTCCCTCTAGCTCTCTTACCCACTGCACCTCATGTAGTAATTGCCTCATACTTGTGTAGTTCCCTTTTTGGAAGTTTGGCTTCTCCCGACCTTCTCGTGTTTCTTCACTCTCCATTGTTAACTCTACTTAGTATTCGAAATAAAGACCACACGATCACTAGCGCCTACGGCCCTTTCGTGTGTGATATCCCTATGTGTCCCCTCAAGGGAGGTTCCTGGACGCTAGGGAATTGGATCTGTGCTACATTTGCGTGAATTAAGCCTGAATACCTTCCATCCTCCCCTACAGGCGGTGTATAATCCTACGGGTTTAGCGCTCATCGATGATTATAATAATAATCCCCTATAGCTGAACTGCTCAAGGTGAATACAAGGTTCAGTGGCTGGTTCAATGTGTCTTCTGTCTCTCGTTGTGTCCTTATATATATATATATATATATATATATATATATATATATATATATATATATATATATATATATATATATATATATATATATATATATGATATATATATATAAATATATGATATATATATGATATATATATATAAATGATAATGGGAGCCCTTTGATTGAACTTTGTATAGAAAGGGGTTTAGTTATAGGTAATACATATTTTAAGAAAAAGAGGATAAATAAGTATACAAGATATGATGTAGGGCGTAATGACAGTAGTTTGTTGGACTATGTATTGGTAGATAAAAGACTGTTGAGTAGACTTCAGGATGTACATGTTTATAGAGGGGCTACAGATATATCAGATCACTTTTTAGTTATAGCTACAGTGGGAGAAAAAGGTAGATGGGATACAAGGAAAATAGAATCAGTAAGTAAAGAGAGGTGAAGGTTTATAAACTAAAAGAGGAGGCAGTTAGGGTAAGATATAAACAACTATTGGAGGATAGATGGGTGAGTGAGAGTGTAGGCAATGGGGTCGAAAATGTATGGGGTAGATTTAAAAATGTAGTGTTAGAGTGTTCAGCAGAAGTTTGTGGTTACAGGCGAGTGGGTGCAGGAGGGAAGAGGAGCGATTGGTGGAATGATGATGTAAAGAGAGTAGTAAGGGAGAAAAAGTTAGCATATGAGAGGTTTTACAAAGTAGAAGTGATGCAAGGAGGGAAGAGTATATGGAGAAAAAAAGAGGTTAAAGAGTGGTGAAGCAATGTAAAAGAGAGCAGATGAGAGAGTGGGTGAGATGTTATCAGCAAATTTTGTTGAAAATAAGAAAAAGTTTTGGAATGAGATTAATAAGTTGAGGAAGCCTAGAGAACAAATGGATTTGACAGTTAAAAATAGGAGAGGAGAGTTATTAAATGGAGAGTTAGAGGTATCTGGAAGATGGAGAGAATATTTTGAGGATTTGTTAAATGTTGATGAAGACAGGGAAGCTGTGATTTCGTGTGTAGGGCAAGGAGGAATAACATCTTGTAGGAGTGTGGAAGAGCCAGTTGTGGGTGTAGGGAAGTTCGTGAGGCAGTGGGTAGAATGAAAGGGGTAAGGCAGCTGGGATTGATGGGATAAAGATAGAAATGTTAAAAGCAGGTGGGGATATAATTTTGGAGTGGTTGGTGCTATTATTTAATAAATGTATGGAAGAGGGTAAGGTACCTAGGGATTGGCAGAGAGCGTGTATTGTTCCTTTGTATAAAGGCAAAGGGGACAAAAGAGAGTGCAAAAATTTTAGGGAATAAGTCTGTTGAGTGTACCTGGTAAAGTGTATGGTAGAGTTATTATTGAAAGAATTTGGAGTAAAACAGAAAGCAGGATAGCAGATGAACAAGGGGCTTTAGGAAAGGTAGGGGGTGTGTAGACCAAGTGTTTACAGTGAAACATATAGGTGAACAGTATTTGGATAAGGGTAAAGATGTTTTTGTGGCATTTATGGATTTGGAAAAGGCGTATGATAGGGTAGATAGGGGGGCAATGTGGCAGATGTTGCAGGTGTATGGAATAGGAGGAAGGTTACTGAAAGCAGTGAAGAGTTTTTATGAGGATAGTGAGGCTCAGGTTAGAGGTGTAGGAGGGAAGGGACTATTTCCCAGTAAAAGTGGGCCTTAGACAAGGATGTGTGATGTCACCGTGGTTGTTCAATATATTTATAGATGGGGTTGTAAGAGAAGTGAATGCGAGGGTCTTGGCAAGAGGTGTTGGGCTAAAAGATAGAGAAGCAAATACAAAGTGGGAGTTGTCACAGTTGCTTTTGCTGATGACACTGTGCTTTTGGGAGATTCTGAAGAGAAGCTGCAGAGGTTGGTGGATGAATTTGGTAGGGTGTGTAAAAGAAGAAAATTGAAAGTGAATATAGGAAAGAGTAAGGTGATGAGGATAACAAAAAGAATAGGTGACGAAAGATTGGATATCAGATTGGAGGGAGAGAGTATGGAGGAGGTGAATGTATTCAGATATTTGGGAGTGGACATGTCGGCGGATGGGTCTATGAAGGATGAGGTGAATCATAGAATTGATGAGGGAAAAGGGTGAGTGGAGCACTTCGGAGTCTGTGGAGACAAAGAACCTTGTCCATGGAAGTAAAGAGGGAATGTATGAGAGTATAGTTATACCAACGCTCTTATATGGGTGTGAAGCATGGGTGATGAATGTTGCAACGAGGAGAAGGCTGGAGGCAGTGGAGATGTCATGTCTGAGGTCAATGTGTGGTGTGAATATAATGCAGAGAATTCGGAGTTTGGAAATTAGGAGGAGGTGCGGGATTACCAAAACGATTGTTCAGAGAGCTGAGGAGGGGTTGTTGAGGTGGTTTGGACATGTAGAGAATGGAACGAGACAGAGTGACTTCGAGAGTGTATAAATCTGTAGTGGAGGGAAGGCGGGGTAGGGGTCGGCCTAGGAAAGGTTGGAGGGAGGGGTAAAGGAAGTTTTGTGTGCGAGGGCTTGGACTTCCAGCAAGCATGTGTGAGCGTATTTGATAGGAGTGAATGGAGGCATATGGTTTTTAATACTTGACGTGGTGCTGTTGGAGTGTGAGCAAAGTAACATTTATGAAGGGATTCAGGGAAACCGGCAGGCCGGACTTGAGTTCTGGAGATGGGAAGTACAGTGCCGGCACTCTGAAGGAGGGGTGTTAATGTTGCAGTTTTATAACTGTAGTGTAAAGCACCCTTCTGGCAAGACAGTGATGGAGTGAATGATGATGAAAGTTTTTCTTTTTCGGGCCACCCTGCCTTGGTGGGAATCGGTCGATGTGTTAATAAAAAAAAAAAAATATATATATATATATATATATATATATATATATATATAATAATAATAATAATAATAATAATAATAAACGGAAATGTACCATTAAAACGTTTGACAAATTAAATTATTGAGCGATGAGTCTGAATGAATGTTGCATATTTATTGCAACAAAACTATAAATTACAGGCAAATTATACATTTTTATACTGCCATATCAGGGATGTCATTTTACAGAAGCAGATGTTCCTATATTTTTTGAATAGAGAATATTCCCGTTATTACTGTAATCATTAGTTAAAAAAATAGTCTTTTTTTTGAGAACTGTGTAACTGGAATGAAATATTACTGGGCAATATATCAAACTTTTGGAAATTTTAATAAATTGAGTTTAATATTTCATGTAAAGTATCAGCCATGGAATATTATAACTACCAGAATAAACTCGATAATGAGGTTTATCTCTGAGTGGAAACCATTATCGTAAATATGAGGGTCATCGTTGACAGGCGTATTGCTTTTCAACATAAACTTTCATTAGCACAATATACAAAATGGAATATAATTCATGCGTCATTATTCACTAAAAATTTGCTGGGTTTAAACATATCAGTTTCATATTCAATACCAATATTTTCTAATGTTACGATTTGTATTTAACCTTCCTAGGCTGCATAGATTAGTCTTAGTTCTTCTTTAGAAAGTGTTGCAGGAAAGCCATTAGTTTTGTTAGGACAAAAACTGAGAAGGTAAGAATTCACCTTGAAGATGGTAGAACTTTCTTGAAGATCATAGAGCTTTCTTTAAGATGGTAGATCGTTCTTGAAGAAAAAACTTTCATGAAGAAGGCAGAGCTTTCTTGAAGATAGAGCTTCCTTGAGATGACAAGGCTTTTTGAAGAAAGTAGAGCTTTCTTGAAGAATGTAGAGCTTTCTTGAAGAAGGTAGAGCTTTCTTGAAGAAGGTAGAGCTTTCTTGAAGAAGGTAGAGCTTTCTCGAAGACGTTATAGCTTTCTTGATGTAGGTAGAGCTTTCTTAGATAAGTTAGAGCTTTCTTAGAGAAGTTAGAGCTTTCTTAGAGAAGTTAGAGCTTTCTTAGAGAAGTTAGAGCATTCTTAGAGATTTGAGAGCTTCCTTGAAGATAAAGCTTTCTTGAAGAAGGTACTGCTTTCTTGAAGAAGGTACTGCTTTCTTGAAGAAGGAAAAGCTTTTTTGAAGATAGAGCTTTCTTGAAGATACAGCTTTCTTGAGAAGACAGAGCTTTATTGAAGAAGGTAGAGGTTTCTTGAAGTATGTAAAGCATTTCTAAAAATAATAAATCTTTATTCAGAGTAAAGATTCCTTGTAAACAGTGTTTTCTTTAAGGAAATTGAGCGTCCTTGAATATTATAAAACCTTCTTGGAAAAGATAGGACTTTCTTAAAAATCAAGAGTCGTCTTTTAGAGCGTAGAGCCTCTGCGTCCTTGTTTGGTGACGATAAATTAACAGAAAGTATTAGAGTCATTCGAGCGGCTGTCAGCAGTCGAGAGAACACTGGCCATCCCAGGAGGCCCTGAAATACTCGACACGCTGACTGGCACTTACTGGGGCGTGCCATGGTTAGTGAAGGGTCTGTACGTCGCTTTCTCCAGTTGTCACTGCCAGGCACTTTCTAGGAAGTACCCGATGTGAAACAAGACACATGTGCAGTGTTAGTATTTTTATTGAAGGAAAGTTTAGGTTAGGAAAGGTTTGTCGGGAAAAAGGACAGTGTTTCTTGGCCGGGTCTTGGTCATATGATGACCCACAGCTGAAGGTTTTGGTCATCTGGCCGTCTGACCGAGGCCTTCCGCTGGCTTACCGGTATGTTTAACCTAGAATGGGTTCTTCAGTTGTTAAGAAGTCGTTCGTTAGATATTGAAAAGCTTCCGCAATGAAATATCCGAATAAGGTACATGTGCCTTATTTCAGATTAGTCATTGTTTGCAGCATCTCATAGCCATTAACTGGTGTGAGTTAGTGTATGAATGTTGCCTGCCTAGCCGTCACTGCAACGGAAAGTGTCCGGTGTAGTGAGAAACTGTACTTCCCCTCATACACCTCTCACCATGGCCAGATTAAAGTCATGTAGGTTCAAGGTACTTCTGCTTCCCTCGCAAAATGATGACTGCAGTTCAATAAATTTATCACTATCTGTGACCACATGAATTATGAAGGTTAGTTTAGATAATTACTTTATTATTATTATTTTCCAGCAAACAGGCCGTCTCCCACCTAGGTATGGTGGCCCAAAAAAGAAGAAGCTCTTTCACCACAATTCATTCCATCACTGTCTTGCCAAATACAGTGATGCCAATACTGCGCCGATACTACTGTTGAAAACTGCAAATATCCCCACCCCTTCTGCAGAGCACAGCACTGTACTTCCCACCTACAGGACAAAACTCCGTCTAAACAGTTTCCCTGAATTACTTCATAAATGTTATTTTTCTGTTACAAAATGCAATATCTATAAAATATAGACATCTCCAGAGAATACTAGGTCAACTTATTGATCCCCCATCTAGCACACAACTTGTTTCTGGTTTCTAACAGTTTGTCAGAATAAGATCAAGTCCAGTTATTCCTTAAATTGAGTTCAATATTAATAGTACTTTGAGATTCCAACTGGCTGATATTAAACCAACGACATAAAATTTGAGATCTTAAATATAAAAAAGGTGTCTAGGTGGACATTATTAAAGTAATGAAATTTAATATAATTTAGGATGTAAGCTCTTATACTTCTAGATATTGTGAATACATTAATTACAATGTTAAATTGTACCTATAGTAGTATAGTGCTGAGTGAACATTTCATACCAGTATGACTCTTAAGTACTGGCTGGTACGTTTATATGACGAGTTATACTCAAATTATAAATGAAGATGTACAAGTATGTGCAAGAATGTGTGTGTGTGTTCAAAGTGTTCGTTATGTCTCAGTAAGACTCGACTCGACTTAGATTTAAACAGTGACTGACTAAACGTCCTCAAATAATCTATCTTCTTGACCAACAAGGCAATCAAAACAGCTTGATTGAACAATGTGACGAACCATTCGCCAAACAGAAATAATGTACAAAGCATCAGCACAGCGTCAGGAACAAGGAGACAGAATAACGACCCAAACTGGGGACCATCAGCAAATCCTCCATAAAAGGCATAAATCTCCCTTAATACTGAACCTTAGTTCAGCATAACCAAATCCCCGACAGTGCGTAGATGCCACACAATGTAGGTAAGAAGCTTCAGCTTGGGACAAGGGTTGAATAGAGTGTCTCTGCGACACAACCTCAGCAAAACGTTAAAAATCACTAGGTCTGAACAATTCCCTGTGAACAGAGTTACACAGAGTAACAAAAAGTATTTTTCGACTCACCAACGAAATCATACTCTACCAAAAAGTCTAAATCACGAACAAATAGCCAGAGAGGCGAGAGACAAGCTTCTAGGACAAGAAGTAGGTCTAAAGAGCTGTGTTTGTCGAGCAATGACCAGCTATGGAGGGAGACTCCTTGAGGTAAGAGGGCAGTGTCCAACCTCAGGTACAATCATGTGACTGGCCAGTGCTACTTCCAAGATGCCGGCAGATAAACAAGGGTGCCGGTTATTAGATAAGCATGTTGCGAGAGTGGAGAACTAGTCACAACTCTCCAAGAGCGAGCACAGAGAAGTGTATATATTACATCCTACCTAATGACATAACTAAGTCAAATAATAATATAAAGGAAGATATTTTTATTTTAGCTGTTAATGAAAATATCTGCAATATAAAATTAAATGAAAGACACTATATATATTAAATATACATTATATAACTTCGAGAGTGTATAAATCTGTAGTGGAGGGAAGGCGGGGTAGGGGTCGGCCTAGGAAAGGTTGGAGGGAGGGGGTAAAGGAAGTTTTGTGTGCGAGGGGCTTGGACTTCCAGCAAGCATGTGTGAGCGTATTTGAGAGGAGTGAATGGAGACAAATGGTTTTTAATACTTGACGTGCTGTTGGAGTGTGAGCAAAGTAACATTTATGAAGAGATTCAGGGAAACCGGCAGGCTGGACTTGAGTCCTGGAGATGGGAAGTACAGTGTCTGCACTCTGAAGGAGGGGTGTTAATGTTGCAGTTTTATAACTGTAGTGTAAAGCACCCCTCTGGCAAGATAGTGATGGAGTGAATGATGATGAAAGTTTTTCTTTTTCGGGCCACCCTGCCTTGGTGGGAATCGGCCGATGTGTTAAAAAAAAAAATACATTGTGTTCCTTTTACGGGATGCAACACTTGCTCACACTCCAACAGCATATCAAGTCACAAAACCATTTACCTCCACTCGCTCTAACACGCTGACACGAGTCTGTTGGAAGTCTAAGCCCCACGCACACAAAACCTCCTTTACCCCTTCCCTCCAACCTCCTCTAGGACGACCCCAACCTCGCTTTCCTTTCACAACGGTTGTATATGCCCTCCAAGTCATTCTATTTCACATTTTAGGTCACTGATCAAACCAGTATGTGAGATGGATATGAAGGAGCACGAGAAGAGGAACGAAATAAGGAAGAGTGATGAAAAATTCACATGGGTCAAAGGATACATTCTGGAGGTCATAAACAACGCTGGGATGGGTGATACCCTGGGATGGGTGATAGTGCAACAATTCCGACAGGATCAATATTATTATTGATACCGTATAATCAGTATAATTGTGACTCTTACTGAAAATATTGATCATTAAACATCTTGTCACAAAAGGAAGATTCACTGAAGAACCAATTAATGTTCTTGTAGAAACAGAGGAAGCGCTAAAACAGTTGTTCAAAATAAAGTGAATGACTTTTCGGAAAGTAACAGTCAACAACCTGCTGCTGATATTGTAGACACATGACTGGTGAAGAAGCTTGGTGAAGAAGCTTGGTGAAGAAGCTTGGTGAAGAAGCTTGGTGAAGAAGCTTGGTGAAGAAGCTTGGTGAAGAAGCTTGGTGAAGAAGCTTGGTGAAGAAGCTTGGTGAAGAAGCTTGGTGAAGAAGCTTGGTGAAGAAGCTTGGTGAAGAAGCTTGGTGAAGAAGCTTGGTGAAGAAGCTTGTGAAGAAGCTTGTGAAGAAGCTTGAAGAAGCTTGGAAGAAGCTTGGTGAAGCTTGAGTGAAGAAGCTTGGTGAAGAAGCTTGGTGAAGAAGCTGTGAAGAAGCTTGGAAGAAGCTTGGTGAAGAAGCTTGGTGAAGAAGCTTGGTGAAGAAGCTTGGTGAAGAAGCTTGGTGAAGAAGCTTGGGGAAGAAGCTTGGTGAAGAAGCTTGGTGAAGAAGCTTGGTGAAGAAGCTTGGTGAAGAAGCTTGGGGAAGAAGCTTGGTGAAGAAGCTTGGGGAAGAAGCTTGGGGAAGCTTGTGCAGGAAGATTAGCCAATTTGTTAGAGGATTGATGTCATCCGTTAAGACACAAGTTTGCTGAAGACCGTCATGGTAACCAAGCTTTGTGGGAGTATGGGAATATATAGTGCACTACTGTGTAGTTGTACAGTGCACCACTGTATAGTTGTACAGTGCACCACTGTGAAGTGCACCACTGTGTAGTTGTATAGTGCACTACTATGTAGTGCACCACAGTGTAGTTGTATAGTGCACTACTGTGTAGTGCACCACAGTGCAGTTGTATAGTGCACTACTGTGTAGTTGTATAGTGCACTGCTATGTATTTGTACAGTGCACCACTGTGTAGTGCACTACAGTGTAGTTGTACAGTGCACCACTGTGTAGTGCACCACAGTGTAGTTGTACAGTGCACCACTGTATAGTTGTACAGTGCACCACTGTGTAGTTGTATAGTGCACCACTGTGTAGTTGTATAGTGCACCACTGTATAGTTGTACAGTGCACCACTGTGTAGTTGTATAGTGCACCACTGTATAGTTGTACAGTGCACCACTGTGTAGTTGTACAGTGCACCACTGTGTAGTTGTACAGTGCACCACTGTGTAGTTGTACAGTGCACCACTGTGTAGTTGTACAGTGCACCACTGTAGTTGTATATTATTATTATAATGAAGGGGAGCGCTAAACCCTTAGGATTATACAGCACCTGTGGGGACGGGTATGTTAGGTATTCAGACTTAATTCAGGGAACTGGAGCACAGATTCAGTTCCCTAGATCAAGAGCCCCTCACGAGTGTCAAGGAACATTCCTTGAGGGGTTTAGTTGTATAGTGCACTACTGTGTAGTATAGTGCACCACCATGAGATATGTTCTACTATGATGCATATTGCACCTCAGTGAAGTACAGTGCACTACTGTGAAGTTGTATAGTGCACCACTGTTAAGTTGCATAGTTCACTACTATGAACTTTTATAGTGCACCACTATGAAGTTGTATAGTGCACTACTGTAAAGTTGTATAGTGTACCACATAGAAGTTGTATAATGCTCTACTGTGAACTTTTATAGTGCACCACTGTGAAGTTGTATAGTGCACCTCTCTAAAGTTGTCTAGTGCACCACTGAAGTTTCATATTGTACAACTGGGAGAGTGCAGGCACTATACTTCCCACCTCAAGGATTCACGTCCGGCTAACCGGTTTTCCTGATCCCCTTAAGGAAAATATTAATTTACTCACACTCTAACAGCTCGTCAGGTTCTAAACAACAATTGTTTCCATTCACTCTTATCTAACATGCTCACACATGGCTGCTGAACAATTTCCTTGAACTAAAAACCTCCTTTATCCCCTCCCTCCATCCTCTTCCTAGTATACCTGGAGGTTCCTAGGACGACCCCTACCCCACCTTCCCTCCATTATAGATTAATGCACCCTCCAAGTCATCCTATTTTGCTCCATCCTCTCTAAATAACCAAAACACCTCAACAACCCATCCTCAGCCCTCTGGATAATACTCTTAGTAACTATGCACAAACTACGAATTCTCTACATAATATTTGCACCACACATTGCCCTCAGACACGACATCTCCACTGCCTCCAGCCTCCTCCTTGCTGCACCATTTACAACCCATACTTCACACCCTTATAAGAGTGTTGGCACTACTATACACTCACACATTCCCTCTGTCACCATGCATAACAGATACCTCATACCAGATACCTCAATGCACCACCCACCTTCCCTTCATCAATTCTGTGGTTTACATCGTCTTTTATATACCTATCATGGACACGTGCACTCCCAAATATTTATATGTCGAGCCTAATAAGCCGAACTTACCGAATAGGCCGAAATCCCTTAAAAAATTAACTTTTCGAAAAAAATTCTTTTACTGATTACTGATTGATAAATATATTTTTTCACAGATAATGATTTAACAATTTTGGACCAAACCTAACTTAGAAACCTCACCTAACCTAACTTGAACTAGCTTTTTTTGGCTAAATTCTACTATATATAGCATAGGTCAGTTCAAATTTGTTTAATACTGCACAATATGCCAAACTCGCCGGTTCGGATTAATTGGCACGACATATATAATAGTGTTAATGAACTTTAAATATAGTTCAACTTAATATGTTATATAGACTAACTGTATATGTATTTAGTATAGTTAGTGTAAAGTAATGACTAAGACAGAAAGAGACTTATGTACGTAACTGGTTTTGCTACTTAAACTACTACTAGTGTTGCGTGAGGTACGTCATCACCGCGGGGTTCCAAGTGAGCGGTGTGTCAGTGTTTGAACTACGGGCAGCCAGCTGCTGGTCCAAAGGTCTCTGGCCTCTTACAGTAACACACACACACACACACACACCACGTTCTGACACTCGGTCCTCTATTAAATTTGTAAATGTTTTTGCATTATGTATGTTTTTTTTTTTTTATTGTCAGTTTGCCGTAGCAGACTCTGATGTTCCTACCATGAAACTTACATATTTGACCTCAGTTGGCTCTATGTGGAGATGCTGAGGTTTTTCTTTCGACTCAAGACTAAGAAAATTAGTCCCTGCTGGTGTAAACCCGTCTCTGATATTCTTGCTTTTGACAGCATTTAAATCTTCTCTCACACACTGTCAGGTTCCTTGGTTAGAGCGGTGCTGCTGCTCTTCTTCCATTGCTCTTGCTTATAACTGAGTGTCGTTTACGATTACCATAATTGTTGCGTAGACTAAAGTGTTTACTATTCATTATTTTACTAAAGAAAATGTAATCACTTCATTCACCGTCGTCATTGATTCAGAGGTAAGATTTTGAAATGACAATTTCACTTCTCTCTAAAAAAAATTGCTTTATTCTTACTTACAAAACAGTTTGCTGTCAGATTGGGAGATGGACTTCTGGTCTGACAGACGATACATGTCAATAAATGATCGCGTACTCCATTTATCTTTCCCCATCTTGTTACTTATAAAAGCGGACATTTTCCCTAAAAGAACGCACTTTTATCCATGTTTGCCCCAGTCCTTAATTTATATAATACAGTTATTCACATCGACATCATTACTCATTGTAATATATTTTCAAAAACGAGCTAATTTCCATGCAAATGAAGTAGGCCTGGAGCACCTCGTAATATTACACAAGTTGGTGCAAGTGAACAACGCTTCTCGGCAGCTTTTTGTTTGGTTATCGTGACAAAATAAGCACAGAGAGCGAGTGAGGCTCGTTTTTGCATATATATGCAAGTTCATGCTTGCATATATATTCAGGCATTGAGTACATTGGAATATTGTTATGCTGGCCAAACGCACCCACTCCCTCCTTCACGCAAACCGCTTCCGGCTAATACATATGCTAGGCTATCTAAACGAATTTATAGCATCATTATATATAAGCGCACCATTTGGTGCATAAAATATTGAACTAGCTAACCTATGACGCTACATAATAAGCTTGTTTATATTGTTATAAAATATGCTAGTTTATGTTGCTGTAAAGTTGCTGTGCAAGCCATGGTCTTGAAGCTGCGCACGAGGGAGAGCGTATCTTTAAAATAAATTACATGGCACAAGTTTATTGCCCGATGCTAGTGGAGACTCATCTCCCTCACATGATTTATTGTAGTTTTGACACTGATATTGTAGTATCATTATCTTATCATCCCCACGACGTTAGTGATTTACACTGCTGACACCACACCTATTAATTGCATTAACAGGTTTCAGTGTTGCAACTCTTAGTTCTCTCTCACACGCTCAGCATCATACGCTCAGCATCACACGCTCAGCATCACACGCTCAGCATCACACGCTCAGCATCACACGCTCAGCATCACACGCTCAGCATCATACGCTCAGCATCACACGCTCAGCATCATACGCTCAGCATCATACGCTCAGCATCACACGCTCAGCATCATACGCTCAGCATCATACGCTCAGCATCACACGCTCAGCATCACACGCTCAGCATCACACGCTCAGCATCATACGCTCAGCATCACACGCTCAGCATCACACGCTCAGCATCACACGCTCAGCATCACACGCTCAGCATCACACGCTCAGCATCACACGCTCAGCATCACACGCTCAGCATCACACGCTCAGCATCACACGCTCAGCATCACACGCTCAGCATCACACGCTCAGCATCATACGCTCAGCATCCAGCTCAGCATCACACGAACAGTCACATACGCTCAGCATCACACGCTCAGCATCACACGAACAGCATCATACGCTCAGCATCACACGCTCAGCATCATACGCTCAGCATCATACGCTCAGCATCACACGCTCAGCATCACACGCTCAGCATCACACGCTCAGCATCACACGCTCAGCATCACACGCTCAGCATCACACGAACAGCATCATACGCTCAGCATCATACGCTCAGCATCACACGCTCAGCATCATACGCTCAGCATCACACGCTCAGCATCATACGCTCAGCATCATACGCTCAGCATCACACGCTCAGCATCACACGCTCAGCATCACACGCTCAGCATCATACGCTCAGTATCACACGCTCAGCATCACACGAACCCGCATCATACGCTCAGCATCAAACGCTCAGCATCATACGCTCAGCATCACACGAACAGCATCATACGCTCAGCATCACACGAACAGCATCATACGCTCAGCATCACACGAACAGCATCATACGCTCAGCATCACACGCTCAGCATCACACGAACGAGCATCATACGCTCGCTCGCCAGCATCATACGCTCAGCATCACACGAACAGCATCATACGCTCAGCATCACACGAACAGCATCATACGCTCAGCATCATACGCTCAGCATCACACGAACAGCATCATACGCTCAGCATCACACGCTCAGCATCACACGAACAGCATCACACCCTCAGCATCACACGAACAGCATCATACGCTCAGCATCACACGCTCAGCATCACACGAACAGCATCATACGCTCAGCATCACACGAACAGCATCACACGCTCAGCATCACACGCTCAGCATCACACGCTCAGCATCACACGCTCAGTATCACACGCTCAGCATCACACGCTCAGCATCACACGCTCAGCATCACACGCTCAGCATCACACGCTCAGTATCACACGCTCAGCATCACACGCTCAGCATCATACGCTCAGCATCTCACGCTCAGCATCACACGAACAGCATCATACGCTCATCATCACACGAACAGCATCACACGCTCAGCATCACACGCTCAGCATCATACGCTCAGCATCACGCTCAGCATCACACGCCAGCATCACACGAACAGCATCATACGCTCAGCATCACACGCTCAGCATCACACGAACAGCTCATCACCTCAGCATCAACGCTCAGCATCACACGAACAGCATCATACGCTCAGCATCACACGCTCAGCATCACACGAACAGCATCACACGAACAGCATCACACGCTCAGCATCACACGCTCAGCATCACACGCTCAGCATATCAACATCACCGTTATTGCTTCAATAAGAGCTTGAATCTAAATAAAATTATTTTCCGTTGTCTATCCTTGTATTATAGATTGATAGATACTCATCTGAAAGTGTATAGATACAAGAACAGAGTACCACTGCATTAGACCTTCTGGTCCATGAGAATTGCTCATTTAGAAATGCCAAATTTATTCCTAGTTTTCATTTCTAATTCCATGGGTGCAATACTTCTCCCTTAATTAAAGACTTTCTTAAGTGTGGAAATTCACTAAATTATCTTCGTAGAAAAAAATTCTGGATACGAGGGACTATCTTTGTGATGCCACACTTACTTTTTCCATCCCAATAACATCCATTCTATAATGCAGAAATGTTAACTGAGCCACTTAGCTATGGTTTCAGACTTATGCTACCCTGATATCAGCAATCTTTCTCTCACTCCTTTATGACTTAATTCTTTTAAGTTTAATATATAGATGCCGAAGTTGTTTCTTTCCCAAAGGATTAAAACTGTGTATTTGCTCTCATTTAATAACTTATCAGCCATCAAAGTTAATTAAGTCGGTTCATCTCAGAGCTCATTGTTGTCCTCCATTTGTCAGGATAATCTGTGTTCCTGAAGTAAAGTTGTTTCTCATGTCCTTATCAATGTTATCTTTATTTTCATATTTTAAAGTAATAACATACATGATAGGGTGTTACAAACACTGGCATTATGTTGTTATAACAGGGAAATACAGACTTAGCTATTGTCCACCTTTTGAATTTCACTTCAGGGGAAATAAGCACTTTGTCGTTTTTCCAGATTTTTTATCTATTTGACTACTAAGTCTTGTTGTACTTAGTAACGGGTTAGATATTAACTACGTCTAGGAGAAGCACCTATGGAGTACAAAGGTTCAATTAACGACGACTTTTGACACTTTCTTCTGATCTTTATTTAATATGAATACTAAGTCTCTTGTCGTACTTAGTAACTAAGGTTAAACATTAATATTCTATACTCCTAAGGAGGTTATGTGATACCTTGTGATACTTCACATACCATGAATATTAAAGAACATAATTGTATGTTTACGTTCATATAATTATTTAAATAACCAAACCCCAAACAATCCATCAATATTGACAATCTTGTTCAGAAAGATAACATTTAGTTACCTCCGAGAAACAACAATCTCTTACAGGGATTACTTAAGACAACAATCTCTCAGACTAACTGTCAATTGTCTCGTGCAAGAGACTTTGAAAAGCAACTATGTAACCGAGTGCTAAAGAGGGCTATGTACTCGGGGTTGAGAACCTGAACCTTCTCCATGTCAGGAGAGGGTGCGTGAACCTACTTGGGACTAACAGCCTTTTAAGGGTAGGATAACTTAGAAGAGAGCTTATGACTATTAAGAGAGTGAGAATCTACTCCTAACCAGGAGAGTGTGCGTGAACCTACTGACGAGTACCAATGTTTGGTAAACTGACGTCATGTAGGTCACGTGACTTTAGGGGAGACCGACCAGTACCTAAACAGGTAACTGGCACTCCGAACTAGTGGTCTCCAACTAGTGGTCTCCAACTAGTGGTCTCCTACTACATGAAAAGCACAGTAAAATGGACTAACATTACCAAACATATAAAATTACAAGGTAACATCCTACCTAAGGCATAGCTAAATCAAATAAAAGTATAAAGTAAGACATTTTCGTTTTAGCTAATGACGGAAATATCTCAAATATACAATTATAATATACACGATATTAAAATACGATCTGTTTAAATAAACAGATCAGTTCGGGGTCCACAATATAGGGAGAGTTTTATCCAAGCACTTCAGAGATTGAAGGATTTTTTTTTAATCAGAGTTTCATTGTTCAACTGATCCAGGTCAACAGGTTGTTCCTATCACAAGCTGACAGTTGTTGGTTGTTCCTGTCACAAGCTGACAGTTGTTGGTTGTTCGTTTCACAAGCTGACAGTTGTTGGTTGTTCCTGTCACAAGCTGACAGTTGTTGGTTGTTCGTGTCACAAGCTGACAGTTCTTGGGTGTTCGTGTGACAAGCTGACAGTTGTTGGTTGTTCTTGACAAAAGCTGACAGTTCTTCGTTGTTCCTTTCACAAGCTGACAGTTCTTGATTGTTCCTGTCACAAGCGGACAGTTGTTGGTTGTTCCTGTCACAAGCTGACAGTTGTTGGTTGTTCCTGTCAAGCTGACAGTTGTTGGTTGTTCCTGTCACAAGCTGACAGTTCTTGGTTGTTCCTGTCACAAGCTGACAGTTATTGGTTGTTCCTGTCACAAGCTGACAGTTGTTGGTTGTTCCTGTCACAAGCTGACAGTTGTTGGTTGTTCCTGTCACAAGCTGACAGTTCTTGGTTGTTCCTGTCACAAGCTGACAGTTCTTGGTTGTTCCTGTTACAAGCTGACAGTTCTTGGTTCACTACACGAACAAGGAAACAGGAAGAACACCTTAACAAATTAGAGGTGCTGAGAATGTAATTAAGACGCCATTAGAATTTATCTCAAATGCAATTAATTTCGACAGTGATGCCAAGACCTTCTGAGAGTAATTGTCTGGAGAAAGACTCAGTCATTGATGTTACACCGTACATGGCACACTCAGTAGTGTGACACTCTGTAGTGTGACACTCAGTATTGTGCACTCAGTAGTGTGACACTCAGTAGTGTGACACTCAATAGTGTGACACTCAGTAGTGTGACACTCAATAGTGTCACACTCAGTAATGTCACACTCAATAGTGTGACACTCAGTAGTGTCACACATTCATTGTGCTAATAACGGTAGAATTACCGATAAAATATTAGGTTTAAGGACATAGATTAAACTAATATGACACTTTAATGCGACAAACTTTGGCTCTCCAGGAACTTTATCAAACCGTTACAAACAATACAATACGATTTAACATACAAAATGCCCGTACTACAATAGATGACTCGAAAATAAATAGAGACCCACTGAAAAAAAGAACAGGAAACAAAAACATCAGCCAGCTCAGTCCCCAACTGTCAGGATCTAGAGCAAGCTAAGCAAAGCAAGTGAATATTGTAGAAAGGTACTTAGCTTAAGTGACGGCTCAATGTCCCTGCAGCCACCCCCGGGGTCGTCTGTTCCAGGAGCCGTCTATGCTCCAGCCCTTTGGTTGTGGGAATTCAAAAAAGCATAAGTAATTAATTGCCCCAAAGGAGAGTATGTTTTGGGCTTGAGGGTCCTCGAATAACAGGGTGTGTTGGTAAATCTAGACCTGACACGCCCTAACTATCTGCTGCGCAGCCGACCTAACCAGGTGCATGACTGTCTAGACTTACTTGGGTTTTTGTATCTGACCAGCAAGTTTTCCCTGGCTTGTGGTAGGGAAAATGTCTCCCTGGTATCCGATGTCTTGATTGAAGTGGTAGTGTCTCACGGTGGCACTGTTTCTCTCACTGAAGATTGTTCGCAACACACTGTTACACTGTTACACTACACTGGGATCAAGATCAGTTTTTTCGTGGTAATTTCACAACAGGAAGATAGTTACACTCCACTGTAATAGTTCTACCGCGAGTTGTGAAATTTTCTCCACATGTAGAGAAAATTTCTGCAAAAAGAGGATTTAAGCTCCTTTCAGCACCCTGAGGGACTGATCAAGAGTTTAATTGATTCCACAAGCAGCGTGTACCAGTCAGAAGTCACGCCACCTCTTGTTGCACCATAGTGTTCATCGCAATAAGAGTTACAGTGAAATGAGGAAAACGACTCTTCACCGTAACAGGAAATTTAAAGGAAACCTGCATCACTTTAATTGCAATGTGGGACAATAATGCACTCTCGTCGATAGACAAATACCAGGAAATCTATCATTTGTAATGAAACTGTGACGATGTCAAGCAAGAAGGGAAATATGCTGAAGTCGGCGATTTAGGGCTGTGCCCCAGGACGAAGCCCACTGCAGGGGTCAGATTGGCTTCAGGAGACGACCGGGAAACTTGTGTTTCATGCGAGCATTGCCCAAACAAAGGAACAGTGCGTTTGACTCTTGTACAAACTCACAACTCGTTTTAGAACTAATACAGTGAAATATAACTATCTTCCTGTTGTGAAATTACCATGAAAAAACTAATCATGATCCCAATGTAGTGTAACAGTGTGTGTTGCGAACAATCTTCAGTGAGAGAAACAGTGCCACTGTAAGACACTACAACTTCAATCAAGACATCGGATACCGGGGTGACATTTTCCCTACTAAAAGCCAGGGAAAACTTGCTGGTCAGATACAAAAACCCAGGTAAGTCTAGACAGTCATACACCTGGTTAGGTCGGCTGCGCAGCAGATAGTTAGGGCGTGTCAGGTCTAGATTCACCAACACACCCCGTTATTCGAGGACCATCGATCCCAAAAAAGTAAGTGTCCATCTATTCAGCATTATGTTAAATGGAAATGCTGAAACATACGCTCCTTTGTGGCAATTATTTACTTATGCTTACTTGAATTCCCACAGCCCAAAGACTGGAGCATAGACGGCTTCTTGGAACAGATGACCCCGGGGGTGGCCACGGGGACGTTGAGCTAAGTACCTTTCTACAATGTCCACTTGTTTGACAGGGTATGCACTGGCACAAAAACAAAAAATTCACAAGAAAATACTGAGTCAAAAATAAGGAATTGCACATGTAATTATTGCAATTAATAGCAAATAAGCAGGTTCTTGAAAATTCAATGGCAGGAACTGATAATGCACTCAATGACAAGGGCATAAACAATAGAAAAATGCACTACACAGGTGAATGAGCATAGACAAAAACATGGAATAAGAATAATTGTGGAGCAAATAAATGGAGACACTGGAGAAAATACAGGTGGCTAGACACAAGTTGTTGCACTTCAGGCTGAATAAACAAAACTGACACTTAAGAACTTTAAAATTACACTTTAAAACACACAAACAAATCAGAACTGTGCAGGATTGTCAACAATTTGTGGCTAGCTAGCAGATGCAACAATCAAAATAATAGCACACAGGAATTACTTGCAAACTAAAAAAAATATGGGTAGCACACTGAACAATTTTGGTCAGTAATAATTAATGATGAGTTGGTAGGCAAGGTGCAGAATAATATTCTGAAATTTAACTATGCAAAAGTGCAAAAATGAAAGTGAAAAATGCAACAATTCTGCAGATAAAATGGCAAAGAACACAAGTGTACACTGATAACTGAAACTGAACAATCACTGAAAGAATGACTTCAGCAAAGTCTGTATTGGTGCAGGATAATTAAATAATGTCACTAATACTAGGAAATGCTAGGTAAGTCACTGTTTACTTTGTAGGTGTGGAGGCACAGGCGAGGTGACTAGTATCGGCTGTATTAGAATTATCAAATGGGTTCACAATGGGCAAGAGCGTGAGGGGACCGAGAGCCAGGCCTCTGCGGGCTAGGGTGTTGATCCCAGGATGGAGGCCGCAAGAATGAGGCCGAGTGGGCACAGCGTCCCACTGACCTGGGCAGGCCTAGAGATGGCTTAATAAACTCTATGCTTGGGGCATCTGTAAGCATGGAATATTGGTAAAAACAAATGGGACATGCAACTTTGAGCACGACAAAAAATGCCGCGATCTCCTGTCCAAAGGAGTGTGTCGTTCTACCTCCTGCAAATTCTTCCACCCTGAAAAGTGCTATTCATCAGTCCTCAAAAAACAATGGTACAACAACATCTGCCCTGCATACCATTTAAAAGAAACCAGCAGGTACAGACCCAATATAAACTATAGCAGTAACAAGAATGCCACTCCAAGTGATTTTTTTAGTGTCAGGAAACGAAAAAAGAAAGTGGAAAGAAATAACCAAAACAGTCCACCGTCTTGGAGCCTTGTAGGACTGGAGGCACATCCAGTAGCAACCATCTCTCCAGAACAACTACTGATGCCAACAACTAAATCCCCCAACAAACAAGCAACACTTCTTCATTTATATATGCTGATATACAGAAACTTAAGCCAACAACAAAATACCTTTCATCAGTGGACTTCTAGAGGAGGCAAATGCAATGTTTGCAGCCATCACAGAGACCCACACAAAAGATCACTTTGACTGCGACAGAAAGAACAGGCAACAAGGGGAAGTTGGCCTGTATGTCGAACAGTCGTTCATTTGCACAGAGTTACTTAACATCAGAAATGATGTAGTTGAAGTTCTAACAGTAAAAATTAAAAACCAAACCTTAATCATTGTGGTTGTATATAAGCCACCAGCTGTAACTTTCCCAACATTTCAAGGAACAGTTATTGAAAATTGATTACAGTCCTATCCCCAAACATCTTGCTGCTGGTGATGTCAATCTAAGTCATACAAAATGAAAGAATGCTGCAAAAAATGTTATAACAGAAACTGTCCCTGGAGGCAGCTCAGATCCATGAGCTGCTGAATCTCTGCAATAAACACACCCTAAGTCAACAGATAGTTGAGCCAACAAGACTGAAAAACACACTTGACCTTATTTTCACAAATAATGATGACTTGGTAAGAAACAACAATATCAAAAGCAACTGATTCGAATCACAATCTAATCGAAGTCCAGATTTACATGCACAGGGGTCCTGATCGGCAAAATGCGGCTACGCGCGTGCCTTCACCAGATTCAACTTCAACAAAAATAATATCAACTGAGATCAGGTAAACCATGTCCTAAATGAAACATGTTGAGATGATATCTTAAATAACATGGATCCAAGTCAGTGCCTTGAAAAAAAATAAACTTTTTGGCAGCTGAAAAAAAAAGAGGAGAAGAAGTAAACTAAAGAGAGAGCGACGCTTCTCTACAGGGGAAGGCAAAGAATCACTGAGCTCCTCAAGGGGGTTAGATTATCCAAAACATGGAAGGAAGCACTGGCCAGAGAAGTGGAAAATATTAAGCTCACATTAAATGACTCATACAGGATCGAGGAGAGACAGGAGGAGCTAAAAGCAATTAGTGAAATTGAAAGAAATTCAAAATATTTCTTTTCGTACTGGGACTCAGCTCAGACAAGAAGGAACTTACACAGATGACAACGAAGAAATGAGTGAGATACTGAAGTCTCAATACGACTCTTTGTTTAGAGCGCCTAATGATCGACAATCCACATGATTTTTTTCATGAATAAGCCTCATAACTCTGTCAATGTATGCCAGATTTCTGACAATCCTTACTCCACTGAACTTTGACAAAGCTATTGACAACATGCCCAAGCACTCAGCCCCAGGCCCAGACACGTAGACTCCGTGTTCATCAAGAATTGCAAGAAACCCCTTTCACATGCCTGAAGTATGATATGGAGAGGGAGTATAAATATAGGTGAAATCCCAGTCACTAAAAGCAACAGAAATATTCCCACTCCATAGGTGACAGCAAAGCAATTGCTAAGAACTATAGACCAATAGCTCTGATGTCGCACATCATAAAAATCTCTGAAAGAGTTCTAAGAAGCAAGATCGCAAATCACTAGGAATCCGCAGGTGAGAAACAAGAGTAAGAAGCGAAAAAAGCGAGGGGAACGCCAAATTTTCTGAAGCAGTGAGGAGGTAGACCTACGGAGGCACTGCTGCCACCACTGGTGTCGATGGAATCACAAATAAGAGTGAAAAGTGGCAGGAAAGAATCACTGAGACATCCTTGGACATCATAGCAATCACAGAGACAAAGCTCATGGAAGCAATAACAGACTATCTTCCTGCCTGGTTATCAGATCCTGAGGAAAGACTGCAGGGACAGAGGGGAAGATGAGTTGCACTGCTCATCAAAAACCAATGGACGTTTGAGGAGATGGGAGGACTAGTCAGATGGGTAGTGGATAACTACATAGTAGGAACACTGCATAATGGGGCAGAAAAGTGATGGTAGCAGTGATGTAAAACCCACCACCGAACAACAGCAGGATAAGACAAGAATATGATGAGAGAAACAGAGTGATGGTGGACACACTAGCCAACATTGCCAGAAGGGCCCACATGAGCAGGGCAAAGTTACTCATCATGGGAGATTTCAACCATAAGGATACTGACTTGGAGAATCTAGAGCCACATGGGAGACCAGAAACATGGAGAGCAAAGATGCTGGAGGCAGTACTAGAAAAGTTCATGTACCAATATGTTAAGGAAACAACCAGATAAAGAAGAGATGACGAACCAACAAGGCTAGACCTCGTATTCACCTTGAGCAGTTCAGACATAGAAGATATCATCCACGAAATGCCCCTAGGCGCTAGTGACCAAGTGGTCTTGAGTTTTTGAACACATAGTGGAGTTAACACTGGAGAGTGAAGCAGCACGAGAAGGACCCCGAGAAGCCAAAACTTCCAAAAAGGGAACTACACAAGTATTAGACAATTCCTACATGAGGTGCAGTGGGTAAGCGAGCTGGAGAGAAAGACAATAAACGAAATGATGGAACACATGACCACAAAGAGCAGGGAGGCAGTAGAGAAGTTCATACCAAAGGGCAACATAAACAATTGGAAGACCAGAGTGAGCCCATGGTTTACCAAGAGGTGTGGAGAGGCCAAAGCCAAGTGTGCAAGAGCATGGAAAAAGTATAGAAGGCAATTGACCCAGGAAAACAGGGAGATGAGTCGAAGAGCCAGAAATGAATATGCATGGATAAGGAGAAAACCCAGCATCAATACGAGAATGACATAGCATCAAAAGCCAACTCTGACCCAAAGTTGTTATACAGCCACATCAGGAGGAAAACAACAGTCAAGGATCAGGTAATCAAGTTGAAGGAAGGAAGTATATGAAGACCTCAGCTTAAGATTCAGGGAGGTATTCACAAGGGAGACAGAGAGGCTCCCAGAAAACCGAGGTGTTAGGGTGCACCAGCACAACCTAGGATGAGGTGAAGATACTTCTAGGGAAACCAGATACCTCGAAGGCGATGGGCCTAGATAATATCTCTCCTTGGGTCCTGAGAGAGGGAGCAAATGCATTGTATGTGCCTCTAACAATCTTCAATAAATCTATCGAAACGGGGCAACTGCCTGAGTTGTGAAAGACAGCAAACGTAGTCCCGATTTTTTAAGAAAGGAGACGGACAGGCAGCACTAAACTACAGACCAGTGTCGCTGACACGTATTGTATGTAAAGTTATGGAGAAGATTATCAGGAGAAGAGTGGTGGAGCACCTAGAACGGAATGGCCCAATACATGACAACCAACACGGCTTCAGTGAAAGGAAATCCTGCATCATGAACACATTTGAGTTCTATATCAAGGTAACAGAAGTACGACAGGAAAGAGAGGGATGGGTAGACTGCAGTTTCTTGGACTGTAAGTAGGCTTTTGACATAGCTCCACACAAGAGAATGGTTGAAAAACTAGAGTAGCAGGCAGGAATGGGATGGAAAGTACTGTAATGGATCAGCGAATACCTGACAGGAAGGAAACAATGTGTATCGGTTCGAGGTGAGGTGTCAGACTTAGTGCATGCGTCGAGTGGGGTTCCAGAAGGGTCAGTCCTAGGTCCGAAGTTATTTCTTGTATATGTGAATTTGACGGAAGGTATAGAGTCAGAGGTGTCCCTGTTTGCAGACGATGTGAAACTAATGAGGAGAATACAAGCGGAAGACGATAAGGTAAGCCTACAAGGGTATCTGGATAGGCTGTAAGCCTGGTCTGACAAATGGCTTCTGGAGTGTAACCCCAGCAAGTGTAAAGTTATGAAGATTTGGGAAAGACAAAGGAGACCGCAGACGGAGTACAGCCTAAGAGGTCAGAGGCTGCAAAACTCATTCAAAGAAAAGGATCTTTGGGTAAGAATCATGCCGAGCACATCGCCTATGGCGAACGTCAACCAAATAACTGCTGCAGCATACAGTCGTCTTTCAAACCTGAGAATAGCGTTTTGACATCTAAGTAAAGATTCATTCACGACACTGTACACAGTGTACGTCAGGCCCATATTGGAGTATGCAGCACCTGTAAGGAACCCACACCTGGTCAAACACTTCACCTGTTTAGTGGTAGAACTTTACAATAGACGTTAAATATTAATTGCCATGCACAAATAACCCCCAAGCAGAAGAGATCTTACGACGACGATCCGGTCCGACTTGGACCATTTACAAAGTCACACTAACAGAAAGAAGAGAAGAAGGGAGTATATATAGGCCAGCAGACAGTGACGGGACAGGAGAGATAGTAGGAAAGGAAGTAGAGAGGTAGTGGTAGTAGTAGTAGTGGAGTCAGTCAAAGACCAAGAAAGAGGAGCACTGCGGGAGAGGTATGGGCCCACAAAGGATAGGAACAAAAATACAGGGGATGAGGGAATAAAAAGATAAAGAACCAAACACCCAGGGCAGAAGAAAGAAAACCCAAAGAAGAAAGAGAAAAAAGGAAAGGGAAAGAGAGAGAAGGAGAAAAAAGAATCAAGTTAAGTCACGGGTGTTATGAAGTTTGGAACATTTTACAATGTAATGGGAAAGGAAGGCATCTACAAGGACAAAGCCACGACTAAGACTCATACAAGGAAGGAGACTGTGAAAGTTAGAAGTAGGGTAGACAGCTTTAGCAGAAGACCAGTCAATAGGATGACTGTGATCTCTGACATGAAGTCGTGGTAAGCTGCTCTCTCCTATATGTGTTGATTATTTATGTATTGTTCCAGTCACGGTATTGTGTCTTTTTGTTATTAATTGCCACATTACGACATGCATACTGGTCTTTCATACTGAATTTAATAGTACGTAAAATGAATCCCTTGTAATGCCACGGATTATAAATCGTAATACACATCAATATTTGTATTAGTGTTATCAGCCACAAGCAGTTCGTTAACTCAACTACCTCAAATATGCACCTTAATACCGAATAATAACTACTTTCTTTGTGTATTTCATTATGATTCAGCGCATCTGTCTCATAGTTGAGGGATCACTTTCCACTTCCAAGTTATCGTTTTGTGGTCATCTTGGCCGTTGAGTGACATTAGGAGGAGGAGGAGAAGAGGTCCACTGTGGCTATGATATTTTTATGGGAGTAATATCATAGCCAGAGATCGATGTCGTTGTTGCTGTGAAGATCCAGGAGGGTGAGAGAAGCAGTGGTACCAGCGGCTGCTTCTCTCTGTTAGATAACTACAGAATGCTTTTTCTAATGATCTTTAAACATTCATACCTATTGCATGTTACTTGGTTCAAAGTTTAAATTCGATGTTTAAATTGTAGATGTTAATCTGCCATTATTGATGAACGCGATAACTTGTGACTGCCTTGTTCAATCGGCATAAAAACTTCAATGCTAACATTTATTTTCATTGTAATTCACTCATCACTCTTATATTCCCTTTCTTTACACTGATAAAGAGGAAGATTGGATTTATAGAATGCCTTTCTAAGACCACGTGGCAGCTGAAATACATTTAGTTTCTTAAAACTGTTGATCTTTGCGTCATGTTTTCAACTTAGAGTCCACTGCTTCTATATTTCTCTAGTTAGGAGTATTTTTCTCTAATTAAGAGTATTTTTCTCTAGTTAAGAGTATTTTTCTCTAGTTAAGAGTATTTTTCTCTAGTTAAGAGTATTTTTCTCTAGTTAAGAGTATTTTTCTCTAGTTAAGAGTATTTTTCTCTAGTTAAGAGTATTTTTCTCTAGTTAAGAGTATTTTTCTCTAGTTAAGAGTATTTTTCATGAGAAAAACTGGAACCTCTGATGAACTCTGTGATTGTTCTCCTTCTCACCTAACATAACAAATCCACCAACTTTTAGTATTCATTAACAAACAGCCTCGTCCAAGCATAGTAGTCGAGTGCACATTATACCTATGTTTAATGGCTTTGTATACCTTTGTGCATGACCACGTCATGCTCACAAATCTTCAATTACTGTGAATTTATGCTCTTCCTTGACTACAATGCTGGTACATTTTTCCCTTCTACATCTAATATTTGGAAAGATCCATTACGACTTTCCTGATACTTTTCATATCACTTAAGTCACAAACTGTCTATAGATGCAACTACATTCATACAAATAACTTAAATAACATAGGTGAGGTTTATGTTACATCTTTATTACAGCGAACGAATAAATCTGTGTATAAAGAGTCTGAAAACTAACGTTGCAATTTCTTACAGCCGTTTAAAATCACAAGCTACAACAACATTCAGATACAGTCCCATCAGATCCACCAGATCCATCAGATACACCAGATCCATCACATCCACCAAATCCATCAATCAAGTTGCAGAAAGGGTTATCTGCTTCCTTCACCAAATCTACCACTGCAAATTAAATATTCACACATTCAACAGTCTTGCTAACTAGACAGGTTTCGGAGGTTACCCGAGCCGAGGAAGGTATCCAAGTATAGCATCATTCTAGTGGCGCATGTACCTCAATGAACACGACAGGAATAGTGTAAAGTATGGCAGAAATATGCAATTGTGTTATACATTAATGTTGAAGATTTGAAACGAATCAAAAGTTGCATTCATAAGTGATCATAAGGAAGCTATTATCTCAATATCGTCTGTAAAAATAACAAATTAGAACAAGCACAGCACCATTCTAATTCTAACCTTTCACTAAAAACATCAGTTTTCAAGCTAAATTGAAGAGGCGTTCTCTTGTTATCTGAAAGACCAATATCCGGAAATACACCAGCACATCAAGACTGAACAACTCAGAAGTTATATTATCAAGTTACCGACGTTGAAGGCTTGAAGAAAATCAGATGAGACACTCTTAAATTATTGTATGAAAAACAGATTTACAATTTTTTTCAGTTTCTTCCAAATAAAAACAAATTGGGATTAACACATTGCAAAATCAATCCAAACTTTCCGTTAATTAAGGTTGACCAGCTTTTAATTAACTTAGTAAATGTTATTTAGGTTTGGGGTACATAACGTACAAATTTACAGTGGACTTGAGGGCACAAAATGTTAGATTCATCAACGTACATTATATAGACTTATCCCAGGATAACCCAGTAAAGTTAACCACTGTTGCGTATTATTGACCACCTGGAGTTTACCTGAGGACGGTTTCGGGGGTCAACGCCCCCGCGGCTCGGTCTGAGACGGGACGAAATATTCGCCAGATATTCCACAAAACTAATTTGATTAATAAAATTAGCATATTAAAACTTAGACAACCTAAAATTTGCACATCAAAACTTAGACAACCTAAAATCAAGAGAAAGTTTGCTTTCAGGAAAGCATATCAGCGGTAAACGTTTAAAACTGACTACAGAATCTAGTCTTCATCTGTCGCACAGACTCCAACAAATTTGCTCCTACACATCTTACACCCAAGAAAAGTTTCATCCATTACACACGATGCATATCGCCATTCATATATTCTTTATTTTATTCAGGTGAAAGCACCAAACCCACAGGGTACATGTAGTGTCTGTGGAATGGGAGACATTCAAATTCGATCCAAGTAAGAAGAGGATGAATCGACGGCCTTAAATCTAGAGCTCCTTACCAGAATCAAGGTAATTAATTTTCTTTAGGAAGCAAAGTCTAGTAATGTAATTATAAATATTGCAATACCAGTTCCAAATTAAAATAGCAAAATGGCAGCTGCACCCGCCATTACCATTACTAACCTCTTCTATGTAGGATACATGAGTGGACATTTTGAGGCATATCATAAGAGGTTTTTTAAAGTCAATCCTTTGTAAACCATTTTCGGGAATGGTATATATAAACAGGGCTCGTGAGGTTGTCACTTATTTTACAAACCTTAATGTAGTATTAGTTACAGGGGTTGTAAATTGAAGCCTGTCTGATTAGGCGTTATAAAGGAAGTTTATGAAAGATTATCTTGTGGCACAACGGTGTTTTCAGGGGCTCTCTAGACTCTCAAAAAAAAATTAAACTTAAAAAAAAAACGCGAGTCTTATATATTTCTCAATTTTCTTTAGTGCACTTCTGTTTTATTTTGTAACAAAAAAATCAGATTTGGTGTTTTCAAGAAGATTCAATTTTATCAAAAAAAATTCTGTAAATTCGAGGAGTTAGCACAGATAAATCTCCAATTAAATAAAAAAAATCCAATTAAGACACTCTAACAATTAAGTGTTTAAAGCCGACAAAAACGTATTCTCTATTATAAAATGGGAACCAATTTATTTATTAAAATTGTAATTTTGAAAGCTACGAAGCTCTAAGTGAAAGCCACACTTTCTTTTAATAAATCCAACCAAAACTGAAAGTTTAAAGCCTATCAGAAAAAGTATTCTCCAGTAATTGCTCCGAATCCAGGTTTATTAACAGTTTCATTAAAATTTCAAAATTTCACTTAAGCAGAGGCAACTTAGTGTCGTCTCTGTTATGGAATGCATCAGCATTAATATTTTCAAGCCAAAAAAAACGAGGAATTCTTCATTTATTGAACAAAAATTAATATCACTGTTATCTCTTTAATTTAACGGCCGTCTACCGCCAGGCAGACTAACCAAAGAAGAAACACCTTCTCCAAGATTCACACAATCGCTATCTTTCCAGAAGTGTTCTAACATCACAATCAGGTTACCTTCTCTTTTTTTTCAATCTTTATTTCTACACGTCCATGATACAACTATTACAGACCATAGCTGACTTCACTGACATGCTATTTAGAAAGCCCCTGGTTATGCAGAGCATTTCGGGCAACTTAGGTTAATCTTGTCCTCGGGATGCTACCCACAACAGTCAACTAACACCCAGGTACCTACTTACTGCTAGGTGAACAGTGGCAGCAGGTGTGTAAGGAAATATGCCCAACGTTACATTCATCCCGGGGATCGATCGTCTTCAACTCACACACCCTCAGTGTGTGAAATGAAGCCGCTACCAACCAAGCCACGAGCTACCCTCCTACTGCAGCATTTCTTCCCCTCCTTCAGAATGTAGACTGCCCTTCCTGTTTGAGGGACTGGAGTCCGGCTAACCGGTTTCCCTCAATCCCTTCATGAACGTTATCGTGCACTCCATCAGCAAATTGGCAAATTGGGATTTATGCAGACCAGTAAACAAGAGAAACTTGTTTTATGGGAAAACTACAGCAGAGCAGAAAATTTGAAGCCTATCAGTTATTGCATTCTCAAGTTATCGCACCGATTCCAACAAATCCAAGTTTTATAAAATAAATTTAGTGTACTGAAAAAATTGCCGGCACACAAGTTAAACCTACTGTACACTATTATGGTCATAACATGAGTCAACTGGACACTATTCTGGTCATAACATGAGTCAACTGGACACTATTCTCGTCATAACATGAGTCAACCATTAAATATTAAAGCCTTTACGAAGAGACAAACTCATATATATTTTTATCTGATCTAACGGGAAACAAAGTTTCATGCTGTTCTACACATAAAATTGGCAGGTGTAAGTAAGTAGTAAGTAAGTAAGTAGTAAGTAAGTAAGTAAGTAGTAAGTAAGTAAGTAGTAAGTAAGTAAGTAGTAAGTAAGTAAGTAGTAAGTAAGTAGTAAGTAAGTGTAAGAAGAGTAGCAAGGCAGTAAGAAGAAGTGAAGAAGTAGTAAGCAAGCAAGCAGTGGAGGCAAGGCAAGAGTAAGCAGGAAGCATGCAAGTAGTAAGTAAGCAAGAGTGCAAGCAGGAGTAGCAAGGGCAGTGAAGAAGGAGTAAGTAAGTAAGTGAAGTAAGCAAGTAAGTAAGCAGTGGAAGAAGAAGTAGCAGAGTAAGCAGTAGTAAGAGTAAAGAGGCAAGTAAGAAGTGTAGAAGTAGTAAGTAAGAAGTAGTAAGTAAGAGTAAGTAAGCAAGCAAGAGAAGAAGCAGTGCAAGTGGCAAGTAAGGCAAGAGGCAAGTGAAGTAGAAGTAAGTAGTAAGTAAGTAAAGTAAGTAAGTAAGTAGTAAAGCAAGGTAAGTAAGTAAGTAAGAGAAGTAAGGTGCTAAGGCAGTAAGGAAGTAGTAAGAAAGAAGTAAGTAAGTGGCAAGGCAAGTGGCAAGTAAGCAGTAAGTAAGTAGTAAGTAAGCAAGTAGAAGTAAGTAAGTAGTAAGTAAAGTGCAGAAGTAGTAGTAAGTAAGAAGTAGCAAGTAGAGTAGCAAGCAAGTAAGAAGTAGTAAGTAAGTAGCAAGTAAGCAAGAGTAAGAAGTAAGTAAGTGGAAGAGTAAGAAGAGTAAGAAGAGAGGTAAGTAGAAGAAGGTGGGAGAAGTAGTAAGAGTAAGCAAGGTAGAAGGAAGAAGTGCAAGAGTGGTGAAGTAAGAAGGAAGCAGCAGTAAGTAAGCGAAGAGTAAGAGTAAGAAGTAAGAGTAAGCAAGTAAGTGTAAGAAGGCAAGAGTAAGTAAGGTAAGTAAGTAAGTAGAAGTAAGAAGAGTAAGTAAGGAGAAGTAAGTAAGTAGTAAGTCAAGTAAGTAGTAAGTAAGTAAGTAAGTAAGGAAGTTCATTCAGGTATACACACATACAGTTACATACATTATCATACATAGCAGCATATGTGTAGAGAACCCTCCAGGATAACCCAAAAAAGTCAGAGGAACTTATTTCCATTGGGGTCCTTTTAATACCTTATTATTATACTGTGTAGGAGATATCTTATTATTATATTTTAAAGTAGATATCTTATTATTATATTTTAAAGTAGATATCTTATTATTATACTATAAAGGATATATACTAGGAATAAGGTAAAAAGAGTTATTTACAGTTACATGTGTGTTAGCTAAAAAAAATAAAAAATAATTCTCCTCCCTCTCTGTCGCTACATTCATTAGGTACCTTTTGGCTCTCTTCTTGAACTGGTTCATGCTATGACTGACTTTGATATGTGCAGGCAGTCTGTTCCATTCCTTTATTGCTGTACAATAAAAGGTGTTTGAAGCCTGGTCACTGACTAAGAGTACAAGGTTATGCTCTCTCTCCCTAGTACTATGATTGCTTTGGTTCCTAGCTTTGACAAAATTAAATGCGAGATATTCTGGACACTGTCTGTGAGCAATTTTATAAACTTGATTTAACTTCAGTTGTTTTACTCTGTCTTCAGTACACTTACAATTTTGAATTTCGAATTATCAAATTATGGAGCACATTTTTTCAACGTTTGAAGCATCGTCACGAAAGACTTTGGATTTTATCGGAGTCATTCCATGATGCTGTGAATGAGTCAAGAACTTTGATCATAGGGCTCCTGTATATGTCAATTGTTCACAAAACCTTGCCCAAGCTATCATACACCAGAGCTGAAAATTTAAAGCCGATCTAATGAGGCCTTTAATTACGTACACAGATACCGACTCAAGGTCTGTTGCATTTGACAATAACCCTACGTCTGCAACAATATACCAGCAACCTGGCAATAAAAGGGCTAACACAGAAGAGGTGGTTTTTCTTTTCTCGTGTATTCCTTCACCACTATGTACGATATTTACACAGTTATGTTAGTAGCTTAAGGACAAGACAGAGCAAAGAGCCACTCGTAGCAGCAAGAGTGGACTGGACCAGAGTAAGGAAGTCTGCCTCACACCCAGGTAACGGCTTGACAAAGCTCCTGGAGAGCGAAACGTTGCCACAATAAAATGTTACATTAGTTGCAAGTTTACCAAACAGGTAGGTGCAACATCACCTTAACTGAGATGCCAGCTGTCACCTTATTAGTTGGTTGAACTGGACAAGTAATGCAGCAGAGGGGTCCCAGAACTGCTATATTCTGAACTGCTAGTTCACTGGTCGTGAGGGCACGCCAATGAGTGTGTGATGAACGTCAAATATATTGTGACATAGTCGGCGCTCACCACATCTTCTAAAAGTTGGAAGAAAAAAAAATTGCCACCTTCGGGATACCTAAAAATCTCGTCCCGAGGGAAAGTCTCTGAGTCGGGTATTTAGAAGACAGCAACGTGCTTACTCTCTCTCTCACACACAGAGCATTTTATTCTTATTTTCCAGAAAAAGGCTTTAAACTTCCGTAAGAAATGCTCTTTATGTACACTCAGGGATTGATCAATAATGCAAAAGTCGATCAAAAGTAAAAAGAATATAACTGAGATTTTTCTCTCTTCACCTCACGTAAGAGGTATTTTTTACTTACTGGTTGTCAAAGGCACTTGTTGATAGTGTGTGTGTGAATGTACTCACCTAGTTGTACTCACCTAATTGTGGTTGCAGGGGTCGATTCATAGCTCCTGGCCCCGCCTCTTCACTGGCCGCTACTGGCTCACTCTCCCTGCGCCATGAGCTTTATCATACCTCTTCTTAAAGTGTGTGAGTGTGTACTCATCTAGTTGAGGTTGCAAGAGTCGATTCATAGCTCCTGGCCCCGCCTCTTCGCTGGTCACTACTAGGTCCACTATCTCCCTTATCCATGAGCTTTATCATACCTCTTCTTAAAACTATGTATGGGTCCTGCCTTCACTACTGTTCCATTTTCTGACAACTCTGTGATTGAAGAAATACTTCCTAACATCCCTGTGACTCATTTAAGTTTTCAACTTCAAGTTGTGACCCCTTGTTGCTAAATGACATCTCTAAAACATTCCATTCCTATCCAGCTTGTCAATTCCATTCAGTATTTATATGTTGTTAGCATTTCCCCACCCCTATCCCCCCTGTCCTCCAGTGTCGTCAGGCCGATTTCCCTTAACCTTTCTTCGTAGGACATTCCCTTTAGCTCTGGAACTAATCTTGTTGCAAACCTTTGCACTTTCTCTAATTTCTTGACGTGCTTGACCATGTGTGGGTTCCAAACTGGTGCTGCATACTCCAGTAGGGTCCTGACGTACACGGTGTACAGAGTCTTGAACGATCTTTAGTGAGGTATCGCTATTCTTAGGTGTGTGTGTGTCTGTGCGTGTATGTCGTGTGTGTGTGTGTCGTGTGTGTGTGTCGTGTGTGTGTGTGTCGTGTGTGTGTGTGTCTGTGTCTGTGTGTGTTTCTCAAAGATAAAAAATATCTAATACTGCTATGTATATATACCAAGATGGTATATCTGACAGTGAATATTCTTAGAATTAACTTTAATCACTATTATTAATGTAGTATTGAAGAAAATAGACATAGGAAAGGCAGCCTTAATAAACTACATGCATTCGGTAAGATTAAAAAAACTAGAAAATTAACAAACTAACAAACTACCTATTCACAATCATCTTCTTTCAAAGAGGAACCAAATAATTAAGGCTCAGTCAGAGCAGCTGGCAGTGTTCTTCTGTTTCAGTGATTGCTTTTAAAATTAGAATCTCTTGCTTCGCTGATCATGCAGAATATCAGAGGAGACCAAAACTCCAAGAAATATGGCTATTGAAGTCTATAACGTCAGTCATAGTCAGAGCAGGGATAGAGACACTACAGCAGCACCCAGGGGACGATGATAGTCGGAGAAGAAACAGAAGCATCACAGCAGCATCCAGGGGACCATGATAGTCGGAGAAGAAACAGAAGCATCAGAGCAGCATCCAGGGACTTTACCGGAAGATCATCCACAAGGCACGATCACCATTACCCTTGTATAAGCAGAGGTGCAAGAGCGATACAAGTTTAGCAAACGAGAGACACAAGAGCTAGCTGAGAGTGTATATCCAGATGTACAAGAGTGAGACAAGAGTGTACATTCACAGTTACAAGAGCAAGACAAGATACTCTTAATTGAATTTCCTGGTACAAGTGGAGACGAGGCTCAGACAGCAGCACTTACCTTCATTCACACTAGAGCTTTGTGTAAAGTTGTGAGGCTCCTGCCTTGTTCAAGTGCTATAACCTTAGACCTCCAGAGATGAGAAGGGCACTTATCCTACACTCTTATCCTTCACCATGTGATTTACTCAGGCCCCGGCTTCTCTAACACTTTACCCCCGGTTTCTCTAACACTTTACCCCCGGCTTCTCTAACACTTTACTCCCGGCTTCTCTAACACTTTACCCCGGCTTCTCTAACACTTTACCCCGGCTTTCTAACACTTTACCCCCGGCTTCTAACACTTTACTCCCGGCTTCTCTAACACTTTACCCCGGCTTCTCTAACACTTTACCCCCGGCTTCTCTAACACTTTACCCCCGGCTTCTCTAACACTTTACACCCGGCTTCTCTAACACTTCAATCCCGGCTTCTCTAACACTTTACTCCCGGCTTCTCTAACACTTTACTCCCGGCTTCTCTAACACTTTACCCCCGGCTTCTCTAACACTTTACCCCAGGCTTCTCTAACACTTTACACCCGGCTTCTCTAACACTTCAATCCCGGCTTCTCTAACACTTTACTCCCGGCTTCTCTAACACTTCAATCCCGGCTTCTCTAACACTTTACCCCCGGCTTCTCTAACACTTCACTCCCGGCTTCTCTAACACTTCACTCCCGCTTTCTCTAACAATTTACTCCCGGCTTCTCTAACACTTTACTCTTGGCTTCTCTAACACTTTACTCCCGGCTTCTCTAACACTTTACTCCCGGCTTCTCTAACACTTTACTCCCGGCTTCTCTAACACTTTACTCCCGGCTTCTCTAACACTTTACTCTTGGCTTCTCTAACACTTTACTCCCGGCTTCTCTAACACTTTACTCCCGGCATCTCTAACACTTTACTCCCGGCTTCTCTAACACTTTACTCCTGGCTTTTCTAACACTTCACTCCCGGCTTCTCTAACACTTTACTCCTGGCTTCTCTAACACTTTACTCCCGGCTTCTCTAACACTTTACTCCTGGCTTTTCTAACACTTCACTCCCGGCTTCTCTAACACTTTACTCCCGGCTTCTCTAACACTTTACCCCGGCTTCTCTAACACTTTACTCCCGGCTTCTAACACTTTACTCCTGGCTTTTCTAACACTTCACTCCCGGCTTCTAACACTTTACCCTGGCTTCTCTAACACTTTACTCCCGGCTTCTCTAACACTTTACTCCTGGCTTTTCTAACACTTCACTCCCGGCTTCTAACACTTTACCCCGGCTTCTAACACTTACTCACGGCTTCTCTAACACTTTACTCCTGGCTTTTCTAACACTTCACCCCGGCTTCTTAACACTTTACCGCCGGCTTCTAACACTTTACTCCCGGCTTCTAACACTTTACCCCGGCTTCTCTAACACTTTACTCCCAGCTTCTCTAACACTTTACCCCGGCTTCTCTAACACTTTACCCGGCTTCTAACACTTTACTCCCGGCTTCTCTAACACTTTACCCCGGATTCTCTAACACTTTACTCCCGGCTTCTCTAACACTTTACTCCCAGCTTTCTAACACTTTACTCCCGGCTTCTCTAACATTTTACCCCGGCTTCTCTAACACTTTACTCCTGGCATCTCTAACACTTTACTCCCGGCTTTCTAACACTTTACCCCGGCTTCTCTAACACTTTACCCCCGGCTTCTCTAACACTTTACTCCTGGCTTTTCAAACACTTCACTCCCGGCTTCTCTAACACTTTACTCCTGGCTTTTCTAACACTTCACTCCCGGCTTCTCTAACACTTTACTCCTGGCTTCTCTAACACTTTACTCCCGGCTTCTCTAACACTTTACTCCCGGCTTCTCTAACACTTTACTCCCGGCTTCTCTAACACTTTACTCCCGGCTTCTCTAACACTTTACTCCCGGCTTCTCTAACACTTTACTCCCGGCTTCTCTAACACTTTACTCCCGGCTTCTCTAACACTTTACTCCTGGCATCTCTAACACTTTACTCCCGGCTTCTCTAACACTTTACTCCCGGCTTCTCTAACACTTTACTCCCGGCTTCTCTAACACTTTACTCCTGGCTTCTCTAACACTTTACTCCCGGCTTCTCTAACACTTTACTCCCGGCTTCTCTAACACTTTACCCCCGGCTTCTCTAACACTTTACTCCCGGCTTCACTAACACTTTACTCCCGGCTTCTCTAACACTTTACCCCCGGCTTCTCTAACACTTTACTCCCGGCTTCTCTAACACTTTACCCCAGGCTTCGCTAACACTTTACTCCGGCTTCTTAACACTTTACTCCCGGCTTCTCTAACACTTTACTCCCGGCTTCTCTAACACTTACCCCGGCTTCTCTAACACTTTACTCCCGGCTTCTCTAACACTTTACCCCGGCTTCTCTAACACTTTACACCCGGCTTCTCTAACACTTTACCCCAGGCTTCGCTAACACTTTACTCCCGGCTTCTCTAACACTTTACCCCCGGCTTTTCTAACACTTTACCCCCGGCTTCGCTAACACTTTACTCCCGGCTTCTCTAACACTTTACTCCCAGCATCTCTAACACTTTACTCTCGGCTTCTCTAACACTTTACTCCCGGCTTCTCTAACACTTTTTTCGCGTCTTCTCTAACACTTTACTCCCGGCTTCTCTAACACTTTGCCCCTGGCTTCTCTAACACTTTACCCTCGGCTTCTCTAACACTTACCCCGGCTTCTAACACTTTACTCCCTGCTTCTCTAACACTTTACCCCCGGCTTCTCTAACACTTTACTCCCGGCTTCTCTAACACTTTACCCTCGGCTTCTCTAACACTTTACCCTCGGCTTCTCTAACACTTTACCCTCGGCTTCTCTAACACTTTACCCCCGGCTTCTCTAACACTTTGCCCCCGGCTTCTCAAACACTTACTCCCGGCTTTCTAACACTTTACTCCCGGCTTCTCAACACTTTACCCCGGCTTCTCTAACACTTTATTCCCGGCTTCTCTAACACTTTACTACCGGCTTCTCTAACACTTTACCCCCGGCTTCTCTAACACTTTACTCCCGGCTTCTCTAACACTTTACTCCGGTTTTCTAAACTTTGCCCCTGGCTTCTCTAACACTTTACTTCCGGCTTCTCTAACACTTTACCCCCGGCTTCTGTAACACTTTACCCCCGGCTTCGCTAACACTTTACTCCTGGCTCTTCTAACACTTTACTCCCGGCTTCTCTAACACTTTACGCCCGGCTTCTCTAACACTTTACTCCCGGCTTCTCTAACACTTTGCCCCTGGCTTCTCTAACACTTTACTTCCGGCTTCTCTAACACTTTACCCCCGGCTTCTCTAACACTTTACCCCCGGCTTCGCTAACACTTTACTCCTGGCTCTTCTAACACTTTACTCCCGGCTTCTCTAACACTTTACCCCCGGCTTCTCTAACACTTTACTCCCGGCTTCTCTAAGACTTTACTCCCGGCTTCGCTAACACTTTACTCCTGGCTCTTCTAACACTTTACTCCCGGCTTCTCTAACACTTTACCCCCGGCTTCTCTAACACTTTACTCCCGGCTTCTCTAACACTTTACCTCCGGCTTCTCTAACACTTTACCCCCGGCTTCTCTAACACTTAGTCCAAAGTATTATAATGATGGAATGTTTTCGCTGCATACATAATTACACGAAAATGTATCAGTGTTTATGCATCAAGGAGTGAAATATATCAAGCCTGTGTCTTGACTGTGTCTTGACTGTGTCTTGACTGTGTCTTGACTGTGTCTTGACTGTGTCTTGACTGTGTCTTGGCTGTGTCTTGACTGTGTCTTAACTGTGTGTTGACAGACGTTTTACTGCGTCATAACTGTGTCCTGACTGTGTTCTTGACTGTGTTCTTGTCTGTGTATAACTATGTCTTGACTGTGTTCTTGACTTTGTCTTGACTGTGTTCTTGACTGTGTCTTGACTGTGTTCTTGACTGTGTTCTTGTCTGTGTATAACTATGTCTTGACTGTGTTCTTGACTGTGTCCTGACTGTGTTCTTGACTGTGTCCTGACTGTGTTCTTGACTGTGTTCTTGACTGTGTCTTGACTGTGTTCTTGACTGTGTTGTTGACTGTGTCTTGACTGTGTTCTTGTCTGTGTTATAACTATGTCCTGACTGTGTTCTTGACTGTGTTCTTGACTGTGTCCTGACTGTGTTCTTGACTGTGTCCTGACTGTGTTCTTGACTGTGTTCTTGACTGTGTTCTTGACTGTGTTCTTGACTGTGTTCTTGACTGTGTTCTTGACTGTGTTCTTGACTGTGTTCTTGACTGTGTCCTGACTGTGTTCTTGACTGTGTTCTTGACTGTGTTCTTGACTGTGTTCTTGACTGTGTTCTTGACTGTGTTCTTGACTGTGTTCTTGACTGTGTTCTTGGCTGTGTCTTGACTGTGTTCTTGTCTGTGTTATAACTATGTCTTGACTGTGTTCTTGACTGTGTCCTGACTGTGTTCTTGACTGTGTCCTGACTGTGTTCTTGACTGTGTTCTTGACTGTGTCCTGACTGTGTTCTTGACTGTGTTCTTGACTGTGTTCTTGACTGTGTTCTTGACTGTGTTCTTGACTGTGTTCTTGACTGTGTTCTTGACTGTGTTCTTGACTGTGTTCTTGACTGTGTTCTTGACTGTGTTCTTGACTGTGTTCTTGACTGTGTTCTTGACTGTGTCTTGACTGTGTTCTTGACTGTGTTCTTGACTGTGTTCTTGACTGTGTTCCTGGCTGTGTCTTGACTGTGTTCTTGACTGTGTTCTTGACTGTGTTCTTGACTGTGTTCTTGACTGTGTTCTTGACTGTGTTCTTGACTGTGTTCTTGACTGTGTTCTTGACTGTGTTCTTGACTGTGTTCTTGACTGTGTCTTGACTGTGTTCTTGACTGTGTCTTGACTGTGTTCTTGACTGTGTTCTTGACTGTGTTCTTGACTGTGTTCTTGACTGTGTTCTTGACTGTGTTCTTGACTGTGTTCTTGACTGTGTTCTTGACTGTGTCTTGACTGTGTTCTTGACTGTGTTCTTGACTGTGTTCTTGACTGTGTTCTTGACTGTGTCTTGACTGTGTTCTTGACTGTGTTCTTGACTGTGTTCTTGACTGTGTTCTTGACTGTGTTCTTGACTGTGTTCTTGACTGTGTCAAGACTTTACATAAACTTTGTGTTTGTTGTTTATTACTGTGTTTTTACTGTGTTTTTACTGTGTTTTAACTGCTTCTTGGTCGTCTTAACCGTATCTTCACTATATCATATAAGGAAGGTGCACTCTAGCCTAACAAGGAAAATTTCTAATTATCCAAATTTCAATATTATTTTTTACTGAATCTCTTAGAGATAAGGATATTACAATTGCTATTTAATTACATAATGTTTAACAAAGTTATACCCAAATTATATTCTACAATTTCCTTCGAGGCGAATTTATCATCTATGTCTTGGAGTAATCCTACAAGACATAGGTAAAGGGCTGATGAAGCCACTGTGGGGCGAAACGTTTCCTCAATAAAGATACCCAAGTGTTGCATATGTGTCTAATTTATCAACTTGTCGGTTCTATTAACCATTTATCTACATTCCTGTCAGACACAGCAACATCTTGGGATCTTAATGACCATGATAATACGCAGCTGAGTCTACGTCAACGAATCTACATTATAATTGGTTATTACAATAAATAATGGAAAATAAACTAGCACTTCAACGATTCCATACTACCCACACTTCAATCAAGTTGTGCATATTCAATGTCTTCAAAATATGTCATTAACTTCTTAGAGTAAAATAATATTAAAAAGTATTGCAGTAACGACTCTGCTGAACGAGGTTGTGATAAAACTTAGTTTATTTTGAAAAGTCAGTATATATATATATATATATTATTTCCCAGTAAAAGTAGGCCTTTGACAAG
Source organism: Cherax destructor (assembly GCA_009830355.1). Lineage (NCBI taxonomy): Eukaryota > Metazoa > Arthropoda > Malacostraca > Decapoda > Parastacidae > Cherax > Cherax destructor. The sequence goes on along the minus strand of WNWK01001884.1, from coordinate 5,836 downwards.
GATGTGTGATGTCACCGTGGTTGTTCAATATATTTATAGATGGGGTTGTAAGAAAAGTGAATGCGAGGGTCTTGGCAAGAGGTGTGTGGTTAAAAGATAAAGAATCAAATACAAAGTGGGAGTTGTCACAGTTGCTTTTTGCTGATGACACTGTGCTTTTGGGAGATTCTGAAGAGAAGTTGCAGAGGTTGGTGGATGAATTTGGTAGGGTATGTAAAAGAAGAAAATTGAAAGTGAATATAGGAAAGAGTAAGGTGATGAGGATAACAGAAAGATTAGGTGACGAAAGTTTGAATATCTGCATTTATCTACATTGAACTGCATCTGCCACTTTTCTGACCAGAAATTGAGTTTGTCTAAATCCTCCTGAAGTTCCCTGACTTCTACGTTTGAATGAATTATCCTACCTATCTTCGTGTCATTGGCGAATTTGCTCATATCACTAGTAATTCCCTCATCAAGGTCATTGATATATATATTATAAACAACAACAGGCCTAAGACTGATCCCTGTGGAACGCCACTTGTTACAGATCCCCACTCGGATTTAACCCCATTTAAACACACTCTCTGCTTCCTATTGGTGAGCCATGACTCAATCCATGACAGCACTTTTCCCCCAATGCCATGACCTGCCACTTTCTTTAACAGTCTCTGGTGCGGTACTCTATCAAAAGCCTTACTAAAATCTAAATAAACAATATCGAATTCTTTATTGTGATCAACAGCCTCAAAAGCTTTACTGAAGAAGGTTAATAAATTAGATAGGCAGGAACGGCCCCTCGTGAATCCATGCTGAGTATCATTAATCAAATTATGGTTATCTAGATGGCTTCTTATAATATCAGCTATAATTGACTCTAGTAATTTGCCTACAATTGAGGTCAGGCTTATTGGGCGGTAATTTGACGGTAGTGACTTGTTCGCCAAAGTGACAGCACAGGTGTAGTCCCAGGCAATCTGCTTACCATCCTTCCAATGTAGCATAGTGACTTGATCAGGACGCTTTTGACTTCCATTAGACCTCTGTACTTGAGGATCCCATTGAGCTGGGCAACGGACTGTGGCGAGGCTTCTCTTTTGATGTTATGATGTTGTTGACCTCCTCATGTCTAGCATACTTCCCTTCTGATGTATGACACATGAGACCATGAAGTCTTGAATTGATCAGCCGACGCATTGCCGCAAATATTTATCATTAAGAGAACTGCGGCTGGACAGCACTATCCTGCGTCGCCATGCCTAGCCCTGTGTGAACAGGACATTGTATGCATCACTCTTTCACTGGACCAACTATTCTCAAACACCAGGTGCTAAGTGCAACTGAGCGTGTTTTCCCTGGTGTAAGAACATACGTGGTCATGGAGCCTCAGAGACTAATTTCAACCTCATCCTGTTTGGGGTGCCAGCTTTCACGAGCAGATTATATAATAATAAAACCACGACATCTGCTGGACAGTGATGGAGTGAGTATTAGTGAAAATGTTTCTTATTTTTCTGGGTTACTACCTCGGTGGGAGACGGTAGACACATTAAAAAAAATACTTATTTATATGTATTTTTACGATACTTAGAAAAATATTTTAATATCAGGTAAAATGCTCCCCACAAATATATTCCTCAGAGACATATGAGTCAACATCTGGCAAGTGAAATCTGATATTGAATTTTATATAATGTTTGGATATCGATATGAGTTTATTTGGACGTATAATTGCAAATACTGGTTCAGTGAACTTGAGGTACTTGTGGCATACAACTTTATGCTGATGCTGGAGAGCTGGAGCAAGAAGCAAGGAAATCAGCTTCTCTCTGATGCAAGTTAGCATTGTGACACTCAAATAGGAAAGCTTTCCTCCTAAAATATGCCCAGAATGTTCAATATATCAGAGGAAAGGCGAACCTCTGAGATTATGGTGAATAAGATACTGTTTACAGAGGAGTCGTTATTGATGTAATATAAATTAGCTTTACCATATTCATGGCCTCAATAAAGACAGTTTGTGAAGAAAATAGAATAGAGAAGGTGAAGGTTTATAAACTAAAAGAGGAGGCAGTTAGGGTAAGATATAAACAACTATTGGAGGATAGATGGGCTAGTGAGAGTAGGCAATGGGGTCGAAAATGTATGGGGTAGATTTAAAAATGTAGTGTTAGAGTGTTCAGCAGAAGTTTGTGGTTACAGGCGAGTGGGTGCGGAGGAAGAGGAGCGATTGGTGGAATGATGATGTAAAGAGAGTAGTAAGGAGAAAAAGTTAGCATATGAGAGGTTTTTATAAAGTAGAAGTGATGCAAGGAGGGAAGAGTATATGGAGAGAAAAGAGAGGTTAAAAGAGTGGTGAAGCAATGTAAAAAGAGAGCAGATGAGAGAGTGGGTGAGATGTTATCAGCAAATTTTGTTGAAAATAAGAAAAAGTTTTGGAATGAGATTAATAAGTTGAGGAAGCCTAGAGAACAAATGGATTTGACAGTTAAAAATAGGAGAGGAGAGTTATTAAATGGAGAGTTAGAGGTATCGGGAAGATGGAGAGAATATTTTGAGGATTTGTTAAATGTTGATGAAGACAGGGAAGCTGTGATTTCGTGTGTAGGGCAAGGAGGAATAACATCTTGTAGGAGTGTGGAAGAGCCAGTTGTGGGTGTAGGGAAGTTCGTGAGGCAGTGGGTAGAATGAAAGGGGTAAGGCAGCTGGGATTGATGGGATAAAGATAGAAATGTTAAAAGCAGGAGGGATATAATTTTGGAGTGGTTGGTGCTATTATTTAATAAATGTATGGAAGAGGGTAAGTTACCTAAGATTGGCAGAGAGCGTGTATTGTTCCTTTGTATAAAGGCAAAGGGGACAAAAGAGAGTGCAAAATTATAGGGGAATAAGTCTGTTGAGTGTACCTGGTAAAGTGTATGGTAGAGTTATTATTGAAAGAATTAAGAGTAAAACAGAAAGCAGGATAGCAGATGAACAAGGGCTTTAGGAAAGGTAGGGGTGTGTAGACCAAGTGTTTACAGTGAAACATATAGGTGAACAGTATTTGGATAAGGGTAAAGATGTTTTTGTGGCATTTATGGATTTGGAAAAGGCGTATGATAGGGTAGATAGGGGCAATGTGGCAGATGTTGCAGGTGTATGGAATAGGAGGAAGGTTACTGAAAGCAGTGAAGAGTTTTTATGAGGATAGTGAGGCTCAGGTTAGAGTGTGTAGGAGGGAAGGGACTATTTCCCAGTAAAAGTGGGCCTTAGACAAGGATGTGTGATGTCACCGTGGTTGTTCAATATATTTATAGATGGGGTTGTAAGAGAAGTGAATGCGAGGGTCTTGGCAAGAGGTGTTGGGCTAAAAGATAAAGAAGCAAATACAAAGTGGGAGTTGTCACAGTTGCTTTTGCTGATGACACTGTGCTTTTGGGAGATTCTGAAGAGAAGCTGCAGAGGTTGGTGGATGAATTTGGTAGGGTGTGTAAAGAAGAAAATTGAAAGTGAATATAGGAAAGAGTAAGGTGATGAGGATAACAAAAGAATAGGTGATGAAAGATTGGATATCAGATTGGAGGGAGAGAGTATGGAGGAGGTGAATGTATTCAGATATTTGGGAGTGGACATGTCGGCAGATGGGTCTATGAAGGATGAGGTGAATCATAGAATTGATGAGGGGAAAAGGGTGAGTGGAGCACTTCGAGTCTGTGGAGACAAAGAACCTTGTCCATGGAAGTAAAGAGGGGAATGTATGAGAGTATAGTTATACCAACGCTCTTATATGGGTGTGAAGTATGGGTGATGAATGTTGCAACGAGGAGAAGGCTGGAGGCAGTGGAGATGTCATGTCTGAGGTCAATGTGTGGTGTGAATATAATGCAGAGAATTCGGAGTTTGGAAATTAGGAGGAGGTGCGGGATTACCAAAACGATTGTCCAGAGAGCTGAGGAGGGGTTGTTGAGGTGGTTTGGACATGTAGAGAGAATGGAACGAGACAGAGTGACTTCGAGAGTGTATAAATCTGTAGTGGAGGGAAGGCGGGGTAGGGTCGGCCTAGAAAAGGTTGGAGGGAGGGGTAAAGGAAGTTTGTGTGCGAGGGCTTGGACTTCCAGCAAGCATGTGTGAGCGTATTTGATAGGAGTGAATGGAGGCATATGGTTTTTAATACTTGACGTGCTGTTGGAGTGTGAGCAAAGTAACATTTATGAAGGATTCAGGGGAAACCGGCAGGCCGGACTTGAGTTCTGGAGATGGGAAGTACAGTGCCGGCACTCTGAAGGATGGGTGTTAATGTTGCAGTTTTATAACTGTAGTGTAAAGCACCCTTCTGGCAAGACAGTGATGGAGTGAATGATGATGAAAGTTTTTCTTTTTCGGGCCACCCTGCCTTGGTGGGAATCGGCCGATGTGTTAATAAAAAAATAATAATATGACAACGAAGACTTTGTGAAGGTTCAGTCAGCCCTGTCAGACCCTCAGAGAGCTGGCTCCTCCTTATGGAAATAAAAAGATAGAAAAATCAAAAATGTCATAATAAAATAATTATTATAAAAATTAGGCAAGAATATAAAAGACTCAAACATGAAATTAATCCTACTTTAAGAAAAAATGAAATATATAAATAAACATTGATTCAAAGCTAATATGTACACGATGTAATGTAGAATGGTGCCGTGCCAATGTTCTAGGCCGTTGTTGATGAAGGAATGGGGGGTCACAGGTGGACATGACTTGTAGACACAGTAGACAGTGTCCCTAACACGATTATATATTCTGAGAAGGAGAGGTTGACTGATCCTCTGACCATAATACTGTTGAAGCAGTTAATTAGCCAGTCAAGAACTACCATGAACGCTGGTGTAGTTACAACTGGGTTGCTTGAGTGGTGTGTAGCTGAGTGGTCGGCAACGTGTGGATGGGTGGGGACCAGTGTAGGTAGAAAGGTGCAGGTGAAGTCTCTTCGTCTTGGCCAGATCACTGCTGCCTTTATCTTAATCTCGCATGAGTCGGATGACCCGAGCCGACAATAAAGGCTATAAAGAAAGTAAACATAGTTACACACCACTTGATAAATCACTCAAAATAGCCGTACAGCTAAAAGAAATTGTGAGGATTAAAAAGGTGACATAATAACATAACTTCAAGACAAGGCAGGAATAAATTTAAGTTTAAAACCCTAAATAAGAGTTAAGCTCTTAAGACCAACATAATCCCCAAATATATTATAAATTAGATAGGGGCAGAACGAATACTTACAGATTTGATGGGAGCCGCAAGTCAAGTGACTAACCACAGGTCGGAGACACACTCGTCACCTTCCACCGAGTGCAGAAGGGGACGGGGAGTAGCCAGTTCCCCTCTGGGTTAACTATTGTATGTATAGCTCTTTTACACCTTCGTGCCCACCAGTATTGTCGTGTCGAGATGATACGAGGTAGGCGGGCGAGCGGATGTAGACAGCCTATGCTGCCTGTTAGTTTCATACCTAGCGGCACTCCAGCTGCCCTCAGTAGGCCTGTCCTGGTCAGTGGGACGCTATGCCCATCCTGCCTCACTCGCCTGGCCTACGCCCTAAGATAAACATCTCACCACAAAGCGGTCTGGCTCTCTGCCCGTTGTATACTCACACCTTTCGCCTAATAAAGCAAGTCTAGTCCACGGCAGTATCTCTACAACCTCACGCTACCCCTTCAGCACTAAACCGCTGTTACCAGAATAACAGCAATTACAACTATACTCTCCAAGAGCAGTCCCACACCCATTCTGTACACTTAAAGAGCAGTCCAACATCCATCCTTTACTCTCCAAGAGCAGTCCCATACTCATCTTGTACTCTCCCAGAGCAGTCCCACATCCATTCTGTACT
>WNWK01001883.1:157500-242918 GCA_009830355.1 Cherax destructor | reverse complement strand
CATAGGGTGTCTTTTCTGATGAATTAGTAAAAATGAGTCTTTTCGTTTTTTTTATTGAAATCGAGAAAATTTCTACCCCATAAGGAACTTGATCCAAGGAAATTTTGTATTATTCATGAAAATCGATGTAAATCTTGATCTGAGGAATTGGAAATCCCTCTAAAATTCGAAATTTTGGAAAAAGTAGGGAAAATTCGAAAAAATCGAGGAGCGGGGCGATCCGCAGAAGGCGCTGCAGAAGGCAGCTCGGGGCCGAGCGCGGGCAAGGGGCGCGACGGGGGCGCGGGCGGGTGGGCGCGAAAAAAAAAAAAAAAAAAAAAAGGGAAGTGGGGCGTATCGGAAGTGGGGGTCGTGGGGGTGGGGGTGGCGGGTGGGGGGACCGCCGCCATTTTGAGCCACTCTTAGTATGAGCCACTCTGAGTGATTGTACACTACTTATATATATATATATATTATATATATATATATATATATATATATATATATATATATATATATATATATATATATATATATATATGTGTGTGTGTGTGTATGTCGTGCCGATTAGGTAAAACTGGCGATTTTGGCTTAAATGGCAACGCTCTTCTTGCCATATAAGACAACCGAAAATTTGTGTATGCAATAATTTCGCAAAAATCATTCTGAACATAACGAAAAAAATATATTTCATTGTGTTTGTTTATTATTAAATTATTGTAAACGTATCTAAAATATATTTAGTTGGGTTAGGCTAAATTAAATTGTGCTTGTTATAATAAGGTTAGGTAGGTTTTCAAAGTTTCTTTTGGTACAAAATTATAAATTTTTACATTAACATAAATTAAAAAATATATCTTTAAATGTATAAGAGAAAATTTTAGAAATGACTTAATTTTAAATGAGTTCTTGCTAATTGACCAGTTTTACCTAATCGGCACGATATACACACACACACATTTATTTATATATATATATATATATATATATATATATATATATATATATATATATATATATATATATATATATATATATGTGTGTGTGTGTGTGTGTGTGTGTTTATTCTTAAAAAACTTCAGACGAGCATATTAAAAAGACAATGCGACATATTCATGGCGGTCATAAAACTTGTTTCTCCGTACCTGACATACTCCTCTCCCCATCTTCTTTTCCCTTCACTTCATCTCTCCTCTTTATTCTTTCACTAGGTGAGTACAAATAGCGCGTCTGTCTCGCACTTGGGGGACGGAGGATCAAGCCTCCATCAAGTCTTGTGCTGAATGATCCACATGGGTCTAGCGCTTAACATATGAATAATAATAATAATAATAATAATAATAATAATAATAATCCTGTTTCTAATTTGACATCCTTTCCTCATTTGTCATTTTAAAAGTATGTGAATATTCCAGGTATTGGAGTTTACTTCACTCCCTATCTTAGGGATTAACACAGCTTTGCAATTAATGACTAGGTGGGCTACTGTGTTAACTCGTGCATTCCACTCTCATCCAACTTTGCTATCTTCACAAGTAACTCACACTTTGAAGATAAAACTTTATAATTATCTAAGACGGACCGAAACAACGTTTAAAGTCACATCTGAGATAAAAAATGATAGTAAACCAAGTCTTTTCCTCTGATCTATATTTTGGTTCTCTCTTCAAGCTCTTTCTGATTTGTAACTTGATAAAGATCCAAGACGGATCGAAACGTCGTTTCCCGTTTTCTCTCCAAACTGTGGGTTATTAGATATCCCCGAAGGAGAACCTTCAAGTGGTTACCAGAAATATATACTTTTCGTTTATATTTCACTCAACTACAAGACCTCATCCAATTGGTTTCAATTTTTCAACACTGGTGTACAGTAACCAGGGAACAAATGGCTCGCACAGGTGCCTTATCCTCATTATAAACACTCTCTCCTATGTAGTCCTTCCACACATCTCACTACCTTCTTCAGACACCTATTCCTCTCTTTGCTCAGCACCCCAGCATGCCTCCCCTTTCTCCCTCCTGACATCAATGCATGACTTCCCCTACTGGCACTCCTGCATATCTTTCCCTTCTCCTCCTGGAAATTCTGCATTCATCTCATTCCCCTTTTTGACATCCCTGTATGCTCCCCCTCTTTCTTGGCATTCCTGCCTGTCTCCCCCTCCCCTTCCTGGCACCCCTGCATGCTTCCCCCTCCCCTTCTTGGTATCCCTTCATATCTTTCCCTCCTGGCACCCCAACAGACCTCCCTTTTCTCTCCCTTCTCCCTGCTAAGTATTGGTGTGGTGTGAGTGGGGCGCGAGGTGAGGGAGGCGTCCTCACCTCCCCCCCCCAGGATTCCAGCTCCGCATATATATTCAAGAGAGCCGCCGAGGTACGGATGGGTAGACGGATCAATGCAAGGATAGATGCGTCGTGCCACGGAGAGGGCAATGGATAGAAGGGTCAATGCAAGGATAGAGGGGTTGCTCTACGGAGAAGGCAATAGATCTGGCAGGTCGATACAAGGCCAGGTGGGTCGTGGACTGCCTTAATATCAATGGCAAAATAAATAAGAATGTGGACTGCCTTAATATCAATGGCAAAATAAATAAGAATGTGGACTGCCTTAATATCAATGGCAAAATAAATAAGAATGTGGACTGCCTTAATATCAATGGCAAAATATACCGACAAGTACGTGAATGAGACACAATATGCAGTTTATAGATTGCAGTTTAGGGCAATGGATTAGTCGTGCGAAGGTGGTGGTGGTAGTAGTAGTAGTGACATTTATTGAGCACCTTGACCGCGAATGTCACTCAGCGCTCAGACATAAAAAAAATATATACAACAGACAAAAATAAATTAAACAATAAAAGCAACGAACAAACATGCAACAGAAATGCTACAGTACCAAGTTAAAATAACCAGCATAAATTAAAAACTCCATTATAATATTAACTTAAAAACAAGACTCCTAAAAGTTCCCCGAGGTCCTTACAGGCACCTCGGTAATTATAAAAACCATGACGCAAACGGAAAATCCTAAGCCGTGGGCAAACTTTGAAAATATGTTTCACAGCCAAGTCGTGCGAAGGTTGAATGGATGGGAAGGACAGTGGATATTGCAACATGCAGTAACAGCATTCGGGTGATGGTACGACATATCCACACCGTAAAACTGACGACGTTTCACCCACGCAGTAGGCTTTGTGTTAAAAGTATATAAGATCGAATAAAGCGAAACGTCACCAATAAAGGTTTCACATAACTGAATTTATTTCCCCTTACCGCCAACACTAGTCATGTTATGACTTAGCAAGGAGTAGGTAAGACGGACTTCCCCAGATCCTTAATAGAGTTAAGAGGGTAGAAGTGGGAGGGGGAAAATATAAGGAAAATATGAATGGGAAGACAGGGAGGGAGAGATGGATAAAATCAGAGAAAAAGGATGAAGAGGAGGGACAAGAAAAAACAAAAACCTTGTCGTAATCCAAGAGACGAAGGTAGATAAGATAAACATAAATGTAGTACGTGCTGCTAATAGATAAGAAATGAAAGTACAGAGTATAAAACATGATAAAAAAAATGGGGAAAGCACGAAGGGCAGATAAGATGAGCGAGCACAGAAGAGGAAAAGACATGGGCGAACAGGAAAATCGCAGAAAGAACAATAACGGGCTTGGTAAATTTGGAGACACTAATATAGAGCAGAAAATGTGAGGGAACTACCTTTCTTATGTCGAGTACAAGGAACATTCCCTAACAGAAACAAAGTAATAATAGAAAGACGAAAAAGTAACGAGAACAACAGAGAAAAGTGAACCAAGAAAATAAAAAAATACGTATAAAAAAAACTGGAAGAAGCAGTGTCAAAACTTAAATTTAAGGTAACAGAGGTGAACTTAAGATATCAAGTGAACAATAAATCTAATCCAGTCTGCCTCCTTAACTGCATGTCTTCATGACTGAAACAAACACGGATAAACAGATAGGCAGACACTCAAGCACAAAAACACACAAGCGCGCATAGAGGTGTACGGACATCAGCTATCACAGCCATAACACTAGGTGCAGCTAGCTCAGAAAATCTCTAGAAATGTTAAGAGAAGGTTTCAAAATCAAAGTTAGTGGAATACTATAAAGCTGAAAGTGAAGATAGCTATACCAAAGTCACTAAAGATAAAGGACAGAACAACAGGTAGCACTGACAAAATAATTTACTGCTACAGCTAATGTTAGGCTAAAAAGAAAGTTGTAAATAATTCCAAGTTATTGATCTAAGGAATTGGACCTGACTTCCCTTTCAATGGATCGAACTTTAATGCCCCCATGACTGTGCGCTGTATGACTCCCTATGGGTTTAGCGCTTCCCCATATATAACTGAGGAATAATAGACAGAAAAAAAATTGATATTGTTTTCGGTTGTGCTAAAAAAAAAAAAAAAAAAAGATATAAAATCAAGTACATGAAAATTCAAAGAAAAAGTCAAACGAAATGACAGAATGCATAGTGGAATTCAGTAGTGACGAGCACTGAAAAATACGAGCAAGATAAGCACAGGACTCAGAGAATAACATTTACACAGATTAAGCATAAGCAAGAATTGTTAAAGCAAGAAACATGAAATTAAAAAACAAGGGTCAAAAGACACTTTTTTTTTTACAGAGTAACAAGACAGTAGCGACTTATTCAACGGTTTTCCAAAGGAACGAGCACAGGACAAATAAAGCTGTATTCGACGGAAGCTATTCGGTGTAAAAAGAAAGGCAGAGTAGAAAAGAAAAGGGAAGGATTAACAATACTGATAACACTAACAATACAAGCTGGGGAAAATAAAGTCCCTTACCCCCCAAAAAAAAACTAAAGATAATTAACTCATTGTAGCCCTTACATACAATCCACCATTTAAGAACACTTGGGAGAGAGAAAAAGTTTGGTATGATAAATGACAAACTAAATATACGTAAGGAACTATTGTTGAAAAGTTACCGTGAAAAGATAAGTTATAATAACAGGAGATAAAATTTTAAGTATAAAAATATACCGGGTAGCCTCATATAAAATTAAGAGAAGTAAACAATATTAAACCTAGTATTTACGAAATTCACTTGGGAAGAGTGATCATGTTCTATTGCGAATATATATTGTCAAACAAACAGATCAACCAAAAACTACTAGATTATAAGAGAGAAAAATATAATGCTTGCAAACAGCGTTTTTGAGACGCTACGTGGAATAAAATATTGCAAGAGACATATTTTTTTTTTTACAAAGTTTTATGGCATATATAAAAAAGAGAATTAAACATTTTAGTCTACTAGTGGGCCCTGTTCACCTGTGACGTCTTCTCCAGCTGCTACACCTGACTTTCAACTCCAGTATAGTAGTCTCTGGCCCATGCCTCTTCAAGCTACGGGACCGACCACCACCCGTTAACACTGAGGGACTGATGTCTTCAAAATTACCTTCCCGCTTCTACTGTTTCAAGCGTTATAATCGCTTGTATTAGACTGGAGAAGCCTGCGCAAGCGAAATGTAACAACAATAAAGATACCTAAGTGTAGCCCATGCGTCTTACTCATCATTTAGGTTCATTATTATAAGCATACAGTGATAGCAAGTGATCAAGATTTAGCTTTACCTTGGAGAACCCAGCAGACATTTAGAATAATTAACACCCATTGTTGTCCCTTTCTTTCGTATATTTATTTAACCACAAGATATGTCTTTAAATGTTCAGTAGTATAGAGGATACAAAGTTAAAAAAACTTACCTTACCCTTAATATGCCTTTGATGAGTTTCGAGAGTCTTTCTACTTCTGGAACCCGGCCATGAGCCAGGTTCGTCTGGTTCCAGCCTGGTCAACCAGGCTATTACTGCTGGAGGCCCGCTTACCCACATATCCATCACAGCCTGGTGGAAATATTTGTCCAGTTTCCTCTTTAAGACTTGTACACTTGTTCCAGTAGTGTTTCTGGTATCTTCTGGTAAGATGTTGAATAATCTAGGGCCACGAATGTTGATAGTGTTCCCTTATTGTACCCACCGCCAATGCTTTTCACAGGGTTTATTTTGCACTTCCTCTCATATCTAGCTCCAGTATGTTGTTCTGGAAGTGTGCAGATTTTGATCAGTCCCTCGAGTACTTTCCAGGTATAATCGTGTATCTCTCTCTCCTCTCCACTGAGTACATATATAATATAGTACTATACATAGTATAGTGTACTATACATAGTACAGTGTACTATACATAGTACAGTGTACTATACATAGTACAGTGTACTATACATAGTACAGTGTACTATACATAGTACAGTGTACTATACATAGTACAGTGTACTATACATAGTACAGTGTACTATACATAGTACAGTGTACTATACATGGTACAGTGTACTATACATAGTACAGTGTACTATACATAGTACAGTGTACTATACATGGTACAGTGTACTATACATGGTACAGTGTACTATACATAGTACAGTGTACTATACATAGTACAGTGTACTATACATAGTACAGTGTACTATACATAGTACAGTGTACTATACATAGTACAGTGTATATACTATACAGTAGTACTATACATAGTACAGTGTACTATACATAGTACAGTGTACTATACATAGTACAGTGTACTATACATAGTACAGTGTACTATACATAGTACAGTGTACTATATATAGTAGTGTACTATACATAGTAGTGTACTATACATAGTACAGTGTACTATACATAGTACAGTGTACTATACATAGTACAGTGTACTATACATAGTACAGTGTACTATACATAGTACAGTGTACTATACATAGTACAGTATAGTTTAGTATAATTGTATGATATAATGCGAATATATGTACATTATACCAAAGTGACTAATCATCAGACTACAGCATTATGTTAAAAAATAGGAAAAGTCAGTAATCGGTTTTTTTTTACACAGAATTATAAAATAAGTTTCATTATGTACTCCTTAGCGTTATCTTAATATTGATGCATGATATTATTAGCGACTTTGAAATAATTAGGCAACCTGTTCCAGTGTTTTAAATCTGTACGGAAGAAGACAGTTAACTTATACGATGGTTATTATAAAATTTTATTAATTTCCATCGGTACCATATCCACTGTGATTCCTCTCTTTCCTCTATCTGACTGTCTCTCTCTCTCTCTCTGTCTCTCTATCTATCCCTCCCTCCCTCCCTCCCTGGTAACGCTCAGAGCCACATGCCCAGCACAATACAACACACATCTACTTCACGTCCCCAAGGTAAAATAAGCTCCACAAGCAGTATCGTGACACCAGCGCCTCCTCTCACTGTAACACTTTACTTGTAGTAGTGGTGGTGGTGGTAGCAGTGGTGGCACTGAGACCTGCCACCTGCCCACCACGCATGTGCGAACTATAAATGGAAAACGGCGAAGGGGTAAGCAGAATGGAAAGCATGTATTAGGTCAAGTCTTAAGTTACGTAGATGGAGACCATATTTATTGAAACAAAAAGCTTCAGAGGAAACAACATTTTGCACATTCTTGTTGAAATAATAATTTACGTGAAACATCTGTCGTCAGTCCGTCAGCTTGTACCCAATGTTTACAATTAGTGCAAAGTGACTTCCTTGCTAATAAATAGTTCCAGTTTCACTCCAGAACTTTTTGCTCATGTCTTTAACTATCATCACAGCTGTTCCACTTGTTCCAGACGGTCAATTCTCTGCCCCTAAGTTATCCTGCCAACTCTCTTCCCCCTCCCCAGTATGCAACATCAACCGAGACATCCCAACCAACAGCCACCCCCCATACCCCAACTTGCACTTCCCTAGCCACTAACCAACACCCCTTCCCTATCCATCCCACTCATACCCCAAACACAGCACATTAGCCAACCGGCCAACCTCAAACATCAATCCCAACACCCGAACCAATAATATCCCCCTACATCCTAACCAACAACCACTCCAACAGCCTAACCAAGCCTCACAACCCGCCACGCCTCCCCTCCCGTTGCAAGCAACAAACAAAAGAGGGGAGGGGGCGTGAGGGAGGGCAGGCATGAGGAAGAAGGTGTATTTTAGAGGCGGAGCTCAACAAAAGGAGCGGGGGAGGGGCGGGGAACGGCTCCCCTGCGGCCGCAGACCAATTGGCTAAGTAAGGCACGTAGCTCGCCCTGCCGAAGTGCGGTCAGCCCAGCACACCCCAACCCTGAAATGCAATACTTGGGGGAGGCAGCCAGTCTAGCATGATGGAGGTGTGCTGCTCAGGAGGGAGGGAGGCAGGCAGGCGGGAAGGAAGGAGGGAGGGAGGGGGGATGGGTGGGCGAGAAGCAGGGAAAGGGCGGCGAGGAAGCTGGGTGGGTGGGAGGTAGGAGAGAAAGGGTGGAATGGGAAGGGGAGATGGAGGTGAGAGGAAGTGTGAAAGGGAGGAGAGCATGAGATGGGGTAAAGGAAGAAAAAAAATTGAAGTAAAAGGGAGGGTGATAAAGACAGAAATAGGGAAGAAAGGGTAAACTGGAGATTAGGGAAGTGTAAGAGGCAAGCAGGAAGGTGGTAGACAAGGAGAGTTTCGGAGATTGGAGATAGGGACAAGAAAATATCATGTAAGAGAAGATGAAGTGAGAAACGAGAGAGAAGAGAGGACATGTTGTATACCTGTAGATTCCAACACCCCCGAGACCTGGTCCCACACCAGGCCTCCTGACTGATGACTCTTCATGTTCCACGAAGGGAAGTGAGGATCGCAGTTTGAGGAAGCAAAACAAACTAAGAAAATCAAGATAAAATAAAGAAAGAGGATAACACAGGAATCATATACAACAAGAGAGAGAAAACATGGTAAATGCAAGCGGGTAAAGAATCTAAAAACACAAACAAATACGGAAAGCAATAAATAATACTAAGGCAAGAAGGTTAAAATGATTAGAAGACCTCAACTAGCAATGATCACAAATAAAAAATAAGGTGAGGGAGGTGAATAAAATATAATGAAAAATATTTTTTTTAAATGATAAACAAAAATCAGCACAAAAAGACGAAAATATATTATGAATTGTAATAATGCACTTTGCTTTTTAATCGCCTTTTCATATTATTTTGTGTTATTAATTTTTGTTTTATTAAACATTCTGCACATTTGCAAAACAAAGTCAATAAATAACACAAGAAACAGGAGACTATACGAATGCAAGGGTGATGGAAGTGGAAGGGAGGGGAGGAAAGAGAGGGAAAGGGAGCGTTGGAAAAGGTGTTAGAGCGGGGAAAGGAAAATAAATTAAATTCAGGGACATACAGAGACGAATTAATAAAGGTGTGAGGCTGGTGGCGGAGGAAGGGGCGTGCAGAGAGGAACAAGAGGGAAGGAAGTCTTGTATTACAAAACGAGGGAATTAAATCTTCAAATTTGTGATGGAGTAGAAGTTAATTTTAGAACGATGTCAGAGAAATGCACAGAAATAAATTCAAGATCAACAGACCTGCGGCAAAGAGCGTGAGAACACTGTACTGAGATTTTTCACTTGTCAGCCATATTATACGCGACTACAAAGCAACCTGTATTGATAAACTCATTAATATTACGTGATGAACAATATCTCGTCCTACACTGAAAATGAAGTGCAAGACTACAAGAGTCGTGACACTTTAGAGCACTTGAGGGATGGATAAGAAGGCTGCGTCAATGGCAAGTAATTGATGCTGGTAGGAAAAAAAGAAAGTTTAGCAAAAGTAGACCTTTTATTAACGGAACGTTTCAGATACAAAAGTCTTTATCAAGTACTTAATCAAACCTATTGGTTGTGAAAAGTCCCATATAATAAAATGACTGCTTTTGTTATAACGAACTTTTCCAGCACTTGTCTGCGCACCGTCTCACTTTAACCAACTGCCTGGGGCTGAACTACGACAGTATACATTATATATATATATATATATATATATATATATATATATATACATATATATATATATATATATATATATATATATATATATATATATATATATATATATATATATATATATATATATATATATATATATATATATATACATATATATATATATATATATATATATATATATATATATATATATATATATATATATATATATATATATATATATATATATAATATATATATATATATATATATATATATATATATATAATATATATATATATATATATATATATATATATATATAATATATATTATATTATATATATATATACAATATATATATATATATATAATAACATATATATATATATATATATATATATATAATATATATATATATATATATATATATATATATATATATATATATATATATATATATATATATATATATATATATATATATATATATATATATATATATATATTATGTACAGACATGTAGTGTTATACAGTGTAGTGTGATAACACCTGCTAGTGTTGATACAACACGCGTGTTGATACAACCCTGCTAGTGTGATACACCTGCTAGGTTGATACAACACCTGCTAGTGTTGATACAACACCTGCTCAGTGTTGATACAACACCTGCTAGTGTTGATACAACACCTGCTAGTGTTGATACAACACCTGCTAGTGTTGATACAACACCTGCTAGTGTTGATACAACACCTGCTAGTGTTGATACAACACCTGCTAGTGTTGATACAACACCTGCTAGTGTTGATACAACACCTGCTAGTGTTGATACAACACCTGCTAGTGTTGATACAACACCTGCTAGTGTTGATACAACACCTGCTAGTGTTGATACAACACCTGCTAGTGTTGATACAACACACACACACCAACACTCTGGGTTAAACACACATACACAGAAGCAAAACAAAGATAATCAATAAATTAGGGAACGAAAAATAGCAACATAGACAACGAAAGAGACAAACCCGTCGAGATGATATTTGGTGATATTTTTTTACGTTAAATGTCGGTTTGTACGTTGCTTGTTGCTCTGGCTCTCAGTTTAGCTGTCTGTCTCCGCTGAGTTTATATATTCATCTGTCTTCTGAATATAAATCTTCCTGTCTGTATTCTGGCTGTATAAACTCTGTGTCCTGATTATATAAAATTGTCTCTTCTGAGGATATAAATTTGTGTGTCTCCTGACAGTATACACTTATTTGTCTCCTGGCTGTGTAAACCTATCTGTCTACAGTATACAGGATGTGCAACGCTCGTGGTATTCTGATAATGATCCAGGATGATCTTCAGTATCTGCAGTTACACGCAATGACTGTGATCCTCAGATGTTTGGAGAGGGTTGTACTTGTCACTACGCCCGCAGCTGCCACAACCCCCGCCTCTCACACCACTTGATACAACTATGTAGACACCTGTAATGCCTGTCAGTCTGGCTGTTATTGTCATTTGGAACAGCCGGGTGGTAGGATGGTGGACACACCACCCAGGGACAGGCAGGTATTACCGTCCTGTCCTACAGGTGAAACAACACAAGCTTGTTCAACGTTTTACATTCTAATAGGATTGATGTTCGTTTATTTCTATTGCTTTATAGTTCTTGATTATATGTTGTTTAATTTATAATTTAGGAGGCCTAGTCTCAGAGACACACACACACATACACAGAGATATATACACACATACACAGAGACAGACACATACACAGACAGACACAGACACATACACAGAGACAGACACACACACAGACAGACACAGACAGATATACACACACACACACACACGGGCTACACACACACACACACACGGGCTACACACACACACACACACGGGCTACACACACACACACACACGGGCTACACACACACAAAAACACTCTGGGCTACACACACACACTCTGGCCTACACACACCCACACTCACCCACACTCTGGCCTACACACCCACACTCTGGCCTACACACACACACTCACCCACACTCTGGCCTACACACACACTCACCCACACTCTGGGCTACACACACACACTCACCCACACCCTGCTACACACACTCACACACATACATAGCTTTAAGGAGAGGTATGATAAAGCTCATGGAGCGGGTAGAGTGACCGAGTAGCGGCCAGTGAAGAGGCGGGGTCAGGAGCTGTAACTTGACCCCTGCTACCACAACTAGGCGAGTACAACTAGGTGAGTACACTCTGGGCTACATACACTGGGCTGCACACAGGGATACACTCGCCAGCCTACCACATACCAAGCCGCCAGCTACAACCACTATCGCAACACACCAAATTGAAATATTCAACAAAATCCTGGATTTTCACTTCATACCCCCTCAGTTCTTGGTTATTTCCTTGCAACAATATTGGTTTGGCTTATTAGTTTTAATGATTTTCGACTACAGGAAGGTTATTAAGGTTGCATATTCCTTGTATACCACCATTTAACGATACTCGAATCTTTCAAATAGGATGAACGTAAGCTCCCTGTATTGTTTTTTGTGTGTACTCACGTTATTGTGGTTGCAGAGGTCGATTCATAAGTTCTGGCCCCACCTCTTCACTGGTCGCTACTAGGTCCACTCTCTCCCTGCCCCATAAGCTTGATCATACCTCTTCTTAAAGCTATGTATGGATCCTTCCTCCACTACATCACTCTCCAGACTGTTTCACTTCCTGACAACTCTGTGACTGAAGATGCACTTCCTAACATCCCTGTGACTCGTCTGAGTTTCCAACTTCCGGTTGTGGTCCCTTTTTGTTGTGTCACATCTCTGAAACATTCTGTCCCTATCCACCTTGTCAATTCCTCTCAGTATTTTATATGTCGTTATCATGTCCCCCCTAACCCTCCTGTCCTCCAGTGTTGTCAGGTTGAGTTCCCTTAACCTCTTCTCGTAGGACAAACCCTTCTGCTTCATAACTAGTCTTGTTGCAAACCTGTGCACTTTCTCTAATTTCTTGACGTGTGTGACCAAATGTGGGGGTTCCATACTGGTGCTGTATACCCTAATATGGGTCTGAAGAATACGGTTTACAGTGTCGTAAATGGCTCCTTACTTAGATGTTGAAATGCTATTCTCAGGTTTGTCAGGTAGGTAGGTAGGTAGGTGTGTGTGTGTGTGTGTGTGTGTGTGTGTGTGTGTGTGTGTGTGTGTGTGTGTACTCACCTATTTTTGGTTGCAGGGGTCGATTCATAGCTCCTGGCCCCGCCTCTTCACTGATTGCTACTAGGTCCTCTCTCTCCCTGCTCCACGAGCTTTATCAAACCTCGTCTTAAAACTATGTATGGTTCCTGCCTCCACTACGTCACTTTCTAGGCTATTCCACTTCCAGACAACTCTGACTGAAGAAATACTTCCTAACATCCCTTTGACTCATAGGAGTCTTCAACTTCCAATTGTGACCCCTTATTTCTGTGTCCCCTCTCTGGAACATCTGGTCTCTGTCCACCTTATCTATTCCTCGCAGTATTTTATATGTCGTTATAATGTCTCCCCTAACCCTCCTATCCTCTAGTGTGTGTGTGTTTGTGTGTAAAATATCCACCTCGAAAGTAGGAAATAAAACCTGAGCGCTTTCATGTGCTTACACACATGGTTTTGTGATTCATATATATATATATATATACACCTCCAGGTGTACATTCCGATATGTACACTTTTCCAGATGTATACATACCTAGAATACTCTCGGAGTAAGAGGTCAGGCTAGATGAGTTAAACCTGATGACATTAAAGGACAATAGGACCAGAGGTGACCTCGTGATAACGTACTTAGAGGAATTCATGGGGTGGACACGGACAGATTGGTCGAGGCGAGAATCACGTACACTTGTGCACAGCCGAAGGTCAAACACAAAACGGTCACAGAAATGTTAGGAAATACTTAAGAGTAGTCAGGGAGTATAGCGACCTAGATAGTGAAGTGGTAAAGGCATGATCCGTACATGGATTTAAGAATAGGTATGATAAGACTCGCGCAAAAAGGAAAAGTATGGGTGAAAACACTGATATATAAACATTTATATATAACTCTTGATGTAGACACAGCTTTAGACCTCACAGTACTGATAAACAGATGCAGACGTGTCACTGTATACACCCTCCCCCCTCCCCCTTCCCCTTCCCTTCCAATGGCCCTCAGAACCATGTAGCGAGTAAATATACAAGAATAATTTATTAATATAATCAATCCTCTCCGGGCCTACCACGGGGTCCCCTATCCTTTCCAGCCTACCACGCAGTTGCTATCCTCTCTCCAGCCTACCACAGTACCTATCCTCTCTCCAGCCTACCCCCAAAGTAACTATCCTCTTCAGCCTACCAAGTACCCTGATCCATCTCAGCCTTTACCACAGTACCAATATCCTCTCTCAGCCTACCACAGTCATTATCCCTCAGTACCTATACAGTACAATATCCCTTCTCCAGCCTACCACAGTCCCCTACCCCTCTCCAGCCTACCACGAGTACTTTCATTCCTCTTTTCAGCCTACCACGATGTTACACTATCCTCGCTCCAGCCTACCACGAGTACCACTATCCTCTCTCAGCCTCCACGAGTAGCCTATCCCTCTCCAGCCTACCACGAGTACCCTATCCCTTTTCACCCTTTTACCACGAGTACCCTATCCCTTCTCCAGCCTACCACGAGTACCCTATCCTTCTCAGCTACCACAGTACCCTTTTATCCCTTCCAGTCCTACCACGATCCCTTATCCCTCTTCCAGCCTACCACGAGTACCTATCTCTCTCCAGCCTACCACGGCTCCTATCCTTTCCAGCCTCCACGAGTACCCTATCCCTCTCTCCAGCCTACCACGAGTACCCCTATCCCTCTCTCCAGCCTACCACGAGTACCCCTATCCCTCTCTCCAGCCTACCACGAGTACCCCTATCCCTCTCTCCAGCCTACCACGAGTACCTTATCCTCTCTCCAGCTACCACAGTACCCTATCCTCTCTCCAGCCTACCACGAGTACCACTATCCTCTCCAGCCTACCACGAGTACCCCTATCCCCTCTCTCCAGCCTACACGAGTACCCTATCCTCTTCCAGCCTACCACGAGGTACCCTATCCTCTCTCAGCCTACCACGAGTACCCTATCCTCTCTCCAGCCTACCACGAGTACCCTATCCCTCTCCCAGCCTACCACGAGTACCCTATCCTCTCTCCAGCTCACGAGTACCCTTTATCCTCTCTCCAGCCTACCACGAGTACCCCTATCCCTCTCTCCAGCCTACCACGAGTACCCCTATCCCTCTCTCCAGCCTACCACGAGTACCACTATCCCTCTCTCCAGCCTACCACGAGTACCCCTATCCCTCTCTCCAGCCTACCACGAGTACCCCTATCCTCTCTCCAGCCTACCACGAGTACCCTATCCTCTCTCCAGCCTACCACGAGTACCCTATCCTCTCTCCAGCCTACCACGAGTACCCTATCCTCTCTCCAGCCTACCACGAGTACCCCTATCCTCTCTCAGCCTACCACGAGTACCCTATCCTCTCTCCAGCCTACCACGAGTACCCCTATCCCTCTCCAGCCTACCACAGTACCCTATCCTCTCCAGCCTACCACGAGTACCCTATCCTCTCTCCAGCCTACCACGAGTACCCTATCCTCTCTCCAGCCTACCACGAGTACCCCTATCCTCTCTCCAGCCTACCACGAGTACCCCTATCCTCTCTCCAGCCTACCACGAGTACCCTATCCCTCTCCAGCCTACCACGAGTACCCTATCCCTCTCCAGCCTACCACGAGTACCCTATCCTCTCTCCAGCCTACCACGAGTACCCCTATCCCTCTCCAGCCTACCACGAGTACCACTATCCCTCTCTCAGCCTACCACGAGTACCCTATCCTTCTCCAGCTCTACCACGAGTCCTTCCTCTCAGCTACACGAGCCTTCCTTCCAGCCTACCACGAGTACCCCTATCCTCTCTCCAGCCTACCACGAGTACCCTATCCCTCTCTCAGCCTACCACGAGTACCCCTATCCTCTCTCCAGCCTACCACGAGTACCCCTATCCTCTTCTCCAGCCTACCACGAGTACCCCTATCCTCTCTCCAGCCTACCACGAGTACCCTATCCCTCTCGTCCAGTACCTTCCCAGCCTACACGAGTACCCTATCCTCTTCCAGCCTACCACGAGTACCCTTTATCCTCTCTCCAGCCTACCACGAGTACTATCCCTACCTCACGAGTACTTCTCTCCAGCCTACCACGAGTTACTTCACTAGTCCCTTCTCTCCAGCCTACCACTAGTACCCTTATCCTCTCTCCAGCCTACCACGAGTACCCTATCCTCTTCCAGCTCTACCACGAGTACCTTCTCTCCAGCCTACTACGAGTACCCTATCCTCTTCCAGCCTACCACGAGTACCCTATCCTCTCTCCAGCCTACCACTGAGTACCACTATCCTCTCTCCAGCCTACCACGAGTACCCTATCCTCTCTCCAGCCTACCACTAGTACCACTATCCTCTCTCAGCCTACCGAGTCCTATCCTTCGTCATACACTAGTCCACTATCCCTTCTCAGCTACCACGAGTACTTATCCCTCTCCAGCCTACCACTAGTACCACTATCCCCTCCAGCCTACACGAGTCTTTCCTTCTCCAGCTACCACAGTACTCACTATCCTCTTCTCAGCTACACAGTACCTATCCTCTCCAGCCTACCACAGTACCCTATCCTCTCTCCACCCTACCACTAGTATCTAGCTACCACTATCCTCTCTCCAGCCTACCACTAGTACCACTATCCTCTTCCAGCCTACCACGGTACCCTATCCTCTTCAGCTCCACAGTCCCTATCCTCAGCTACTAGTACCACTATCCTCTCTCCAGCCTACCACTAGTACCACTATCCTCTTCCAGCCTACCACTAGTACCACTATCCTCTCTCCAGCCTACCACTAGTACCACTATCCTCTTCCAGCCTACCACTAGTCCACTATCCTCTCCAGCCTACCATAGTACCACTATCCTCTCTCCAGCCTACCACTAGTCACTATCCTCTCTAGCTACCACTAGTACACTATCCTTCCAGCTCTACCACTAGTACCACTATCCTCTCTCCAGCCTACCACTAGTACCACTATCCTCTTCCAGCCTACCACTAGTACCACTATCCTCTCTCCAGCCTACCACTAGTACCACTATCCTCTCTCCAGCTCTACCTACTAGTACCATCACTATCCTCTCTCCAGCCTACCACTAGTACCACTATCCCTCTCTCCAGCCTACCACTAGTACCACTATCCCTCTCTCCAGCCTACCACTAGTACCACTATCCCTCTCTCCAGCCTACCACGAGTACCACTATCCCTCTCTCCAGCCTACCACGAGTACCACTATCCCTCTCTCCAGCCTACCACGAGTACCACTATCCCTCTCTCCAGCCTACCACGAGTACCACTATCCCTCTCTCCAGCCTACCACGGGTACCACTGTAAGTGTAATAAATACTCTTCACTGACAAACGAAAACGATCCTGTATGGACAAGTTTTTTTTTTTTTTGCCTTGAGGGGCAGCGTGTGTCTTGCTTTGAGTGAACTTTCTGCTATGATGACAGTGAATATGAGGCCAAACAGTTGACACATCAGGTAAAAGATGGTATAAAATACCGACAATTGTGCAATACTGTATTATGAATATTTTATGGAGGAAACGTTTCGCCACGAAGCTACCATCCGTGGCGAAACATTTCCTCCATAAAACATCTTAACACTTCCTATGAGTCTTATTTCACAGTTGACACACTACTGACAACTCCACCTTTAGCCCTTGTTAATAATCAGATGTTACTACCTTTACATTATTTAGCAACAAATCCAGGATATTTACGTGAAATGCAACAAACCTTAATTAAAACATAATTATAATGCTCTTAAATGGTAGTAGTTTTAAATTTACATTACTGTACCATGCTGCATTTTAAGACAATGCCAGACTGTGTTTCTCCTCATTACTACAGGTTCTATATTTTGTTTCCACTTGAAGTCGAGTCACCAACCTGCCACACTGACAGGCAGCCTCAACAATCTTGGCCACCACCTTTTCTTTTACCTTTTTATGTCCTCCTTTTACCATAAACATGTTTCATATAACACCATTGTAATGTTTAAATTTAACATTTTCTAATGTCTCTCTCTCGATGACCTCAACCTCTAGACTTTTAAATATATTTTCCTTGTAATATGTCGCAAAGTTTCCCCAAAACTGTAGCCTGTGTTGACTTGTTATGCTTCTGTTCCTGCCATATTATCAGCTGTTTCATTCCCTGTTATTTTAACCAGAAAGCGTAGCCATATAAATTTTACTTGTACTTTGTCTTTTTCGAGAGCAAATTCACATTATTTCTACAATATTGTTAGTAATATTTCCGGAGATTGGAATGAGTAAAACTGAGTTGATCCTCACTTTCTATACAGCCTCTGACTAATTAATTAAAGGCCACATAACTACGCATTCCCTTTAAAAAAAGTTTTATATTTGGTGCTTTGCTTCCACACCCTGGCAAAAGCTACAGAACATTCATAATATTGCAACAAGTCTTGCCCCAAAGCTTAAGACAAATGCAATACCCGGAGAGACTCAACTGAATCTGACTACCCTAGAAGCAAATAGAGAACGAGAAACTATGATCACGACGTATAAAATCCTGATAATTTTCAGGGTATACAATGACAGGCAGATCGTGAAGAGGACCATGAACAGGTGGCACCCAATCTCGTACAGAGTAAACTTTCTTATTTTTCCCAGCCACCTCGTTGCCAGACGTATTACTACGTGTTATTCTAATAGGCTTATTTGTATTTAAATTTTAGTTTATATTAGTTTATATAACCTAACCTAACCCAATCTGCCAATTTTTCACCATTCGTTAAAAAATGCACAAGATGTCACGATAAGCCTCTCTCCAAGAAGTCACTTTTTTTTTTGTTACCTGGCTAGTATATGAAACTATGGGTTAACATTCGTTAACCTACATTAACTGAGAATAACAAATACTAAAATTTCAGAGCCACTTCGAGGGAGCAGAAATACACTAAGGGCAATTCATGGGTAACTGGCTGCCCTAATTGGGGAACATGTGTTACGACATGATTATCTTCCTCATAACTAGCTCCCTGTATCCACGTGCCTGTATACGAGTGTTCTTGTCTGTGAGTATACTAACCTATATGTGTGAGTATACTAGCCTATATGTGTGAGTATACTAGCATGTGTATGAGTATACTAACCTAATGTGTGAGTATACTAACCTATATGTGTGAGTATACTAGCTATTGTGTGAGTATACTAGCCTATGTGTGAGTATGCTAGCCTATATGTGAGTATGCTAGCCTATATGTGAGTATACTAGCCTATATGTGAGTATGCTACCTATATGTGTGAGTATACTAGCCTACATGTGAGTATACTAGCCTACATGTGAGTATACTAGCCTACATGTGAGTATACTAGCCTACATGTGAGAGTATACTAGCCTACATATGAGTATACTAGCCTACATGTGTGAGTATACTAGCCTATATGTGTGAGTATAATAGCATGTGTGTGAGTATACTAGCCTATATGTGAGTATGCTAGCCTATATGTGTGAGTATACTAGCCTATATGTGAGTATGCTAGCCTATATGTGAGTATGCTAGCCTATATGTGTGAGTATACTAGCCTATATGTGAGTATGCTAGCCTATATGTGTGAGTATACTAGCCTACATGTGAGTATACTTGCCTACATGTGAGAGTATACTAGCCTACATGTGAGTATACTAGCCTATGTGTGAGTATACTAACCTATATGTGAGTATACTAGCCTATATGTGAGTATACTTACTCCTATAGGCGTGTACTTGGCATTACGTGCCGGTATGAGCGTGTACTTGCCAGTATGGGCGTGTATTTATCAATAACTGCGCGTACATCCCAGTACGTGCGTATAATGCCAGTATGTGAGTGTCTTTGACAGTATGTGCGTATACTTGTATGCGCATATACTTACCTGAGTTTCCAAGTGTTTGTGATTATCCCTCGGGAAGAGAAGGGAAGCAAGAAGGATAAATGAGAGAAGAGCCCCATCTCCCTGCTCCATCTCTGCCCCCTCATTTACTCTCCCATCACACAGCATTTCTTCAGCCACAGAGTAGTCAGGAAGTGGAATAGTCTAGAGAAAGACATAGTGGAGGCAGGAACCATACACAGTTTTAAGACGAGGTATGATAAAGCTCATGGAGCAGGGAGAGCAGATACCCAGTAGCGGGCAGCGCAGAGGCGGGGCCAGGAGCTGAGTCTCGACCCCTGCAACCACAAATAGGTGAGTACAATTAGGTGAGTACACACACACACACACACACACACACACACACACACACCCCACACCTAGTGTCTTATGGACATGTGCCTAGGACAAAATGGTAACTAACACACATACCCTGCATATAACCCCCGAGCTTTGTGGCATGTAAACCAGTCCATTTACACCCTCATGCCCTAGCATGTAAACCAGTCCATTTACACCCTCAAGCCCTAGCATGTAAACCAGCCTATTTACACCCCTGACGCCGAGACGTAAATCAGCCCCTCTCCACAAGGGGGCACCTCGATAGCCTCTACAAACTACTTCTCCCTTACATGCTGCGTATTTGGACAAAAACATCATAGTTTGTAATTTACAATAGAGACGCACCTCCCTCCCTCCCTTCCTCTACCCCTGACCCAGTTTGGCCTCTGAGTAGTCCCCGTGAACACTCCAATATCATATTAATAGGAATATTATGCAAATATCAATACAGGATAAACAGTGAGAAGATCCGAATATTGGACACACCATAAATCGGGACCAGGCAGATTTTCGTCTGTGGTGATTTTGTGGTGGTGGTTCTGGCTATAGTGGTGGTGGTGGTGATGGTAGTGGTGGCGATAGTGGTGGTAGATAAAAAAGAAAAGGCACAATACCGTGACTGGAACAATACACACACAACCCGCACATAGAAGAGAGGAGCTTACGACGACGTTTCGGTCCGACTTGGACCATTTACAAAGTCACACTAACACAAGTCGGACAGAAACGTCGTCGTAAGCTCCTCTTTTCTATGTGCGGGTTGTGTGTGTATAGTGGTGGTAGGTCATGCCCAAGAGATGTCCAGAGTTTAGAAAATAAGTTGTAGGAGACATCCTCAGTACTTAAGATTCCATTACTGAGGGAATGATTACATCATATTCCACTGTCTTCTGCATATAGTTCTGCAAGGCTGAGGAAGATAGTGTTGAAATGAGTGATGGTGAATGTATTTCTTCTTTTTCGGGTCACCCTACTTCGGCGGGAGACGGCCGGATTGTTAAAATATTAATCTATAATCACGATGTGGATCATATAAAATTAAACAAGTTTACCAAGAACTACTACCCAAAATGATCCATCTTCTATGACTACTGGGCACGACATGCCCAGGGTATAAACCAGAGAAAACGGTGGTCTCATGAGGTATAACTCAGATAAATATTCCCGCTATTCAAAAATGTCGTTGTGCATTCCCTACCGAGAACAAGAATCCCGTGGCTTACACATGTATCACTAGCTAAGGATGTTGTTATCCAAGTAACTACCCAATGTCACTTCTCTACTACATTATATATGTGCCCACGGCAGGCTTATTTGGAAATGGCCTCATCACAGACTAAGGGACCAGGATTCGGTCCCGGGACGAGTTGAAATTTTGGCTGAAAGTTTATTCAGGTACAGGTACACATAGTTATAGAGATTATAATACATAGCAGCATATATGTAAATTACCTAGGATAACCCAAAAAAGTCAAAGTGGCTTATTTCCACTGGGGTCCTGGTAATAACTTATTATTTAAACCTTAAAAGTTAAAACAGTTTAGTAACTCAACTATGTGAAAAGCAGTTATAATAAAAAGAAATATACCAGGAACAAGGTAAACCGAGTTATTTACATTAACATTAAAGAGATGATCAGATCACAGTAATAGGTACATGTGTGTTAGCTGTACAAGAAATCACTCTTCCGTTTTTGTAGCTACATTCATTAGGGACCTTTTGGCTCTCTTCTTGAACTGGCTCATGCTGTGACAGGCTTTGACGTGTGCAGGCAGTCTGTTCCACTCCTTTATTGCTGTACAATAAAAAGGTGTTTGACGCCTGACCACTGACTGTGGAAACTACAAAACTGTGGTCCATTCCCCTAGTACTATGGTAAATTAGACACATATGCAACACTTGGGTATCTTTATTGAGGAAACGTTTCGCCACACAGTGGCTTCATCAGTCCATACAAAGGAGAATCGTGAAGAACAGGAGGAGTATGAGGTGGTCAGTCCCTCAACCTTGAGTCGATGTTGTCAGTCCATCAATCTTGAATAGAATACAGCATATGTGCGAAGAGGTGGCATATATACTGTAGGCAGGAGACGTGCAGCAGTCGTAGAAGGTGTCACATTTGTCCAATGTGGAAGTAGGTCGTGTCTAATTTACCAACTCGTCGGTTCTCTGAACCATTCATCTACACCCCTAGTACTATACTTGCTTTGGTTGCCAGCCTTGACAAACTTGGCAGCAAGATATTCTGGACACTGAACAATTTTATAAACGTGATTTAACTTCAGCTCTGTCTTCAACATTCAGCATATCCAGTTGTTGTAATTCATCCTGGCCTAGTTGCTCTCTTGGACCCATGTCCAAGATGAATCTCGCCATTTTGTTCTGGGTGACTTGTAGTCTTTCATTTTTTTTTTTGTTAAGGCAGCACCAGGAAGATCAAGAATAATCTATCTGAAATTGTATAAGAGCTAGACATAGGGTCCTGCGAGCCCCAGTAGGTAGCCACTGTGCCTAACTGTAGATGAACTTTAGTCTGGCATTCGCTTTCTTTACTACACTGTTCCCTATCAGTTCTCTTGACATGCTTAGGTCAAAGGGGATTCCCAGATATTTCACTGAGGATACTGAAGTGATGGGTTCCCCATTTCACTGGACATTAAAATTATTTACTCTTTTGGTGCAGGACTCTAGTTTTAGTGATAGTACTTTAGCTATATCTTGTGGGTCTTTACCTGACACTAACAGAGCACTGTCATCTGCTACAACAGAAGCTTACACTTGACACTGATGACGTGTCATTCACATAACGTAGGAATAATAAGGGACCCTTAGGGAACCTCACATGCTATCGGCAGTGGTTCTGATTCTGTGTTTATCTATTAGATTGAGAGAGCCACTGTATAGATGAAAGTATGTTTAATAAAATGTTCTAGTTACTGCATATGTGTCTTACATACTTGTCAGTGTTGATTCCTATTTGTATCTTTATCAGTCGGCTAACAACCAAGTACCTATTTACTGCTAAATGAACAAGAGCAACTTATGTAATGAAACATGGCCACGTCTCCACCTGCCCAAGGCTCCAGCCGAAAGCGCTACCATGGAGCACTACTGAAAGGAAATTTTGAAAGTTTATAAAGAGCGTGTTATGCTATAAAAGGCTTCACTCTATGAAGTAAACGTCATACGGAGAGAAGTAATAAGAGGCAGAGGGAGCCAATGATTTCCAATCCTTCCCAAATTCATTTAGCAGAAATGAAATGCCCCTTCCCTTTTATTGACAGTCTTTCTTACAATGACGGTGAGCTTAACAAGATATTCTTACCCAAGGTTTACCCACTGAAACATCCTGGGTAGGATACCCTTACCCAATGTGCTTGCTGAAACACTATGTGCACAATACTCTTATGAAAATTGTAATCACTATGGTAAAACTCCATTGACACAATATATCTTAATCTATTCAATATTCCACTATCGTATCTTTCCTTATCTGGTTGCTCTCCTACCATTACACACACAAGGCTTGTCATAATATATCCTCATCACATGGTAACTTCTTTACTTACCGCAATATCTTGTTATTATACACACATCAACTTTAGACTACCTCCATTACAATACCAATACAGTAACCTTCCCACAACGTCAGTAGTATACTAACAACACCTGGGAATGTGTACATGCGAGTCTCTTGTCAACTTAAGCATTGATATCTGGTTATAGTAAGTGAATGGGTGACCACATGATCACAACACCGCCGATAACTTACGTTTTCCAGAAGCTACGGGCTTCTTATTCCATACCAATACCTTAACAGCGGTACTTCCACTAAGGTCTCGAAGGGTCGAAGGCAAGATGGGATCACCAAGTTTAGAGTGTCTTGTTTATACTCCCTCCCGACCATCCTTCTGTACTCTGGGGAGCTACCACGACCTCTCACATGTCCGGGGAACCACGATTTAAAATAAAAATGGAAAATTTATCAGAAGCCAGAACCAAATGGTAGGGGGTAGGACGCTCCCCAAATATTTAAATGTACACTGAAAGGAATGGGAAATTGGGGAGTGAAGTGGAGCCGCTGGTATTATAGAAGGGTGAGAAGAAACTGAACAGGAGTCTCGAACCAATGGAAGCTTATATGAGAGATGGAGGTAGGAGAGATTTTAAGATGGAGAGTGGAAGAAAATATAGAGGGGGAAGTAACAGAAAACCATATAATGCCTATATCCTGACATTCTGAAGGAAATGTTATTTGAGCTACCTTTACAAAAGCTGTTTATACAAATGAAAGCAGGAGCGTAAAGAATATTCTTTTCTAGCCCTCAACTCCAGCCAAACTGCCGGCAGGAAAACAAGAAAAGGAGGTTATATGCAGAATGAACTCTAACACAATCGCTATCAAGTTTACCAATATTTTTTTTTTTTTAATTTGAAGACTTAATGAATAAGACATGTGCAACGTCTGAGTATCTTTACTTGAAAAACATTTAACCCACCAATTTATCACCACCTCGATCAATTTATCAATGCGAAGAGAGACCACATAACTGAACCAACGAGATGGACGTAGGAGAGCCATGAAGTGTCACATCAACGTGGGTGAGTCTTGCTCGTGGAGATTTCAGTATATTATCCTTGATTAAATTTCTACCACTGAAAGGCGTTCAGTCCCTTAGCCTTCAACACATAATTATAAATATACGTAAATTTGGCGCATATTAGATTCAGCAGGGGTATGTAGGCCTTTTGCAGTGCTCTGCTAACTTGTACGAGGTTTAGGTTAGGTAGTTGGCCGCTCAGGTCTTTAACATAAAAAGTTGCTAAAAATCATTATTAATTCACCGCCACCGTAAGGTAATCGAACGTATGGACAAGACAGGAGGGAAGGGATGACCGATGAAAGTATGAGGCATAACGAAACTAGAAATGGGAGTACTGGAAACAAAATAAGGAAGAGATCAGAAACTGGAAGGAAAAGGAAGGGGAAAGGGAGATGTACATCAAGAGGAAGACGTAGGGGGATGAGGGAAAAGATGGCTTGCCCCAGTGAGGGAGCAAAGAAAGGAACGACTTACATCGGGTAAGAGGATGAAAAGGGAAGCTCAGGTCTCACGAGAAAGAAATGCAGCGAAGGAAAAGTTGAACGATACAGTTGTCGCGAGCAACGAAAAAGGAGGTGCCCGGCAAAAAGTCGTACACGGAGAAAGTGAGAACGGAGATGGGATATGAAAACACTAGAGGAAGATAGGACCAGACAACTTATCTCTCGCCTCTACCTGTGTTAGTTTAGCTTGTAATTTCAACACCGGATAGATGGCTTGCGACCTTACTCTTATGTACAAGACCAATTTCCTTAAGGCTCCACACCAGTACAACTTCGTGGACAGTCGAAGTACCGTTATCTGAACTTTCACCCTGGCTGTATCCTTCTAAAGATCACTACATCAGCAAACACGTATTCCTCAGAGAACTTACTGAAACAGGTTCTCACAGTGAGAAGATATAAGCCACATAAAGACGAAAACAAAAAAATGTGTCCAGTTATTTCGAACTCCAAATCAAATCCTCCTCAGTAAATGTTTCGGGTGGTGGCTGAAATATATAAAGCTTCTTTTCTGTTTGTGTTTTTATGTGGGCTATATTCTCCCACTGAAATATATAAAGTACACTTCAACTGACAAACAGGTTCTCACAATAATGGACACACAACCTACTAGCCAAACAAAAGCTCTGGCTCATACTACTTTCATCCTACCCCAGTTACCTGTGCTATAGTGCTTGGGATTAAATTAATATAAAAAATATTACTAGATCCAATGAGAGAACAAACGTTGAAATGCTGAGGCACTAAAAACAGTAAAATATATATATATATATATATATATATATATATATATATATAATATATATATATATATATATATATATATATATATATATATATATATATATATATATATATATATAATATGAAGAGGAAGTGGGCGAGGCTATTATAAAAGCCATTAAGGAAGTCAAGCATACTAGCGATTTGGTGACGGAAGAACATACCTTTGATATACCTTTGAAGAGTTTCGAGAGTATCTACTCTCTGAGCCCGGCCATGGGCCAGGCTCGTCTGGTGCTTGCCTGGTCAACCAGGCTGTTGCTGCTGGAGGCCCGCTGCCCCACATATCCATCACAACCTGGTTGATCATGTCTAAATCACAAAAGCTGTTCATGAGTCCAGCCTCTTGAGCGAAAACTGTGATTGTTACTGACCGTTGCTTACAAGTTGGTACTGCAGGTTTGCATCAGTGTTATCAGTAAAGGAAACTCCGGAATCAAAATTACCAGAAAACGAATCTTCCTTGTCAAAGTTAAGTGCGCCTCCTACATCTAAGTTATTAGTACTAAACTAATTTCTCGCGTCCATGTTACCGACAAACAAACGTCCCACGTCAAACTTACCAGTAAGTGAACCTCCCACATCAGAGTTACCGGTAAGAGAGCTTCCAGTGTATAAGTTACCAATAAGGACTGGCAAGACTCATCCAAACTTGGAAGTCAAAGGCCTTACCTCCTGGCCTGAGTGACCAGGCAGCAAGAGGCAAGTTGGTGGGTGTATCTGGGAATTAATCAGCTAGGAGCGGAAGGAAGCGAGGGTCGAGGACTGCTCTTGAAGCCAACATCAAAGATAGCGGAGGGGACCAGGAACACGCTACAATAACCACTACCAGAACCAATCACCACAGTCCATATGAGACAGTTCTGTGTTGCCGTACAACTCTTCACAGCCAAGATACGCAGGATGCTGCTGCAGAACTAAGGACAACCTAAACATCAGAAGTAAGAGCAACATCCTCAGTAGTAGCAACAACAGCAGTAGTAGTAATAGTAGAAATAAGCACAGAAACAGCAGCAGCATTATATGCATAACACCCATAGCAGAAGTAGAAAGCAATGCAGTAGCAGCAAAGGCAAAAAAAGCAGCAGTAGCAATAACCCTAGTACCAACAGTAGCAACCGTAAACAGCATCCAAAGATGCCAGCCCTGTACAGCTGCTGCACCCACTTAGCAGGGAACTGGCACACTCAGGGCGAGAGGAAGGGAAAAAAAGTAGAGAGAGGGGGGAGACATAATCCAGGTTGTAGGCCGGAGACGATGATCCACAAACAATTAAGTAGGCGAGCGTCTCTGGCGAAGCGGATTACAGAAGCTCTCCGTACTAGACCCGCACCCCACAACGCTATCCACACTGCTTATTAACATACACACTTTAATCCAACCCACACGCACCACCTACCCACCTTCCCTACACAAAAGATTCACACTTGTTTACTTGGCCGAATTATTGTCATATCCACCATACTATCGACGCCGGAGACACAGGAATCCGTCCCGGTTATCCGAATCATATTACGGATGTAAAATCGTCCTCTTAGGAAAATTAGTAAACCGAAGTGGGGGCTATAGGCCTAGTGGGATTCCTGGAATAATACGGGAGGGGAGGTGGGGATGCGCCTCTTGTGTACCCACAGGAATACCACCAAAGTTCACACACTGTAACTACCGCCCACGCTCACACACGGGGGACACCGCCCACGCTCACACACGGGGGGGGACACCGCCCACGCTCACACACGGGGGGACACCGCCCACGCTCACACACGGGGGGACACCGCCCACGCTCACACACGGGGGGACACCGCCCACGCTCACACACGGGGGACACCGCCCACGCTCACACACGGGGGGACACCGCCCACGCTCACACACGGGGGGACACCGCCCACGCTCACACACGGGGGGACACCGCCCACGCTCACACACGGGGGGACACCGCCCACGCTCACACACGGGGGGACACCGCCCACGCTAACACACACGGGGGGGACACCGCCCACGCTAACACACACGGGGGGGACACCGCCCACGCTCACACACGGGGGACACCGCCCACGCTAACACACACGGGGGGGACACCGCCCACGCTAACACACACGGGGGACACCGCCCACGCTCACACACGGGGGACACCGCCCACGCTCACACACGGGGGACACCGCCCACGCTCACACACGGGGGACACCGCCCACGCTCACACGGGGGACACCGCCCACGCTCACACACGGGGGACACCGCCCACGCTCACACACGGGGGACACGCCCACGCTCACACACGGGGACACCGCCCACGCTCACACACGGGGGACACCGCCCACGCTCACACACGGGGGACACCGCCCACGCTCACACACGGGGGACACCGCCCACGCTCACACACGGGGACACCGCCCACGCTCACACACGGGGGACACCGCCCACGCTCACACACGGGGACACCGCCCACGCTCACACACGGGGGACACCGCCCACGCTCACACACGGGGACACCGCCCACGCTCACACACGGGGGACACCGCCCACGCTCACACACGGGGACACCGCCCACGCTCACACACGGGGACACCGCCCACGCTCACACACGGGGACACCGCCCACGCTCACACACGGGGACACCGCCCACGCTCACACACGGGGGACACCGCCCACGCTCACACACGGGGACACCGCCCACGCTCACACACGGGGGACACCGCCCACGCTCACACACGGGGGACACCGCCCACGCTCACACACGGGGGACACCGCCCACGCTCACACACGGGGGACACCGCCCACGCTCACACACGGGGGACACCGCCCACGCTCACACACGGGGACACCGCCCACGCTCACACACGGGGACACCGCCCACGCTCACACACGGGGACACCGCCCACGCTCACACACGGGGACACCGCCCACGCTCACACACGGGGACACCGCCCACGCTCACACAGGGGGGACACCGCCCACGCTCACACACGGGGGACACCGCCCACGCTCACACACGGGGACACCGCCCACGCTCACACACGGGGGACACCGCCCACGCTCACACACGGGGGACACCGCCCACGCTCACACACGGGGACACCGCCCACGCTCACACACATGGGGACACCGCCCACGCTCACACACGGGGGACACCGCCCACGCTCACACACGGGGACACCGCCCACGCTCACACACGGGGACACCGCCCACGCTCACACACGGGGACACCGCCCACGCTCACACACGGGGACACCGCCCACGCTCACACACGGGGACACCGCCCACGCTCACACACGGGGACACCGCCCACGCTCACACACGGGGGGACACCGCCCACGCTCACACACTGGGGACACCGCCCACGCTCACACACTGGGGACACCGCCCACGCTCACACACTGGGGACACCGCCCACGCTCACACACTGGGGACACCGCCCACGCTCACACACTGGGGACACCGCCCACGCTCACACACTGGGGACACCGCCAACGCTCACACACTGGGGACACCGCCCACGCTCACACACTGGGGACACCGCCCACGCTCACACACTGGGGACACCGCCCACGCTCACACACTGGGGACACCGCCCACGCTCACACACTGGGGACACCGCCCACGCTCACACACTGGGGACACCGCCCACGCTCACACACTGGGGACACCGCCCACGCTCACACACTGGGGACACCGCCCACGCTCACACACTGGGGACACCGCCCTTGCTCACACACTGGGGCCACCGCCCACGCTCACAAAGGATAAAACCCAGGTTTACACATTTAAGGTTAATGGCATTATTAATGGTAAGAAAACAGGTACGCTTCTATAATTGAATATAATGTCAATTTTACCAGTTAAAAATGTTATCACTAATACTAACATTACTGCTAATGATACTAATATTACAATTAGCACTAACAAGAGGCTTAAAGTAATGGAAATGCCTGCCTGAGTTCAATGAGCGAATTTTATGCAGACTAAGGGATAAAGAAATCAGCTGAAGGGGAATGAAAGATCTACGTCAAAGGGAGGAAGATGGGTTGTCGAGATGGCTTGGTCAGAGAGAGAGAGAGAGAGAGAGAGAGAGAGAGAGAGAGAGAGAGAGAGAGAGAGAGAGAGAGAGAGAGAGAGAATAGAGAAAGACTGCTTGATATAGATCTGGAGTGGATGAAAGGACGGTAGAAGACCATCAGTGGAAAGATTTAGAAGTTAAATGTGAATGAGATAGTTAATCAGCAGATATATAAGTGTGTCAGATGGAAGTGTGTGGAGGTGTGCAGCTTGACGAGCTGTAAAGCAGTCTCGGGGCGACAGGAATTTTAAAGTATGAAGAGTGGCGAGCGAGGGTGAACCTCTCCACGCCATCCCCAACTTTGTAATTTTAATTAGACTTTTAATGAGGGTTTCTAATTGAAATATCTGGGCCGCTTCCACCCCGGGGGCTGTGCACAATGCCACCCATATTATCTTGTAGGCCTAGGCAAGAGGATAAGGGGAGAGGTGGGGATGAAAGAGGGAAGGGATGCTGGGTAGGAGAAAATGAGGGTCCGTGAGAGGGGAAGGGGAGAGCTCAGGAAAGAGAGGAAGTGGAGGATCCAGAAAAGATCCTAAGTGGAGAGCGCAGGAAAAAAGAGGAAGTGTAGAACATATAAGGAAAGGGATGGGCCCAGAAGAGGGGGAAAGGTGGGTCCAGGTAAGAGGAGAAAAGGAAGGACCCAGGGGAGAGGAAGGGGAAGAGCTATAAGGAGGAAAAGGATGGAATCATCAAAAACGGAAAAGGGAGTACCCAGGAGAGAGAGAGAGGGGGGGTGGAGGTGGCGCTGGGAGGAGATAATGAAGATAAGGAGAGTTGAAATAAAAAAGGAGATATGGGAGGTGAAAGGGAAGAATAAAAATAATAATAATATCTTTATTTACTACAAGTACATGTACAAGGTATACAGGCCTAGCTGACATCAATGACCTACTACTATATAGAAAGCCGCTTGTTATGCAGAACATTTCGGGCATATTAAGTCAGTTTTGTCCAGGATGCGACCCACACCAGTCGACTAACACCCAGGTACCCATTTTAAACTGATGGGTGAACAGGGACAGGGACAGCAGGTGTCTTTTGGAAACACGTCCCTAATGTTTTCAGAAGGGAAGGAAAGAAAAGGGGAAGGAGAGAAAGCTGAGAGGGGAGGAGAGAAAAGAGGATGGAGGCAAGGGGAAGAAGAGAAGGGAAAGAAAGGGAAAACTGAGAGTTTAGACAAGAGAAAGGGAGCTGAGAAGGTGGAAAACTAGAGGGTGAAAGAGAATTGGGTATGGGAAGCCGCCAGGAGGGGGAAATAGGAAGTGTTGAAGGTGGAAAAGGGAGGTGAACTAAAAGGGGGTGAAAGGGAGGTTAAAGAGCATATCGGGTATCTACTTACTGCTAGGTGAACAGAGCTAACAGGTGTAAAAAAAAAAGTGCCTAACGTCTCCACTCGCCCCAGGATTGAACCCGGTATAAGCAACAAGAGCGTGAAGAGGCAAGAAAGAGTGTACAAGGCGGAATGAACAGAAGAAATAAGTCAAAATGACGGTGAGTGAACAAGATGGAGAAAACGAAAAATTAAAAAAAATATGAGCAACGGTAGATGAAAAACTAATAAAAATATATAGAAAAATAATGATGAGTTTGGAAATAGACTACAGGCTGAGATATTATAAGAGAAAGTGGTATATACATGGCACAGATAATAATTACAGTATACAAAGGATATATATGGAGTAGATATTAATGAAACACAGCATACTTGGAATATACACGGCGTAGATATTAATGCATGATTCGTATATGTGAAATTAAATGGCAATAAGGCTAGTAAATGTATGTGTGTATGTATGTATGTGTGTGTGTGTGTGTGTGTGTGTGTGTGTGTGTGTGTGTGTGTGTGTAAACAAAATATGGCAGTCACTGGGTGTTTACAGATACGGTGTTCATAGGAATGGGAAATCGCCCGAGGGGTAACTTGCATATCCCGTCTCCGTTCTTCACCCATTACTTTTTCCACGCAAATATCATTTTCTTATTGTCGTTTAAATGCGACCAACGAAGAAAAAAAATATGTATTCCTAAAACAAGACATTTTCTTTGGAGAGGAAAAAAAAAAAAGTTAAAAATGAGCATAAATTCGTAGATGAATAAGACAGACATTTAAATTTGAGGAGAAGCCCCGTAGACTTTTCCCCCGCCGCTGGCATTGTTATTAGAGAAAACGGGTGCGATCCCCGGGCTAGGGGGAGGATTGCCACAAATCACCAGAGGCTTGGACTCCGGCGAGGGAGGGCGCACTCCTGCCCAAATTCCTATGCATAATGTAGGCTGGTTTCAGTCCTCTTACGTTGGGGGATTCAATTCTTGTTTTGCTATGCTAGTTTTGAATTGTATATGAGCATGTCTCGTCTTGCCCCCGCATACTACATCGACTTGGTACTTCCGATTGCCTAGTGTATTCTATAAAACTGATATGTATATCCTCTGTCTGACGTTTTTTTGAGGGGTTATCCTAGGTAATCTACACATATGTTGCTATGCATGGTAATTTATGTAAATGTATTTGTGTGTACCTGTATCTGAATAAACTTACTAAATGTTCCAGTGCAGATGGACTACCATCAAAAAATATCTGAATCCCTACAAACTCTAAAGTAACAATCTTACCATTATATTAGCATATTATCTACGGTATTACCACATTATCAATGAAATATTTATTACAAAAATGTTCTCAATTAAAATAATTAATGTTAAAATTCTTGGAT
Organism: Cherax destructor; assembly: GCA_009830355.1. NCBI lineage: Eukaryota > Metazoa > Arthropoda > Malacostraca > Decapoda > Parastacidae > Cherax > Cherax destructor. The sequence goes on along the minus strand of WNWK01001883.1, from coordinate 209,993 downwards.
TTGGAAATAACATTATAGAACAGGCACGAACGTACGTATTAATGTACACTGACATGTAAGAGTGAACAGAGATGCAGCCTACCTATGGCTGTTTATCCATGTCTGCGTACATGAACACATACGTAAGGCGCACACACACCTGACTTACAGAATACTCAAAACACAAAGGGACAAGGCTGATAAAGAAACAGACTATAAGAATTAGAAACTGTGGGTACGTAAACTGAATAGCCAGATGACTGAGAAACCTATTAAGAATCACTGTTAAACCATCAAAACAGCAATGTGGTGGGAATGACAAATGACACTGGAAGATGAAACAATCCACACCTTCACAGATGCATTATAAATCACCATCACTTCAAGTCAACCTTACGATAAAAGAGGAAACAAAGATTAAAGCTTAAAACCTGTATTCAACTGGGTAATTTCAACTAAGTAATTACACAAACACACTGGTTAGAAACCAAACACAAGCATAAAACAGGCGACATACGAACATCTTCCAGAAATTTCACAACAAAACATCATATAGAACACTACATATCAGCGCCACACACACACAGATTTGCTACAAGGTTAGTTTTAGAACTGGAAAATAAAAACTAGGATATGAAGATAGGTGAACTAAATGATTAGAACTAAAAAACATTTTACAACTTTTCCAACACAATTTGAAGTTGATGGGATAAAACTTTCTCAAATCATAAAACTTTACATAATGAAAAGAATAATGTAGCTGAGTATATGTCGGCTCTGGAATAAAACCATACGGAAATATTATATATCAGGACTCACTAAACTTGTGATTCATAATAAAACCATAAAAGAAAACTGCGAGTTTCCATCATTTAATTTTTTTTTGTTCTTAGTTTAGTTTTATTGTATTAAAAAAATTGCACAATCCTATAAGATACAATGCGATTTTTTTAAGAAAGTGAAATTTAAATTCCTTCTATAAGCCACAAGATAAACTGCTGAGGGGTTGAAGTAATATTTTACAAATTGGCATCTACTCATCTCATTAACAGTTTGAAGCTCCCACTACGTAATATGGATCAGCATTGAAAGTTTGGAGAAAATCGGAAGAATCATTCACAGATTATCGAATGAAAACACTGATAAAACTGCCCACCCGTTCACACTCTTACCCAGATAATCTATACTAGCTGCCTTCACTACACTCTTCCCCATATCCATAATTCCCCCCTCCCCTCTCCTCCATTAATCTATCTTTTCTTTCATTACCTCCTCTCCTTCATTACTCCTGTTCCTTACTCTTTTCTAACCCCCTCCCAACCCCACTTCGACCCTCTTACTCCAATCAACTTCAGTCTCCCTCTGCCCTACTTAACCCACGCCCCCTTATCATGCCCCATTTCTCCTCCTCCAATACCCAGTTTCTCCCTCCCCCCCTCCCCATCGTGGCTCAGACAGGCCTGACATATTTGGTATGCTCATCCCGAGGGCCTCTCTACCATGTAAATTTTCCAGACCATTGATTGCCTGAATAATTCCAGATGAGTCCGGTGGGTCACTCTGCCAGGCTGCTTACGTCTCAGCTCTCCTCCCACTTGTCTATCTCGCTTCTTTACTCTGCACCTTTATTGTCTCATTTCTTTACTCTGCATCTTGAAAGTCTCTCTTGTTTCCTTTCATCCTGACTGACTTTCTTTTCTTTGATTGTAGACTATCTAGAATTGACCTCACTATGACATAATTGACCTCACTACCTCCCTCCCTCCCATCTCTTTTCTATCTCTCTCCGAAAATTAAGACATGTGTGCAACATCTGTGCAACGTTTCGCCATCCAGTGGCAGGCAAGAAAGCTGGCGCAGTCTTCTCTCTCTTTCCTCTTCATTTTAGCTCTATTTATTTTCTGTTTTGGTCGAGCTTTCTTTCATGATGGTCTATCAACGTCATCTGGTTGGCTACCCATGATTAACTTTCACCTCACATTTATGTAACATGCATACCTGTAAAATAATGATCTAATTTTGTGTAGCACTGAAACAGTGTATCAATTAAACTGTGTATAACACTGAAACAAGGCTGTCTAGCGAAAAAGAAGGCATTGAAACAAAGCTATAGGTGTATAGTGAGAGTACAGGACTGTCCTACACCCTCACTAACCCATCTTTCTTTCAATATTTGTTTATAGCTTACCCTAACTGCCTCCCCCTTTAGTTTATAAACCGTCACCTCTCTCTTACTTGCTGATGCCATTCTCCTTGTGTCTCAACCACCTTTTAATCTCACTGCATATACAACTAAAAAAATGATCCGATATATCAGTGGCCCCTCTATAAACATGCACAAAAGTTTCTCTTTTTAACTTTAGTAATGTATACAGGAGAAAGGGTTACCAGCCCCTTACTCCCGGCATTTAAGTCGCCTCTTACGACACGCAGAGGGGTTAGTGTGTATATAATATATATATATATATATATATATATATATATATATATATATATATATATATATATATATATATATCAAAAAGATCACAGTAAACAGGTGATATCAAAATATGCAAGACAACCACTATGAAAAAATTCCAAGCGCTTTCGTGACTACTCACATTATCAAGACTACTCACATTATCCTTGATAATGTGAGTAGTCACGAAAGCGCTTGGAATTCTTTATTTTTCATAGTGGTTGTCTTGCACATATATATATATATATATAATATATATATATATATATATATATATATAATATATATATATATATATATATATATATATATATATATATATATGTCGTGCCGATTAGGTAAAACTTGCGATTTTGGCTAAAATAGCAACGCTCGTCTTGCCATATAAGACAAACAAAAATTTGTGTATGCAATAATTTCGCAAAAATCATTCTAAACATAACGAAAAAATATATTTCATTGTGTTTGTTTATTATTAAATTAATGTTAACGTATCTAAAATATATTTAGTTGGGTTAGGCTAAATTAAATTGCGCTTGTTGTAATAAGGTTAGGTAGGTTTTCAAAGTTTCTCTTTGTACAAAATTATAAATTCTTACATTAACATAAATGAAAAAATATATCTCTAAACGTATAAGAGAAAATTTTAGAAAGGACTTAATTTTAGATGAGTTCTTGCTAATTGACCAGTTTTACCTAATCGGCACGACATATTTATATATATATATATATATATATATATATATATATATATATATATATATATATATATATAATATATATATATATATATATATGCAAGACAACCACTATGAAAAAATAGAGAATTCCAAGCGCTTTCGTGACTACTCACATTATCAAGGAACTATAACAGCAAACATGACAAGAAGGCTTATATAAGGGCGAGACTACACCTCACAGTCACATCACACTAACAAAGACTACACCTCACAGTAGCGTAACATCTCACGACTCTGTGAAGAGGAACATAAGAAAGGACCTGAAACTCTTCCCAAGAATTAAGATTAGTCCAATTTATCATTAAATTCTTCCCAAATTTTATTAATTATAAATGAATCCAATTTATATAATCCAAAAGAAATATTCATATTATTTTCAAAACTGCTTTTAATGAAACATGATTCTATTATATTTCTCTCAACCATGGACTTGCTTGATACAACCTTCTCAGCATTTTGAAAATCAATTGGATGGTTAAAATCTTCACATGAATAAATAGAGCATTAGAATCTTGTCCAGTTCTAATGCTATATTTATGTTGTTTTAATCTTAGTTCAAGACTTTTACCAGTTTGACCATAATAAACTTTATCGCATATTTTACAGGGAATCTTATAGACACATCCGTCAGCATTTTGGGGGGAATTTTTTATCAAAAGTCTTTTTACTGTATCAAGATTTTTAAATACAACTTTGATATTAAAATTCTTAAGAAAGGAAGGCATATCAACCAAGTTTTCATGGTAAGGAGAACCAACATATTTTTGGTTGAATAAGGTTGGTTGTCCCTTTTTGGATTGTAAAAAGTATTCCTAGCTATTTTAAAAGATTTATCAATTATGTTTCTTGGGTATTTTAAATCATTAGCTATTTCATAAATTTTAGAGATTTCTTCATCTATGAACTCTGGACTACAAATACGTAAAGCTCTCAAAAACATTGAAGAAAAAACCGACACTTTAACTCTATCTTGATGTGAAGAGTAATAGTGTACATAGGAACAATTATTTGTAGGTTTTCTGTAAATTTTAAATTTAAAATCAATGTTACCCTTAATAATAAAAACATCTAGGAAGGGCAATGAGTTATTTACTTCGAATTCAACAGTAAAATTTATAGAATGAACATAAGAACATAAGAAAGGAGGAACACTGCAGCAGGCCTGTTGGCCCATACTAGGCAGGTCCTTCACAATCCGTCCCACTAACAGAATATTTGCTCAACCCAATCTTCAATGCTACCCAAGAAATAAGCTTTGACAATTCTACCCACTCATGCGCGAGTCCCACTCAAATCCAACCCCTCTCACTCATGAATTTATCCAACCTAAATTTGAAACTACCCAAGGTCCTAGCTTCAATAACCCTACTAGGCAGACTGTTCCACTCATCAACTACCCTATTTCCAAACCAATACTTTCCTATATCCTTTCTAAATCTAAACTTATCTAACTTGAATCCATTATTGCGGGTTCTCTCTTGGAGAGATACCCTCAAGACCTTATTTATATCCCCTTTGTTAATACCCATTTTCCACTTGTATACCTCGATCATGTCTCCCCTCATTCTACGTCTTACAAGTGAATGTAATTTTAGGGTTTTCAATCTTTCTTCGTAAGGAAGATTTCTAATGCTATGTATTAATTTAGTCATTCTACGCTGAATGTTTTCTAACGAATTTATGTCCATTCTGTAATATGGAGACCAGAACTGAGCTGCGTAATCTAGGTGAGGCCTTACTAATGATGTATAAAGCTGTAATATAACCTCTGGACTTCTGTTGCTAACACTTCTTGATATAAATCCCAGTAATCTATTTGCCTTATTACGTACGCTTAGGCATTGCTGTCTTGGTTTAAGGTTGCTGCTTACCATCACCCCCAAGTCCTTCTCGCAATCTGTATGGCTAAGTTCTACGTTATTTAACTTATAAGTGCTTGGGTTATGGACACTCCGAGCTTCAGAACCTTGCATTTATCTACATTGAACTGCATCTGCCACTTTTCTGACCACGAATTAAGTTTGTCTAAATCTTCCTGAAGTTCTATGACATCTATGTTTGAATCAATTATCCTACCTATCTTCGTGTCGTCGGCGAATTTGCTCATATCACTAGTAATTCCCTCATCAAGGTCATTGATATATATTATAAATAACAATGGGCCTAAGACTGATCCCTGTGGAACACCACTTGTTACAAGTCCCCATTCGGATTTAACCCCATTTATGCACACTCTCTGCTTCCTATTGGTGAGCCATGACTCGATCCATGACAGCACTTTTCCCCCAATGCCATGAGCTGCCACTTTCTTTAACAGTCTCTGGTGCGGTACTCTATCAAAAGCCTTACTAAAGTCTAAATATACAATATCGAATTCTTTATCGTGATCAACAGCCTCAAAAGCTTTACTGAAGAAGGTTAATAAATTAGATAGGCAGGAACGGCCCCTCGTGAATCCATGCTGGGTATCATTAATCAAATTATGGTTATCTAGATGGCTTCTAATAATATCAGCTATAATTGACTCTAGTAATTTGCCTACAATTGAGGTCAGGCTTATTGGGCGGTAGTTAGACGGTAGTGACTTGTCCCCTGCTTTAAAAATAGGAATTACATTAGCCATCTTCCACATATCAGACACTACACCTGTTTGAAGAGATAAATTAAAAATGTTAGATATTGGTTCACAGAGTTCCATTTGCATTCCTGAAGAACCCTTGCAAAAGCTCATCAGGACCCGGCGATTTATTTTGTTTCAGTCGGTCCAGCTGTTTCATAATCATTTCGCTAGTGACTGTGATATTACATAATTTATCTTCTTCTGGGCCTCTGTAAAAATTAATTACTGGGATATTATTAATGTCTTCCTGTGTGAAAACCGAGAGAAAATAATTATTAAAAATAGAGCACATATCATTCTCCTTGTCAGTAAGATGCCCAAAGTTATTTTTAAGGGGACCTATCTTATCCCTAACTTTTGTTCTATAAACCTGGAAAAAACTTTTGGGTTAGTTTTTGAATCCCTAGCAACTTTAATTTCATAGTCCCGTTTAGCTTTTCTTATTCCCTTTTAACGTCCCTCTTAATGTCAGTATACTGATTTATAAGATGACCCTCACCTCTTTTATGCGCCTATAAATTCCTTTCTTCTGCCCTAAAAGATATTTGAGCCTATTATTCATCCATTTTGGGTCATTTCTACTTGATCTAATTTCTTTATACGGGATAAATGTTCTTTGGGCAGCCTGTATAGTGTTAAGAAAACTGTCATATTGATACCTCTCTTCTTCACCCCAGTCCACAGTTGATAAGTGTTCTCTAAGTCCATTATAATCTGCTAAGCGAAAATCTGGGACCATTACTGAATTATCCCTACTATCATACATCCATTCAATGCTAAAGGTAATTGACTTGTGGTCGCTTGAGCCGAGTTCCTCTGTAATTTCTAAATTATTAACAAGGGTTTCCTTGCTTGCCAGAACCAAGTCAAGTAGGTTATTTCCCCTTGTAGGTTCTGTTACAAACTGCTTCAAAAAGCAATCCTGAACTACTTCTAAAAAGTCGTTAGATTCTAAATTCCCTGTCATGAAATTCCAATCAATCTGACTAAAGTTAAAGTCCCCTAGAATTACTACGTTATCGTGTCTTGTGGCCTTAACAATTTCCTATTTAATTTAACAAGGAAATGGTTTATATCTACATTCTTAGGCATAAGGCACAAAATATCATCAACATATCTATACCACTGGACAAGATTCTAATGCTCTATTTATTCATGTGAGAGATTTTAACCATCCAATTGATTTTCAAAATGCTGAGAAGGTTGTATCAAGCAAGTCCATGGTTGAGAGAAATATAATAGAATCATGTTTCATTAAAAGCAGTTTTGAAAATAATATGAATATTTCTTTTGGATTATATAAATTGGATTCATTTATAATTAATAAAATTTGGGAAGAATTTAATGATAAATTGGACTAATCTTAATTCTTGGGAAGAGTTTCAGGTCCTTTCTTATGTTCCTCTTCACAGAGTCGTGAGATGTTACGCTACTGTGAGGTGTAGTCTTTGTTAGTGTGATGTGACTGTGAGGTGTAGTCTCGCCCCTTATATAAGCCTTCTTGTCATGTTTGCTGTTATAGTTCCTTGATAATGTGAGTAGTCACGAAAGCGCTTGGAATTCTCTATTTTTTCATAGTGGTTGTCTTGCATATTTTGATATCACCTGTTTACTGTGATCTTTTTGCATATATATATATATATATATATATATATATATATATATATATACTAGTACATGCAAGTATAGTGTAACCTAAGTAGAAGTATACCTGGAGAGGGTTTCAGGGGTCAACGCCCCAGCGGCCCGGTCTGAGAAAAGACCTCATGGTGAATCAGGGCCTAATCAACCAAGCTGTTACTGCTGGCCGCAGGCAACTACGTACGAACCACAGCCCGGCTGGTTAGGTACTGACTTTATGTGCCTTCTTGAAGATAGTCAGGGGTCTATTGGTAATCCCCTTATGTATGCTGGGAGGCAGTTGAACAGTCTTGGGCCTCTTGACACTTATTGTGTTGTCTCCTATCGTAAGTAACAAGATGTACCTGAAATCTCGCATGTTAAATATATATATATATATATATATATATATATATATATATATATATATATATATATATATATATATATATATATATAGTGGTACCTGTACTTACGAGCAAAATTAGTTGCAGACGGTTATTCAAGTGCCGATACCGAAGGAATTTTTTCCCATAAGACATAATGAAAATTAGATTAACCCATTTCAGACCCCCAAAATACACTTACAAAAGCACCTACAAAAATGCACTTACATAATTGTTCGAGTTGGGAGCTGCTCGTAAGTAGAGGTACCACTGTGCGGAATGTATATATATATATATATATATATATATATATATATATATATATATATATATATATATGTCGTGCCTATTAGGTAAAACTTGCGATTTTGGCTAAATAGCAACGCTCGTCTTGCCACATAAGACAAACGAAAATTTGTGTATGCAATAATTTCGCAAAAATCATTCTAAACCTAACGAAAAAAATATATATTTCATTGTGTTTGTTTATTATTAAATTATTATAAAAGTATCTAAAATATATAGATGGGTTAGGCTATATTAAATTGCACTTGTTATAATAAGGTTAGGTAAGTTTTCCAAGATTCTTTTGGTTCAAAATTAAAAAAATTTACATCAACATAAATGAAAAATATATATTTTTAAACGTATAAAATAAAATTTTAGAAAGGACTTAATTCTAAATGAGGTCTTGCTAATTGACCAGTTTTACCTAATCGGCACGACATATATATATATATATATATATATATATATATATATATATATATATATATATATATATATATATATATAATATATATACGTATTATTTCTTGCTAATTGACCAGTTTTACCTATTCGGCACGTACGTACGTGTGTGTGTGTGTGTGTGTGTGTGTGTGTGTGTCTCGTGCTTAACTAGCAACGCTCTTCTTGCCGAATATGGCAAGCGAAAATTTGTGTATGCTATATTTTCGCAAAAATTATTCTGAACCTAACGAAAAAATATATTTAATTGTGTTTGTTTATTATTAAATTATTGTAAACTTATCTAAAATATATTTAGGTGGATTAGACTATATTAAATTGCGATTGTTATAATATGGTTAGGTAAGTTTTCTAATTTTTTTGGTACAAAATAAATTTTTACGTTAACATTTATGAAAAAATATATCTTTAAACGTATAAGAGAAAATTTACGAAAGGATTTAATTTTAAATTAATTTTTGCTAAATGACCAATTTTAAAAAATAAATAAATAAAATATATATATATATATTATATATATATATATATATATATATATATATATATATATATATATATATATATATATATATATATACACCACACACACAAGACAACCACTATGAAAAAATAGAGGAATTCCAAGCGCTTTCGTGACTACTCACATTACCAAGGAACTATAAAAGGAAATGTTGCATGCAAAGAGTATGTAACCTTTATTCGGAGCATGTTAAACACACCCACATAGGCTCCCCTCCAACCAGCGAACCATCGTTAAGGGTTTGGTGATGGGGCCCCATCATCAAATCAACGACTCGGTTCAGCCAATTAAAATGCGAGTTTAACAATGACAAAGGTGACGTGGTTACCACTCGTGGTTTGTCATTGGAATTCCTGCATAGAGCTGGTTGTGGAAAGTTGTCTGTCTTTTGGCTGCTGCTTAGCCTAGACAACTGTGGCGTGCACTAAACACTACTCCTTTGTATATAGTGTACATATGTGTAAATAGCCCTTTGTTATATTTGGTGAAGGAAAAGACAAAAGTCTTATATAATCACAATTACTTGGTGAAGGAAAAGACAAAAGTCTGGAATTAATCTAACTGATTTTTGAAGGAAATACAATTTCAATACATCTTCTACTGTGTTTCTTTGCTCCAAGCTCCCTTTACACTCAGGTTAACAGGCCATTGAACCTGAGGTTGTAATAGGAAACATGACAAGAGGGCTTATAAAGGGGCAAGACTACACCTCACAGTCACATCACACTAACAAAGACCACACCTCACAGTAGCGTAACATCGCACGACTCTGTGAAGAGGAACATAAGAAAGTTCAGACTCTTCACAGAGTCGTGCGATGTTACGCTACTGTGAGGTGAGTCTTGTTAGTGTGATGTGACTGTGAGGTGTAGTCTCGCCCCTTATATAGCCTTTCTTGTCATGTTTCCTGTTATAGTTCCTTGATAATGTGAGTAGTCACGAAAGCGCTTGGAATTCCTCTATTTTTTCATAGTGGTTGTCTTGCACATTTTGATATCACCTGTTTATTGTGATCTTTTGCATAAATATATATATATATATATATATATATATATATATATATATATATATATATATATATATATATATATATATTATATATATAATATTATATATATATATATACATATATATATATATATATATATTATATATATATATACACACATATATATACACATATATATATATATAATGTGTATATATATATGTATACATGTATATATATTATATATATATATATATACAGTACGCACGAGCCAAAGTATCGGTATCGGCTACTTTATGGTATCGGCTAAAAACATCCGATACTTTTTAAAATACTAATAATGCAAATGTACTTAAAAATATCAACATTAACACTCTCACGACTGTGTTACTCATCAGCAGAAGCTAAGATACAGTGCTTAGAAATGGAACTGCAAAATCTGAAACAGCTTAAAGAAAAAAATGAGAATTCAGATATGCCATCAGAAACATCTGTATCAGTCACAGACAAGGGGACTGTGGGAAGCACAGAAGCTATCCTGTATGCAAAGGCCGTATCAGATCCACGTGAGGGCCGGGAAAAAACAATTAGCACACTAACAACAAACGGGGGGGTCTGAAGACAATGACGTAGCTATGCTATATGCAGAGACTCCAACAATCAACTGTGGTGGCCAGGAACACACGAGCAGGAAGGACAGACCACGGAGCATAGGGGCTTCAGCCAGGGAAGGGACTGAATGAAGGGTCACTTCAATGGAAGGAACTAAAACATCTCTGAGGATGCAATGGGAGACAGTGGGAGGACGAAAGAGAGAGGTCAATTTTTGTCTACGGGCTCCAGGAAGTCGAGAGGGATACCCATGATAAAAGAAAACAGGAGGAGAAAAAAACGACTGAAGGTATCATGAAAGAAATAGGTGAAGGTGACATGACCAAGGTGACAAATGTTCGGAGAATTGGGTGGTTTACAAGGGGAAGAAAACGGCCTCTCAAAGTCATTTTCAAGGCAGAACCAGCTTGATCCATGATCCTGCAGGAGAAAGCACGACTGAGAGAGAATCAGGAGTACCAGAGAATGTACCTCGATCGGGACAGAACACAAGAGGAAAGGATGTTACTGAAAGAGGATACAACGACGGAAGGAGAAATAAGAGGAATTGACAAAGAAGAGCGGAGGCACCCAGACCCAGGTAGAAGGGAAGACACGCCCTCCAAAAACACCCGCAGAAGGACTCCAACCACGAGAACCCCAAGGCAACTGAACAATTTAAACCGACACCCACACCCCGTTCTTCTGTCCCCACCCCCCCCATAACAAACCCAACCCCCACTGCAACCCCCCATAGGCCCCCGCCAGGGCTCCCACTCCAACCCCAATATTCCCCCAGGACCACAGTTTTAGAAACGAAGTTGAAGGTTTGGCACATGAACGCGGATGAAATAACCAATAAATATGAGGAGTGGAATGAAAGAATAAATGAGAAGCCCCCAGACATCATAGCAGTCACAGAAACGAAACTCACTGAGGCAATAATAGACGCAATCTTCACACCGGGTTATCAGATCCTGAGGAAAGATAGGAGTAGAGGGGGAGGAGGGGTTGCACTGCTTGTAAGGAACCAATGAAGATTTGAGGAAATGGAAGGAATGGATGCGATTAGTGAAAGGGACTACATAATAGGTACAATTCAGTCGGGGGAACATAAGGTAGTCATTGCAGTGATGTATAACCTACCACAGAACTTCAGGAGGCCAATAGAGGAATATGAAGAGAGCAACAGAGCAATGGTGGACACAGTGGCTGAGGTGGCAAGAAGAACTCACTCGAGCAGAGCAAAATTACTGGTTATGGCCGACTTCAACCACAGGGATATCGATTGGTAAAACATGGAGCCACATGGGGTCCAGAAACATGGAGAGCCAAGATGATGGATGTGGTACTGGAAAACCTTATGCACCAACATGTCAGGTTCACTACCAGAGAGAGAGGAGAGGACGAACCAGCAAGACTGGACCTCATGTTCAGCCTGAGCAGCTCAGACATTGAGGACATCACATATGAGAGGCCACTGGGAGCCAGTGACCATGTGGTTCTGAGCTTTGAGTACATAGTAGAGTTACAGGTGGAGGGCAACAGGAGTTGAAATGGAAAAGCTAAACTATAAGAGAGGGGACTACATGGGTATGAGGAACTTCCTGCAGGAGGTTCAGTGGGACAGAGACGTGGAAGGAAAGTCAGTAAACGAAATGATGGAATACATAACAAAATGCAAGGAAGCAGAGGAAATGTTTGTTCCCAAGGGCAACAGAAATAAAGGGAAGTCCAGAACGAGCCCTTGGTTTACCCAAAGGTGCAGGGAGGCAAAGACTAAGTGCGCTAGAGAATGGAAAAAGTACAGAAGGCAAAGGACCCAGGAAAATAAGAAGATTAGTCGTAGAGCCAGAAACGAGTATGCACAGATAAGGAGGGACGCCCAGCGACAGTACGAAAATGACCTAGCATCGAAAGTCAAGTCGGACCCGAAACTGCTGTATAGTCACATTAGGAGGAAGACAACAGTCAAAGACCAGGTGATCAGGCTGAGGAAAGAAGGGGGGGAACTCACAAGAAACGATCAAGAGGTATGTGAGGAGCTCAACACGAGATTTAAGGAGGTATTTACAGTGGATGCAGGAAGGACTCTGGGAAGACAGTACAGAGTGGGACACCAACAAGGAATATACCAAGTGTTGGATGACATACACACAACTGAGGAGGAGGTGCTGAAGTTGCTCAATGACCTTGATACCTCAAAGGCGATGGGACCGAACATCTTCCCGTGGGTCCTTAGAGAGGGAGCAGAGATGCTGTGTGTGCCACTAACCACAATATTCAACACATCCCTTGAAACTGGGCAGGTAACTGAGGTATGGAAGAAGGCAAATGTAGTTCCCATTTTTAAGAAAGGAGACAGAAACGAGGCACTAAACTATAGACCAGTGTCTCTTACGTGTATAGTGTGAAAAGTAATGGAGAATATAATCAGGAGAATGGTGGAGCACCTGGAACGGCACAAGCTTATAAACAACCGGCACGGATTCATGGAAGGCAAATCCTGTGTCACAAACCTTCTGGAGTTCTATGACAAAGTAACAGAAGTAAGACACGAGAGAGAGGGGTGGGGACACAGTTCTTCATAAGAGATTAGTGCGGAAGTTAGAGGATCAGGAGTGTATAACAGGAAGGGCACTGCATTGGATCAGAGAATACCTGACAGGGAGGCAACAACGGGTCATGGTACGTGATGAGGTATCACAGTGGGCACCTGTGACGAGCGGGGTCCCACAGGGGTCAGTCCTAGGACCAGTGCTATTCTTGGTATATGTGAATGACATGACGGACGGGATAGACTCAGAAGAGTGTCTGTTCGCAGACGATGTGAAGTTAATGAGGAGAATTAAAACAGATGAGGATCAGGCAGGACTTCAAAGAGACCTGGACATGCTGGACACCTGGTCCAGCAACTGGCTTCTCGAATTTAACCCCGCCAAATGTAAAGTCATGAAGATCGGGGAAGGGCAAAGACCACAGAGTTTAGGCTAGGTGGCCAAAGACTGCAAACCTCGCTGAAGGAGAAAGATCTTTGGGTGAGTATAACACTAAGCACGTCTCCGGAAGCACACATCAACCAGATAACTGCTGCAGCATACGGGCGACTTGCAAACCTGAGAATAGCATTCCGATACCTTAGTAAGGAATCGTTCAAGACACTGTACACCGTGTACGTCAGGCCCATACTACAGTATGCAGCGCCAGTTTGGAACCCGTTCCTGGTCAAACACGTCAAGAAATTAGAGAAAGTGCAAAGGTTTGCGACAAGGCTAGTTCCAGAGCTAAGGGGAATGTCCTACGAAGAAAGGTTAAGGGAAATCGGCCTGACAACACTGGAGGACAGGAGGGTTAGGGTAGACATGATAACGACATACAAAATACTGCGGGGAATAGACAAGGTGGATAAAGACAGGATGTTCCAGAGGGGACACAGAAACATGGGGTCACAATTGGAAGTTGAAGACTCAGATGAGTCAAAGGGATGTTAGGAAGTATTTCTTCAACCATAGAGTAGTCAGGAAGTGGAATAGTCTAGCAAGTGATGTAGTGGAGGTAGGAACCATACATAGCTTTAAGACGAGGTATGATAAAGCTCATGGAGCAGAGAGAGAAGGGACCCAGTAGCGATCAGTGAAGAGGCGGAGCCACGAGCAGTCTCTCGACCCCTGCAACCACAATTAGGTGAGTACAATTAGGAGTGGAGAGTAAACAGATACGCACACTATAGAGAAGGGCCTTTGACAAACAGAACGGGCCAAATAATGATTAATGTCATCGCCTCAAAGAAATTAAATTATTTAATATTTAATCTTCTTGAGTAAATATACATTGTGTAATAATCATTCGGTATCAGCGGTAAATTAAGTTTTGGTATCGTTCTATACCTAATAATATAATATATATATATATATATATATATATATATATATATATATATATATATATATATATATATATATATATATATATATATGCTAGAATTCGCAAGAGCAGGCGAAATATTCACAAACACTGATCTCTGGCCGAAGGAGACTCGAACCTACGAACCTTGCAACAAGGTTCGCAGTGCTTTACCGACCGTACCACACTGGTCCAATACCTTTGCATCCAGCTCACGCTAGACGTTGATCCAAGGCAGCCAGCTTTCAGGCAGGTGGCTTACAGCTTTTCATCTCATCCCTGCATGCATCGACACAACTAGAGATTTTTACAATGCTAGGATTCGCAAGAGCAGGCGAAATATTCACAAACACTGATCTCTGCCGACGGAGACTCGATCTTATTAACCTTGTAACAAGGTATGCTTCAGTGTGCATAAGCGTTCGTTGAGGATCGAGTCTCCTTCGGCCAGAGATCAGATTATTATATATATATATATATATATATATATATATATATATATATATATATATATATATATATATATATTCATTCTTTCTTTCAACACGTCGGCAGTTTCCCACCGAGGCAGGGTGGCCCAAATAAATAAATTAATAAATAAATAAATTATAAAATCATATAAATAATAAACTTTTATTTTTTGAAGTAGTGTTGCCAGATCAATCAATCATATCGCAACCAATATCACGTACTCAATCATACAGCTGTTCCAGATGAATTAACACCATATTAAAATCATATCACCTCCACCATAAGAGAACCATCATTATATCACCAAAAATTCTTCAGTCTTAAATTACTGTATATTATTTGCGATAGGACTCACCACCACAATTCAAAACAATTTACGACAATCAACACCACCGTTATCATTATAACGATAGCTACTATTATTTCTTCCGACCTCCACTCACCAACCACAGGGTCCTCGTACTGTTGAGAAGCATGAAAGTCCATGTACTGCTAGACAATATCAGGGTCCATGTATTGCTTTGCAACATTAGGGTCCATGTACTGCTTTGCAATATCAAGGTCCAAGTATTTTACGGAAATATCAGGGTCCCAGTATTGCTGTGCATCAGGGTCCCAGTATTGCTGTGCATCAGGGTCCCAGTATTGCTGTGCATCAGGGTCCCAGTATTGTTGAGCAGCTCGGGGTCCACGGATTTTTGGGCAGCATCAGGGTCCCCTGGTCAGGTCCCCGCGTTGGTGGTCAGGGTCCCCGCGTTGGTGGTCAGGGTCCCCGCGTTGGTGGTCAGGGTCCCCGCGTTGGTGGTCAGGGTCCCCGCGTTGGTGGGCAGCGTCCCCGCGTTGGTGGGCAGCGTCCCCGCGTTGGTGGGCAGCGTCCCCGCGTTGGTGGCAGCGTCCCCGCGTTGGTGGGCAGCGTCCCCGCGTTGGTGGGCAGCGTCCCCGCGTTGGTGGGCAGCGTCCCCGCGTTGGTGGGCAGCGTCCCCGCGTTGGTGGGCAGCGTCCCCGCGTTGGTGGGCAGCGTCCCCGCGTTGGTGGGCAGCGTCCCCGCGTTGGTGGGCAGCGTCCCGCGTTGGTGGGCAGCGAGTCCCCGCGTTGGTGGGCAGGTCCCCGCGTTGGTGGGCAGGCGTCCCCGCGTTGGTGGGCAGCGGTCCCCGCGTTGGTGGGCAGCGGTCCCCGCGTTGGTGGGCAGCGTCCCCCGCGTTGGTGGGCAGCGCGTCCCCGCGTTGGTGGGCAGGCAGGTCCCCGCGTTGGTGGGCCGAGGGTCCCCGCGTTGGTGGGCAGCGTCGGTCCCCGCGTTGGTGGGGCGCAGGGTCCCCGCGTTGGTGGGCCGGGTCAGGGTCCCCGCGTTGGTGGGCAGCGCAGGGTCCCCGCGTTGGTGGGCAGGTCAGGTCCCCGCGTTGGTGGGCAGGGGTCCCCGCGTTGGTGGGCAGGGTCCCCGCGTTGGTGGGCGCGCAGGGTCCCCGCGTTGGTGGGCAGCGTCAGGGTCCCCGCGTTGGTGGGCAGCGTCAGGGTCCCCGCGTTGGTGGGCAGCGTCAGGGTCCCCGCGTTGGTGGGCAGCGTCAGGGTCCCCGCGTTGGTGGGCAGCGTCAGGGTCCCCGCGTTGGTGGGCAGCGTCAGGGTCCCCGCGTTGGTGGGCAGCGTCAGGGTCCCCGCGTTGGTGGGCAGCGTCAGGGTCCCCGCGTTGGTGGGCAGCGTCAGGGTCCCCGCGTTGGTGGGCAGCGTCAGGGTCCCCGCGTTGGTGGGCAGCGTCAGGGTCCCCGCGTTGGTGGGCAGCGTCAGGGTCCCCGCGTTGGTGGGCAGCGTCAGGGTCCCCGCGTTGGTGGGCAGCGTCAGGGTCCCCGCGTTGGTGGGCAGCGTCAGGGTCCCCGCGTTGGTGGGCAGCGTCAGGGTCCCCGCGTTGGTGGGCAGCGTCAGGGTCCCCGCGTTGGTGGGCAGCGTCAGGGTCCCCGCGTTGGTGGGCAGCGTCAGGGTCCCCGCGTTGGTGGGCAGCGTCAGGGTCCCCGCGTTGGTGGGCAGCGTCAGGGTCCCCGCGTTGGTGGGCAGCGTCAGGGTCCCCGCGTTGGTGGGCAGCGTCAGGGTCCCCGCGTTGGTGGGCAGCGTCAGGGTCCCCGCGTTGGTGGGCAGCGTCAGGGTCCCCGCGTTGGTGGGCAGCGTCAGGGTCCCCGCGTTGGTGGGCAGCGTCAGGGTCCCCGCGTTGGTGGGCAGCGTCAGGGTCCCCGCGTTGGTGGGCAGCGTCAGGGTCCCCGCGTTGGTGGGCAGCGTCAGGGTCCCGCGTTGGTGGGCAGCGTCAGGGTCCCCGCGTTGGTGGGCAGCGTCAGGGTCCCCGCGTTGGTGGGCAGCGTCAGGGTCCCCGCGTTGGTGGGCAGCGTCAGGGTCCCCGCGTTGGTGGGCAGCGTCAGGGTCCCCGCGTTGGTGGGCAGCGTCAGGGTCCCCGCGTTGGTGGGCAGCGTCTGGGTCCCCGCGTTGGTGGGCAGCGTCTGGGTCCCCGCGTTGGTGGGCAGCGTCTGGGTCCCCGCGTTGGTGGGCAGCATCAGGGTGCCCGTATTGGTGGGCAGCATCAGGGTGCCCGTATTGGTGGGCAGCATCAGGGTGCCCGTATTGGTGGGCAGCATCAGGGTGCCCGTATTGGTGGGCAGTCTCAGGGTCCCTGCTAGCATAAGGGTGCCCGTATTGGTCTTCTTTATCCTTCAAATGTTCCCTCACTTAATCTATACTTAACACCAGATAAGTTTTACCCTGAATATCACGTGTATTTTGTCGTTCACGTTAGAGTTATAAATGCGTTATGGAAGCTTTTCGCTCAATTTAGATGTCCTCCATAACCTTTAATATGAATTTTAAATCAAAATTGTTTTCACTGTTGTTAAACACCATCTGAGCGAGTTTCTCCAATTAAACGGGGGGACGATCCATGTGCTTGAGAGTATATTGTATGAAACCAAAAACCTAGTAAACGGAATTCGGGGGACAATACTCTATTTTTTTCATCTTAGGAGTCATACAGTGCCATGGAAGTTCGACATCTTACCAGCTCTTTCCATTAAGTTAAATATCGTTCTTTCTGTTGATGGCCTCCTTCTTAGGAAAGTGAGTTATTTCACACTTTTCTGCACTGTAACTTGCCTCGTTTGTCCGTGGTGCGATGGACAAATCACACGCTCCATCGACTACACTAACGTATACGGTGTTGTCTATTCCTTCATCCACGTACACCATTTCGTTCCAACTACTGATCATTTCCCACCGTAGCTCATGAATCTTATGTACAAGACGAACTAGTGTGTGAAGCACCAACATCAGTGTGGCATCGTCTTTTTTGTGTTCTGTGACGAACTGCTTTAAAGTCGGTTTAATTCTGCCTAGTTTGTCCTCCTTTGTCTTTACAAATCTAGAAGATGATGAGAGATAGTGGACCAACGGACTACGTAATATTACCGGGTGTTATTCAGGTTGAAACTGTTGACATTTAAACCATAAGTATGATGGGTTCAGAGGGGAATCTTGTTTTGCACACCATACATAATTATCTAAGAAACAATGACCGGGAAAGTGGGTAGGAGGGAATTCATGGTTTTCGTTTTATAAATCAAGGGTTTCGTTTCCAAGCCTTCCCTAAAGTTGTTTAAGTGGGAATGTTTTTTTAGTTGATACAGAACATTTAAGATGTTTTTGGAAGACTTTTATTTTTTTGCACATCTTGTTTAGCGTGAGGCGTGTTTCTAGTGACCCAAGTCCAATCTCTGCAAGTTCGTTTAGCAATTACGAGGGCTAATCCATAAACTTCATACCATATTTTATTAAGCTACAGAGCTATTGTACTGCTGTAGCAGCTATCCTGTCACTGACTTTTGTTTTGTGCGTTAAGTGGACAACGTGTTACCTAGCATTATGATAACATACGTTATAACAACGGAATATGCTTGACAGTTTTAGACAGCCGACGATACTCACACATACGGAATCTAAGTTCGCGTTTTCCACGTAAATCATTTTGCTCCAGTCGTCACTCAACTCCCATCCAGTCTAATAAATCTTTTTTACCAGACGGGCGAGGGTTCGAAACACTGTCACCAGGCGAATATCTTCGTGCATATTCTTAACGAGAAACGAAGTGTACCTCAACTATCCTCGATTCTGTGCATGTTCCAAGCTCACTGTCGTCATATATTACGAACGTGAAATCAATGAATTGACAAATGGGGGTTTTATTACATCGCAAAATTCATCCAGCGGTGGGTAAGTTAGGGAATCGAGACTTTCATCATACATTAGCTTTACGGAAGGTACGTGCATATCATTTTAAAAGAAAACTATTGACTGGTTAGTTTATTTTTTATCAGTTTACCTTGAAATATCAGCGTTACTGGAAGACTATCTGTTTACAGAATATGACTTACTGTCATAGGTTTAACGTGCACCTATAAATAGCTGTCGACGGGATTGTTTATAATGCAGCCACAGGGTAAACGACAGTAGTAAACAGGGTATTATGACTTAAAGTAAACGTAGAGGAGTCAGTGGAAAGTTTTCAGTGTATTTAATTTGCTGACGCAAATCCGAAATGTCTTGTTTTAGGCAGCGTATTCCAAAATAAGGTCCCACCACGGGAAAGTTATACCCAATATTAACACAATTAAGCTCCTCATTAACGCTCTTGCCATCCCAACCGAACACATTCGACATTTTTCCAATGATACCCGACTATTATGAACGCAGATATTACTGCAACTGTTGCCTAGCAACCCACGCATCCTGCTAGTGATACACTAAGTACAGGTGAAGTATCGTAACAGCGGACAGTATCACTACTAGAGTACTTACATCCATTTTTATTCCTAATACATCAACCATATTTATATTAAGATCAGATTGTATTGTACTCAAAGTTTTAATCAATATTTAGCTGTAGTCGACCTCATGATATTACAATAAATATAACATTAGACGTTATTTAATCATAGTTAGAATAATGGTTATGAAAGTAGTTATTATTAAGACGTTAAGCACTATATATATAAGGGTCATACAGGTATTTTTCCCTCTGGGTCGAAACAGTATTCGGTAGTGCGATGCGCATTAGTAAGTGATGAGAATGAATGTAGTGTAGTTTAAAAAAAACACAAAAAACGCGACTAGTTGACAAATAATATTTGGGTATCTTTATTCTGGAAACTCTTCGCCAGCCAGTGGTTTCTTCAGTCCAATGCAGAGAAAGGTGGAAGGTGAGGGGAGGAGTTTGACGTACTCAGTCCCACAGCCGGGAGTCGATGTGTTCAGTCCATCACTTGCTAAAAGTTGAGATATGTGAATGTCTGACGCAGTGTAATAAAGACGTTAAAAACTTAGTGGGAATGAGTGACGCAGTGTAGTGAAGATGAAAGCTCGAACAGTGAGAATGAATGACGCAGTGTAGTGAAGATGAAAGCTCGAACAGTGAGAATGAATGACGCAGTGTAGTGAAGATGAAAGCTCGAACAGTGAGAATGAATGACGCAGTGTAGTGAAGATGAAAGCTCGAACAGTGAGAATGAATGACGCAGTGTAGTGAAGATGAAAGCTCGAACAGTGAGAATGAATGACGCAGTGTAGTGAAGATGAAAGCTCGAACAGTGAGAATGAATGACGCAAATGATGAAAGCTAAAGAAGATGACGCAGTGAGTAGATGAAAGTTCGAACAGTGAGAATGAATGACGCAGTGTAGTAGAGATGTTAAAAATTGAATAGTGGGAATGAGTGACGCAGTGTAGTGAAGATGAAAGCTTGAACAGTGAGAATGAATGACGCAGTGTAGTGAAGATGAAAGCTTGAACAGTGAGAATGAATGACGCAGTGTAGTGAAGATGAAAGCTTGAACAGTGAGAATGAATGACGCAGTGTAGTGAAGATGAAAGCTTGAACAGTGAGAATGAATGACGCAGTGTAGTGAAGATGAAAGCTTGAACAGTGAGAATGAATGACGCAGTGTAGTGAAGATGAAAGCTTGAACAGTGAGAATGAATGACGCAGTGTAGTGAAGATGAAAGCTTGAACAGTGAGAATGAATGACGCAGTGTAGTGAAAATGTTAAAAGTTGAGTAATAAGAATGGCGGAGTGCAGGCATTTGAGGCATTGGACCATGGTAAGGAAAACGACGTTATTTCTATTTCAATAAGGCTTTTGATAAAGTGCCACACAAAACTGCTGAAAAAAGTGCCAGCTCATGGTATAGGAGGAAACATTCTGTCATGGATTGCAGCGTGGCTGTCCATTAAGAGTTTGTATAAATGAGGTGAAACCAGAGTTAGGACCAGTCACAGTTGGCGTTCAACAAGGATCAGTTTTAGGTCCCAGTTTTAAGTCGAGGAAACTGGACATATCCCTAAAGTCAGCGCCCTAACTGCCGGGCTGTGGTTCGTACGATGGATTGCGTGCGGTCAGTAGTAATAGGATGACTTGTTAGGACCTGACCCATCGGGAGGCCTGGTCTTGAACCGGGCCGCTTGGGGAGGGGGCGGGGGCGTTGACCCCCGGAACAACCTCCAGGTAGGAAGATAAGTAGCCCTTTTATCTTAGATGGTTTGTTACATTTAAGTCTGTCGACTGCACGAGTCATTAACACTGAAGAATAAAAAGATACTATTATTGTTTAAAAGAGAAACTCCCAAATAGTTACTAATTAATAACTACTTGAAAATTACTTCACTTCAGACAAGTTTCACATACAATTGGAGGATTTTAATAATAATAACCAACTCTGAAGTCCCGTATGGTTTACAGTCTACTTCTTTCTCCACGATGAATTTAACAGACGGGACGGGTAAAAATGTATCCATATAGTGGAGACAACGGATTACCCATAGCCATTCAATGCCGTTGAGAATAGTATTTCCCCTCAAACTCAAACTTGCAGCCAACTACACACAACTTAATCAGTTCAATGATGGTATTTTTATCAAAAGCCAAGAACTCATCTAATTTTTCTTCCAATAAGATAACAGGTCGGGGACAGGCACTCTAGTGAACAACACACTGACATCAACACTTACTAGTGTAAAATCATTGGACATTTTGCAATTTGTCAGTATTATGTGGGCTTCAGAAATGTTGCCAAGCATTGGAGTTAATATTATTACCAACCTTGTTTCTTACTATTAACCTGGTCCAATGGGTTTTTATTAAGGGGCACGTAAGTATCCGTCTTCTAATAAAATGTTCATTTTTCCGCTATAATCTACCTTGTCCATAATAACTATCGCATTTGCTTTGTCTGCTTTCATAAGGTGAAGTCCAGGATCTTTCCTTAATTCATGGTATGACTTAACAAATCTTTGATGACGATTCGGTTCCACAGTTCTGAACAAAGCCCCATATACCATGCCTTTGCAAATGTTGAACGTTTCAGGGGATAGGTCCCCCTGTTTTTCCAGATTGCAACAGGACTTGGCAAGGTCATCACAGTGTCCCCAATGCTGTCTATTGGTCACGAGTAAGTTCAACATTCGACAGCCACTTTGTCCTATAAGATTGTTTAGTTTCCTAGCATGTAAACATTCAGTTTTCCGTTTCATTATTCTCAATCCCCTATATATGTAATCAAATAAATAATCTTGCCACTCGAATGATACCATGTTGAAAACTTATGTTTAGCCTTTCTCACTTCAAAAAATAACATTTTTCTTCCGTGTTTAAGCAGATCAATATTCTTAGTAATTACTGAAACAAGGGTGTCTAGCGTTGAAAAAAGGCTGTATAATATTGAAACAAGGCTGTATAATATTGAAACAAGGCTGTATAATATTGAAACAAGGCTGTATAATATTGAAACAAGGCTGTATAATATTGAAACAAGGCTGTATAATATTGAAACAAGGCTGTATAATATTGAAACAAGGCTGTATAATATTGAAACGACTATATAGCATTGAAACAAGGCTGTCTAGCATTGAAACAAGGCTGTCTAGCACTGAAACAAGGCTGTCTAGCACTGAAACAAGGCTGTCTAGCACTGAAACAAGGCTGTCTAGCACTGAAACAAGGCTGTCTAGCACTGAAACAAGGCTGTCTAGCACTGAAACAAGGCTGTCTAGCACTGAAACAAGGCATTGATGCAAAGCTGTATAGCATTGAAAACAAGGTTTCAAAGAACTGAAACAAAGACCCCAAATGAAGTACCCAGACACAAAATTTAGATTCAATAGCACCCAAATGAGGCTGAATAACATTCACACTAATTTAAAACAGCATCCAAATTAAGGGTGAACAGCATCTAAATTTACCCCAAATTAATACTAAACAGCGCCCAGATCAAGGCAGAAGAGCATCAACAGGCAGGATAACATCAAAGTTAAGGCACCCAATTTAAAGTTAAATAGCACCCAAATTAAAGTTAAAAGCCCCCAAATCAAGTCTAAATAACAATAAAACCCCAAATATATTTAATACCCAAACAAAGCCGTAGAGCTGCCTACCATTCTCCCATTAGCAACGAATGTAAACCACTTACCACATAGCCATGAAAATATATAAACGAGGCAATAACTGACGGTAAAATATAAACCAGGTAAACAATGATGTGAAAGGTCCGCCCAAATCCCTTTCTCTTTCCTCCCACATGCAACATCTACACACTGTGAATAGACCCCCTGCAATCACATACAAGGCGAGTACACACACACACACGATTTTAGGAAGTATTTCTTTAGTCATAGAGTTAACAGGAAGTGGAATAATCTTGGAAGTGACGTAGTGGAGGCAGGAACCATTCATAGTTTTAAGACGAGGTATGATAAAGCTCATGGAGCAGGGAGAAAGAGGACCCAGTAGCGATCATTGAAGAGGTGGGGCCAGGAGCTATGACTCGACCCCTGCTGCCTACTACAAAAAGGTGAGTACACACACACACACACACACACACACACACACACAGCTCCTAGCGGGGCCAGGAGCTGTGAATCGACCCCTGCAACCACAACTAGGGGAGTACACGCACGCGCGCACACACACACACTTGCATATACAACAGGCCTAGTGTCTAATCGACATGTGCCTAGGACAAAATGGTAACTAACACACACCTACACACACCCACCCACACTCACCCTACACACACACACACATACAATCCCCACACACAGGTAAATTACAATGACACTGGAAGACCTCCCATACACAGTCAAGGAAAAAAAGTTTCACCACTCCTTGGTAAAGCACGACACTGAATCTGCGTTTTCTCAACTAAATGAGTTGTTGAACCTTAGTTGAACTCGTTTGTGATGTACCCAGACGCCACAGACCTCACTAGTATAGCTATGCTCGCTATATACATTATTGCTCTGTTGACTTTGTTATTATACTTGATAAGCTGTTTCTTGACTCGTTCACTAACTTTAATAACGATAGATCAAGTAGTTGATTTGACTTGCTGTTACAATGACTATCGCCAGGTTAAATGTAATAGCAGCAGGCGCAGTGGATGATGCTAAATTTCAGTTGGCGTTGTGCTTCCCGTGGTTGCGTGTAAACAGTGCCATGTTAGATGTGAACATTCGGGTTTCATTGGCTTATCTTGATTAAGTCACAAATGATCTAGCTAGACAGTCATATTTACAGGGTCCTGGCTAGACAAGGTTACGTTTTCATGGTCCTTGAAGGCAAACTTTTAAGTGGAAAAAAAAGGCCTCGTTGAAGAACACGCTATTACGTATCGATGTCCAGAACATTATCAAGTCAAGACCTGATAAGCTCTACACAAGAACCAAACACTGTTCTAATAAAAGCGTTCTGCAGCGGGTATTTTCTTCACTACCGTCAGCAGTATGCCATTATGATGCCAACTTTGTACGTATTACCAAGCGTTCAGAAACTACTCCACATTCTTGACGTGAACCTGCTGACAATGTTATCTAATTATTTATTGACCGATTATTAACATTACCAGTATTAATAACATTAGCACAATTATAACACTGTACTATTATTCTTATAGTTAATGTATATATCATGACCTTTGCTTTCGTATGATATTCTTGTGATTTTATTTCCATCTTTATAATAATGCACAAAATATCTGAAGAAAACCTTATCACCTTTCTAAACGAAGCCCAAAAACCGAGCAGAACGCGTTTTCCCGCTGGCTTGATAATGCAGTTTTTGGTTTTTATGGCTATTGTTCTCGACATTTATAAAGCCATTTTTCAGCCAGTGAGGCGTAGTGTCGAAGGCGGCGGACGTGGACACAAACATCAACACAGGGTAGGAGCAAAGCTTTGACATGGTAGGCTTTACAACTGTGTGAAAACCAATTTCTCTGCTGCAGAGGCATCCTATGTCCCATCTGGAACGCGCTCTGCGCCACTTGAGAAAATGTCTTGGTGTGAGCTTATGGCACAACAAATTTCCTTAGTGGCCCGGAGCTGGCCACAAAAAAAAAAAAATCCCCTTTCCCTGCCCTTCGCCGATCCCTTTTCTCTGACCCAATTCCCCTTTCCGGACCTATTTTCTGACCTAATTTCCCTTCCTCACTTTACCACACTCCCCGCTGCCTATTGTAGGTACTAAGGATCATCGACCCCCGTCACATTGACGTTGGTAATAAGTTTGCAGGAAATTACCAAAAATTCCCTCTTGAAGACAGGAATCTACTGCTAATATCTTTTTATATTTGTTGGAGTTTCAAACAATATTTAACTATGTTTTTGTTCTCTCTTATAGTAAGCTTATTGCACAGCATACCATACCTTCCTCTCAGGTACGAAATTATAGTATATCCGTGTGTAGACTTGCAGAGAGTATTTACAATATTTGTCATGGGAAAATCGCTGAGTAGATTTGCAGCCAGTTTCTATAATATTTTTTATACGAAAGTTTTTACATTCTCGTCTGTGCTCCAGGGATAGTTGCATCATTCTTGGCTGTGCTCCAGGGATAGTTGCATCATTCTTGGCTGTGCTCCAGGGATAGTTGTACCATTCTTGGCTGTGCTCCAGGGATAGTTGCATCATTCTCGTCTGTGCTCCAGGGATAGTTGCATCATTCTTGGCTGTGCTCCAGGGATAGTTGCATCATTCTTGGCTGTGCTCCAGGGATAGTTGCATCATTCTTGGCTGTGCTCCAGGGATAGTTGCATCATTCTCGTCTGTGCTCCAGGGATAGTTGCATCATTCTTGGCTGTGCTCCAGGGGTAGTTGCATCATTCTCGTCTGTGCTCCAGGGATAGTTGCATCATTCTCGTCTGTGCTCCAGGGATAGTTGCATCATTCTTGGCTGTGCTCCAGGGATAGTTGCATCATTCTTGGCTGTGCTCCAGGGATAGTTGCATCATTCTTGGCTGTGCTCCAGGGATAGTTGCATCATTCTTGGCTGTGCTCCAGGGATAGTTGCACATTCTTGGCTGTGCTCCAGGGATAGTTGCATCATTCTGTCTGTGCTCCAGGGATAGTTGCATCATTCTTGGCTGTGCTCCAGGGATAGTTGCATCATTCTTGGCTGTGCTCCAGGGATAGTTGCATCATTCTTGGCTGTGCTCCAGGGATAGTTGCATCATTCTTGGCTGTGCTCCAGGGATAGTTGCATCATTCTCGTCTGTGCTCCAGGGATAGTTGCATCATTCTTGGCTGTGCTCCAGAGAATGCTTGCATCATTCTTGACTGTGCTCCAGGGATAGTTGCATCATTCTCGGCTGTGCTCCAGGGATAGTTGCATCATTCTTGCTGCTCCAGGGATAGTTGCATCATTCTTGGCTGTGCTCCAGGGATAGTTGCATCATTCTCGGCTGTGCTCCAGGGATAGTTGCATCATTCTGGCTGTGCTCCAGGGATAGTTGCATCATTCTGGCTGTGCTCCAGGGATAGTTGCATCATTCTCGGCTGTGCTCCAGGGATAGTTGCATCATTCTCGGCTGTGCTCCAGGGATAGTTGCATCATTCTTGGCTGTGCTCCAGGGATAGTTGCATCATTCTTGGCTGTGCTCCAGGGATAGTTGCATCATTCTTGGCTGTGCTCCAGGGATAGTTGCATCATTCTTGGCTGTGCTCCAGGGATAGTTGCATCATTCTTGGCTGTGCTCCAGGGATAGTTGCATCATTCTTGGCTGTGCTCCAGGGATAGTTGCATCATTCTTGGCTGTGCTCCAGGGATAGTTGCATCATTCTCGTCTGTGCTCCAGGGAAAGTTATAGTCCTGGCTGTGCTCCAGAGAAAGTTATAGTCCTGGCTGTGCTCCAGGGAAAGTTGATCATTCCTGGCTGTGCTCCAGGAAGTTATATCCTTGGCTGTGCTCCAGAGAAAGTTATAGTCCTGGCTGTGCTCCAGAGAAAGTTATAGTCCTGGCTGTGCTCCAGGAAAGTTATAGTCCTGGCTGTGCTCCAGGAAGTTATAGTCCTGGCTGTGCTCCAGAGAAAGTTATAGTCCTGGCTGTGCTCCAGAGAAAGTTATAGTCCTGGCTGTGCTCCAGAGAAAGTTATAGTCCTGGCTGTGCTCCAGAGAAAGTTATAGTCCTGGCTGTGCTCCAGAGAAAGTTATAGTCCTGGCTGTGCTCCAGAGAAAGTTATAGTCCTGGCTGTGCTCCAGAGAAAGTTATAGTCCTGGCTGTGCTCCAGAGAAAGTTATAGTCCTGGCTGTGCGACAGAGAAAGTTATAGTCCTGGCTGTGCGACAGAGAAAGTTATAGTCCTGGCTGTGCGACAGAGAAAGTTATAGTCCTGGCTGTGCGACAGAGAAAGTTATAATCCTGGCTGTGCTCCAGAGAAAGTTATAGTCCTGGCTGTGCTCCAGAGAAAGTTATAGTCCTGGCTGTGCTCCAGAGAAAGTTATAGTCCTGGCTGTGCTCCAGAGAAAGTTATAGTCGTGGCTGTGCCCAGAGAAAGTTATAGTCCTGGCTGTGCGACAGAGAAAGTTATAGTCGTGGCTGTGCGACAGAGAAAGTTATAGTCGTGGCTGTGCGACAGAGAAAGTTATAGTCGTGGCTGTGCGACAGAGAAAGTTATAGTCGTGGCTGTGCGACAGAGAAAGTTATAGTCCTGGCTGTGCGACAGAGAAAGTTATAGTCCTGGCTGTGCGACAGAGAAAGGTTAAACATAAGAATTACAATTGTGTAAATGTCCTACTTTTTAAACCGAACTTTCCTACTTGGCAAATTCGACGAGCATAATTTGGACAAACAACGGAAACGTAAATTCACTGTAGCAATAACTCACGAAAATTAGTAATGAAAATCCCGAAAGAACTGCACCGTATCTCATCGATGTTAAATAATACGCAATTTAGGCTGACCCTGCATAGACTGGGAATGATTTAGAGCTACATTATATTTCATTAACTTTACCATGGTTAGGTTAGGTTACTAAGTAAGTTTCGGAGCAAAAACAAATAAAAACAAATCGTATCGTGTTAATTCACGAGAATATAGCTACCAATGCATTATAAAAAATAGTTTTTTTTTTGTATAAGGCTTGTCTGATGGACTCGGCATATCAGGCACGACAAACACCAGATCCTTGTATTCGTAAGTCATCACCCTCCCCCCCTCTCCCTATTTATGCCCGGACCATCACTCACTTAATATATTTCTTTCTTTCCCACTTTACACCTTCCTCCTCCATTTAATCTCCTCTCCCACTGCGAAAAGTTAACTCGGTGGTGCGATATTATAACTCTGAAAGCTGAACATAATTTGTGATAGTTCCAAAACACGGCTTGACGTGCTCTTATGTTATCTCTCACACACACATGCAGTATAAATACGTATGTTTGCATATTCAGTATAAATACATACACATGTACGCTCAGTATAAATACGAATGTAAATGCGGTAGAAACACACACATGTAAATAATATATATATATATATATATATATATATATATATATATATATATATATATATATATATATATATATACACACACACACACACACACACACACCAGGCCCCGGTGGCCTGGTGGCTAAAGCTCTCGCTTCACTCACGGAGGGCCCGGGTTCGATTCCCGGCGGGGCAGAAACATTTCAAAGTGTTTCCTTACACACACACACACACACACATACAACAGGCCTAGTGTCTAATCGACATGTGCCTAGGACAACATGGTAACTAACACACACACACACACACACACACACACACACACAAACACGCTGTATATTTAAGCATCAGCAGTATAAATACACGTTGAATAAACAAAAACACAAAAAAGCAGTATAAACACACAAACCTGAGTAATTTGGAACACTAGCCTTTCAGCGAAACTGCGACGACAGTTTGTCACGTCGTGTACTCCACTGCGTTGATGACAAAAATTGCGAAATGCACCAGACAGTTTTGTGAAGCGGCGTTCACTGGTTAACAGGGGGTGTGTGACTCTCACTAATACATCATTCTGATGAGCCATGAAAGACTGAGGAAAATAGCACACACTCAATTGTCTATAATTATCCCTCGACCGCTAACTGTCGTTGTTACTGTACCGGCTGTGTGACCTGAGCGATGTGACTGGGAGCCAGACATTTACTTCATGTGTGGGTGTGACTCAAGATTTTTTTTTTACTTTCAAAAATTAGATTCATAAGTAATGTGCTGCTACTTTATTCTATACGACAGTTACACAGAAGATGGCCAGGTTTCCATGTCATATTTCATCACACACGATGGGTTATGTATCTAGTGTCGAAATGTGTCAGCCTGAGCTACAAGACTTCGGTAGGGTGAGGAGAAACTCGTCACATTCACTAATGTGCATATTAATTGGAACAGTGATGAAATAAGACATTTGTAAAATTTATGTTTATTTGAAAAATACACGGCAATGTTATGACATAATTTATTTAATAAGAGAGATGACTACTCTTTGCTTCACGCTTTGGCATAGAATCGACCAATGCTGAACACATTTTGACACGTTTTTCGTCGTGGTACCAGGTTCAAATAACAGCAGCAATTAGCTTCACTGTTGAACAGTCCTGTTTCATGATTGCCTTTAGATTCTCAATTGGGTTGAGGTCAGGAAAGTTTCCAGGCCAATTTAAAACAATTAGCCCACTTTCTTCTAAGAATGTCAGCATTTTTGTGGAAGTGTGGCATGGAGCAAGATCCTGCTGGAGGATGCCTTCTCCATCATGAAAGTCTCTATCCACAATGGGAAGCAAATGAGTTGCCAGGATTACCTTGTATTTGTCACTGTTCATTGTTCCCTCAACAAAAAGCCATCCAAGGCCTTTAGCAGTAAAACTATCCCAAAACATCTTAGTTGTGTGTTTTGGCGCTTGTTGAATGTGTACATTTGGAAGAGGTTCGCCTTTGCTCCGTCTCAGTCACTGATTTGTACCCATGTACTTCAAAATGCGCCTCATCTGAAAATATGACTTTTCTCCATTCCAATGTCGTCTAACACAGCCTTTTTTTCCTCATAGCAGCAGTCAGTAATTGTTTCTTTACCGGCTCTCTGGCAGTTATGCCAACTTCAAGGAGCCTTCGTCGAACACTTGAAGAATCAACATTTACGCCAGCTGAAGTCAAATCTCTCTCTACATCTTTGCTGGTTTTCTTGGGATCCTTCATAATATTTATGATAACCTCGTCATCGTGAGGTGTTGTGTTGCGTTTTCTTCCATATCTTCCTCGACGCAGCGGTCCATAATCACCAGTGTTGTCAGCTCTCTTCAGAATCCGACCAACAGTTGACTTTACTTGGCTAAAAATTTCGGAGATCTGTTTGATACTCAAATCAGCATGTTTTCTGAGTTACCATACTTTCACGCTTCCCAGGGTAACATACATCATAAATTTCAGCAGTAATCATGAATTGAAGGGGGAAAATTGACGTATCCCATACACCGGACAAATGGAATTTATGAAAATATATCCATCAAAGAGCAGG
Source organism: Cherax destructor (assembly GCA_009830355.1). Taxonomy (NCBI): domain Eukaryota; kingdom Metazoa; phylum Arthropoda; class Malacostraca; order Decapoda; family Parastacidae; genus Cherax; species Cherax destructor. Next base: position 179,113 of record WNWK01001883.1, on the reverse strand, counting down.
GCAAAAAAAAACTGTAAAATACACTAAAAATTCTAAACCATTATTTTGTAAAATGAGGAACATCTTTGGGTTGGAGATAGGGAGTGTTGAGGGTGGGGGAAATGTAAGGGTGGGAGAAATGTTCAGGTGGAGTGGGAAGATGATGAAATGGGGAAATGTTGGGGGTGGGGAGGGGAGGACAGGTGAAGGGAGAGGGAAGAAAGGACAGTTGAAGGGAAAGGAAGGTAGAGACGTCATGTCAGCCTTGGTGAGGGTTGTGGTGGAGGATAATTAACCTGGGTCACTTCTGATGCAGATATACAATAGAGGTGGTCCACTTGATTTGATTTTGAGTGCTCCTTTGGCTGACGTTATATTGTTACTGTATTAATTGTTATTGTTGCTCCTGCTACTACTTTACTTGATGTTACTGTTGCTGTTTTACTTGCTGTAATAGTTGTTGTTGCTTCCTCATTTATGGTAGACCTTGTATTTAATGCTGAACCTTTTACTATGTTCCAGCTTCTAGGTGCCACTAATATCTTATTCCTCCATGAATATTAGCTTGAATGCTGAATATTAACTCTAGAAACCACTTTTCCGACCACAACATTTATCAACTCAGATCAACCTGAAGCTCCCTGACTGCCCTGATTTGTCAGTCTATTTCCTTATCATCAACGAACTTGTCGTTATTTATACCCTCATATAGTTTGTTTACAAATAGCTTAAACACGGGGAGGCCATTCAGAATTTTGTCCTCTAAAGGGACTTTCTCTTCCATCAGTCAGCCTTGTATGGACCAAGAAACCTTCTACAATACCTTGATTGATTTTTAAGACTTATAAAGCGCTTGAACCGTTTGGTTACTAAGAATTAAGTGGTTAATATTATCAATTTATCATTAGCACCTTCTTACTACTGTGACTAATTTATTGGGCTTTTATTTTTAGAAAAATAGTCAGCAGGCAATCAACACAATTCCAAGGACTTGTATTGAAAACAACAAAAAATGAGCAAAATACCGAAGTCACAATTTGACTGTCTTTAGTGAGATGTTAATCAAACTAAAGACTGAGAATCCGAGTGATTTTTTGTGATACATTAAAACTATGCAAGCATCTATAAAATTTCTGACATAATCCTAACCCCACTAGACTTTGAAGAAGCAACTGACAGTATTCCCATGCACTCTGCCCCAGGTCTAGACTCATGAAAATCCACATTCATCGAAAATTGAAAAGAAAGACACACTATCACGTGTCTTAAATACACAGTGGAGACGGAGTGTAGATACACGAGTCACCCCACAGCCATTAAAATCACAGATATAGCCCCACTCCACAAAGGTGGCAGCAAAGCAAATGGAAAAACTATAGATTGATAGCAATGACAGCACATTACTAAATTTTTTGGAAGAGTTTTACGAAATATTGATAAACACATGGAATTACAACAATTGCACAAAACAGGACAAAATAGGTTTAGAGTAAGTCGCTCCTGGCTCTCTCAGCTGTCGGACCATTACGACACGGTCTTGGATGCTCTGAAAAGGAATAAAATTCAGAAGTATACACAGACCTTGTAAGAGTCCTCAACAAGTGTGATCATGGAAAAACACATGAAATGCGTGCAACACGATTACCTGTAGAAGACGCCAGATGAACTTCCAATTTTCTAATAAACTGGACGCAAAGAGTAAAATCTAAGGCTATAACAGTAACAAGTTCTGTTCGTCAATGCAAGTACTCGTCCCAATTCACTTCCTCATACTCATACTCGACGCAGAGAAATAAAAAGTAATACCTTGTATGCTTGTTCTCGCGCCTCAGTATTACCAGTGAAGAAGCCACTCATGGCGAAACGTTTCCCCAAAGTCTCGAACTGCGCATGTGTATCTTTGTCTATATGTTGTCGGTATCACCATACCTTCTTTCTAGCTCTTTAGAAGCAATGTTAACTCAAAGATTGATTTACACCGTTTAATCGCAGGTTACTCTCTGTCTAGTAGTACCTCTAGGGTATGTATTAGTAAGACTAGATTCACTGCCACAGTCATCCGTCAATTTAGACAAAATAATAATTCAAAGTAATCACTAACTTTACACAAAATAACCCGTACATAGGAGAGAGAAACTTATGACGAAGTTTTGAACCGAAACCTGATCATAAGCTCCTGTCTTCTTTGTGCGGGTTATTTGTGTATTGTTCCAGTCACGGTATTGTGCCTTGCTCTTCATTACTAAATTATCGTGAGTACACAATTTCGTATTACGGACGTTTCCTATGGTCTCTTTCTTAGTTTATGTACACCTTACCCAGTACTAACTTTTCACAAACTTAAAGAAACTGCAGCCAAACTTAACTCACTACTATGATAATTTTTTTTATGTAGCGCTAATGTTCCTTGGCATATAATGTCTTGTTCTATGCAAATTATTCTGACACCACGCCTGATATGTATGTTATTTTTAATGTTGTCAAGAGTCCGCCGAGAAACTGAACTGCCTGACGTGTCGGGTAATTTGTTTATAAGTTGCTTGTGTGTGTGTGTGTGTGTGCGTGGTTAAACATACGCTTAAATAGGTTTGTACAAGCCACCCTAACCTAGTCAAACAATGTAACAATGTAGCCAAGCAACATTCAGTCGTTCTTAATCGCGTAATAAAACAAACGGTTTTAAATGAAGAGTAGTTTTCTCAGTGTGAAGCAGTTTATAATCCTTGTCTCTAGCATTCACAGACCTTGTCCCGACTCTTCACTTTAAAGCAGATCTCTGTTATTGCAGTATGTTTTTCCTGTACATGCGATTAGTCTTAGTTCGTCTATTTTATTTCTTGCCCTCCTGCTATTTCTATAATAGATCTGTGTTTTTGTCTTACGTCTCTCCCGTGTTTCCTGTGTTTTTCTTTAAACCACTTCCTTCGTTCGTATTACAGAAGCGACAATCTTACCAACTGCCTTGATAACATTTCAATGTGTTTCTATAATATTGTGATATGTTTTGTGAGTGTTTACAGCTTCACAACCTTCCTTTCCCCATAAACCTGTACCTTTCAACTTTTAACATGATGTGTCAGTAACACAGTATGTCAGTAACTAACACAATGTATCAGTAACTAACACAATATGGTAGTAACACTGCGTCAGTAGCTAACAATATGCTAGTAACACAACTCGTCAGTAATTAACACAATAGGCTAATAACACAACGCGTCAATAGCTAAACTCAGTTTCTGTATAATATACTTTTGTTCCAATAGAAATAATTTTCCATGTTGAAATATGTTACATACATGTGACACTAAAAAATATCCTTCATTACACACAAAACACAAATAACCCGCACATAGCAAAATGAAGTTAATTGACGACGTCCCGGTCCGTCTTGAACCATTTGTGTTTTGTTCCCCTCACGGCATTGTTCCTTTTTTTTATCTTTCATTATATCAGGTGTTGTCTACTGCATTATGCCAAACAATGCATTTTGTCCACATGTATTCTATACGCTATACTCTGCGTATATTTTCATTTCAGATATACTTACTTTATATAAATCCGAAGCATAATTTGACATGTATGTTACTTGGGTATGTCTTAGACTACATACATCTCTCATTATTGTTAGACTTTTCAGGTATATCTAATTATTTTTTTTATTAACACATAGGCCGTTTCCCACCAAGGCAGGGTGGCCTGACAAAGAAAAACTTTCATCATCATTCACTCCATTACTGTCTTGCCAGAGGCGTGCTTACACTACAGCTACAAAACTGCAACATTAACACCCCTCCTTCAGAGTGCCGGCACTGTACTTCCCATATCCAGGAATCAAGTCCGGCCTGCCGGTTTTCCTGAAATCCTTCATGTTACCTTGCCTACACTCCAACAGCACGTCAAGTCCTAAAAACCATTTGTCTCCATTCGCTCCTATCTAACACGCTCACGCACGCTTGCTGGAAGTCCAAGCCCCTCGCACACAAAACCTCCTTTACCCCCTCCCTCCAACCTTTTCTAGGCCGACCCCTACCCCGCCTTCTCTCCACTACAGATTTATACACTCTCGAAGTCATTCTATTTTGTTCCATCCTCTTTATATGTCCAAACCATCTCAATAACCCCTCCTCAGCTCTGCACAGATGCAGAGTAAACTTTTATACTGGCAACGTTTCGCTCTATTAAAAAGCTTTATCTCTCACTTATAGAGGGTAAAGAATATCATATGGTATACTATACCCAGACATGTGTAACACCTGGATATCTTTATTGGAGAAACGTATCGCCTGCGCCTCAGGCTTCTTCAGCTGAATACAGGGGCGACATTTATACCGAAGACAGTGGAAGAGATGAGGTAATTTTTATGAACACTTATAAGTGTTCAGTTCCTTAGCCCTGACTGAAGGTGTTCAGTCCCTTGGCCTAAAAGTGACTAAATATTAAGGTTAAGACACTGAACACTAATATTCACTGTCCACGTCTTCCATTGCCCCTTATCACTGATAGGTGTTCAGTTCCCTGAAGGAACTAAGCACCTTAAAACTTCCTATCTACTTTAACTGCCACCAGTATTAAAGTCACCTCTGTATTTGACTGAAGAAGCCTGCTGCGCAGGCGAAACGTTTCAACAATAAGGATACTCAAGTGCTGCACACGTGTCTTATTCATCAAGGGACAGAGTGGTCCAGTTTCGTCTTGCACGAGTGTACCAGCACCTGCGTCTCACACTGACGTGATTAATTATGTTTCACGGGAACTGGCTGGACCTCAAGGATATTCTCAGGCGATGATTAAGACTAAATTGCTGCCCTGGATAATGTGTGTGTGTGTGTGTGTGTGTGAGAGGAGAGAGAGAGAGAGAGAGAGAGAGAGAGAGAGAGAGAGAGAGAGAGAGAGAGAGAGACAGAGAGAGACAGAGAGAGACAGAGAGAGAGAGAGAGAGAGACAGAGAGAGACAGAGAGAGACAGAGACAGAGAGAGACAGAGAGAGACAGAGAGAGACAGAGAGAGACAGAGAGAGACAGAGAGAGACAGAGACAGAGACAGACAGAGACAGAGACAGAGACAGACAGAGACAGAGACAGACAGAGACAGAGACAGACAGAGACAGAGACAGACAGAGACAGACAGAGACAGAGACAGACAGAGACAGACACAGACAGAGACAGACACAGACAGACAGACACAAACAGACAGACACAGACAGACAGACACAGACAGACAGACACAGACAGACAGACACAGACAGACACACAGACAGACAGACACAGACAGACAGACACAGACAGACAGACACAGACAGACAGACACAGACAGACAGACACAGACAGACAGAGAGAGAGAGAGAGAGAGAGAGAGAGAGAGAGAGAGAGAGAGAGAGAGAGAGAGAGACACAGACAGAGACAGAGAGAGACAGAGTCTACGTACTCGTCTATTTGTATTTACTTATTTACGGTTACAGAGGTCGAGTCCCAGCTCCTTGCCCTGCCCCTTAAACTGGCCACTACCGGATTTATTTTCTCCTAGCTTCGTGAGCTCTATGATACCTCTTTTTAAGAAGTGGACTGATCGACTTTCTGATCCCCCTGAGGCTGAAGAAATATTTCCTGACATCCTTGTGACTCTCGTGTTTTTAACTTCCAACTGTGCCTTCCCATACCTGTTTCTTGCTTCTCAAACAGTTTATAACACACGACTACCTAGATGACTTTGCGAGTTCGTTCTCTAGTTCCTGATCCCGCCTCTTTATGATGGCAAAACGAACACTTGTTCGCTCATGTATAGAATTCTGTCTACCTTTGCTCTACACAAAGCAAAATGTTATCCCAGTAAAAGTTTGTTTTTCAATCTCTGTGCTTTACATGTGACCGATTCGAGGGCTCTTCTACCAACGTAACTGCCGTAGCCCAAGTTTTTCCTTCGACCCACTATTGGAAACGGAGCTGTACAACATGTGGAGAGATGAAACAGTTGAAGTTGGCGTCACATGTGGGCATGACCCATTACTGGAAGTAGGTTTGGACAATAAGGCAGGCCGAACAAAAGTTTCTCAGTACCAGTTTTCATGGTGTTGTATCAGACACGTATCATTATATCTAATGATATCTGTACCCAAATTGCACCCAGAGTCCCCCTGTTTCTCAAAAGATTTAATCTACACTTTCACATTTCTCATTCCCGTAAGCTGTTATAGCAGTGTGCAGATTAGAGACCAGACCTTCAAATATCTTCCATGTATGTATTCTTCAGGTTTCTCTGTTTTCTATTCCAGAGAGAACATAACTAATGCTCTGAGGCGTTCCCAATACTGTAAAGATTTTAGTGGTTTGATGGGGGCAGTATACCTCTGTGAATTTTACAGTTATCTTTTCTGCCTTAAATAGTGCTACTAGAACTGAACAATATTAAAATCATAAGAGAACGAGTGATTTTAAAAGTACTATCTTTGGCGTTCCTTCTCTTGTTTTTGCAAGTTCTTAGAATCTACCCTGACATTTGCTGGACTTACGCTATTGAATTTTCAAGATGATAGATCCGCTAAATATTTTTGTTGTTCCTTACGTTCTATATTATTTGCCTGCATTCCGTATACTGTGCTAGTTTTAAAGTTTTAAAGTCACCACTGAACATCATGTTAATTTTCATTTACCCATTGAAACACTGCAATTTTTCCTGTGTCTTCTATTAAGGTGACTTTCGTACTTAATTTGTTATCATCTCTGAAACATGATAGGAATCTGTTATTAATGTTCTTGCTATGTGAGGATGATGGGAAACAGTAGTGATGATACTAGAACCGTACCCTAGGTACTGAACATTTATTTATTTTCTGAGACTTTACTTCAGTTTTATTTATTATCACTTTTTTATGATCTGTTTGTTAGAAAACTGAGTATCCATTTTTTTTTTTACTTTTTTTTTGTTATACCTAATGACCTCATTTTATGTGATGTTACTCCATAGCGGTATTTTTAAAAGCCTTTGCGAAACCTGTGTCTATTTTCATACATGTCACCACTACGTTATTTCATCCATCCTAATTCTGTATGGACTAACGTAGCATGGAGCAGGTTTCGTGAGTGTATGTATTCACTATGTTGTAATGACCAAGTGTCACCAGTCCAAACTTCTTATAAAAACAATCAGCCGACATTAATGCTTCCTGGTATCTTGGCTCCTATCATACATACTCTAGAAACTGTTTACCTAGAAGGTGTTCCGGAGGTCAAAACAACGCGACCCCGTTAGGGTCAGTCAATTTTGTTCCTTCAAATAATCCTACCAACCCCCCCAGCTCCGGGACTACTCGTTGTAAACCTCTTGACTTTCTGAGTTTCTGAACTTGCTTGATCACGTGTGGGCTCAATGGTGGCGCTGAGTACTGTACGAATCCTCATGGTTGTAGTTGCGGGAATCAAGTTTCAGCTCCTGGTCCAACCTCAAACCACACACGACCGGCTTCACTAATTCTCTCTACCTACACACACACACACACACACACACACACACACACACACACACAGACACACACACACACACACACACAGACACAACACACACACACACACACACACACACACACACACACACACACACACACACAACAAAGCAATGTGTCATCAGTGGTGCCATATAGTTTCTTTCCCCAGGGGCAGAGTGGTCATTTCCTGTACCACTTGGGTAGTTTAATGATCACTTCCGCTAGAGTGTAGATGAACCCCTCAGAGTCTCTCACTACCCGCGCTGGCTGCCTCATTCTCTCTAGCCTCATAATCACCCATTAAATACCTCGCAGTTATAATTAACTACAACGATAAAAGCTTTAATTACTTCCTTCTCTAAATAGCTTTTTGCCTAAACTCGCTGTTGATTTAGTCCTTGATTGTAATTACTGCAACGTTTTTATGCTGGTGCTTATAATTAACTGTTATTATTACCGTCCTTGATAATGTCTCGTTTTTTTGTGGAAAATAATTAGAGGCGTCACCACTGAGGCGACCAATGCTATTTCCCAAAATTAAATTTATGTCTTCACTGGCCTCGAATATATCAAAGTGGATGTAGGAGCGTAATTCTGACAGGTGCAGGTATAAAGACAATATGCAAAAATTACAATATGATAAAACTCAGCACTGAGCGAAACGTAGTTTCAATAAAAACTAGTTTTGCATATTCTCTATACGTGTATCAGACTTGTATCCGGAGTTTGTAGACGGTAGTCACCCCATACACACACTGTGGGCTTAGTCACCCCATACTCACACTGTGGGCTCTAGTCACCCCGACTCACACTGTGGGCTCTAGTCACCCTGTACTACACTGTGGGCTCTAGTCACCCTTCATCACACTGTGGGCTCTAGTCACCCCATACACACACTGTGGCTCTAGTCACCCATACACACTGTGGGCTCTAGTCACCCCATAACACACTGTGGGCTCTAGTCACCCCATAACACACTGTGGGCTCTAGTCACCCCATACACACACTGTGGGCTGTAGTCACCCCATACTCACACTCGAGCTGTAGTCACCCCATACTCACACTGTGGGCTGTAGTCACCCCATACTCACACTGTGGGCTGTAGTCACCCATACTTCACACTGTGGCTCTAGTCACCCCATACTCACACTGTGGGCTCTAGTCACCCATTCACACTGTGGGCTCTAGTCACCCCAACTCAATTGTGAGCTTAGTCACCCCATACTCACACTGTGGGCTCGTACATCCCCTGATACTCACACTGTGGGCTCTAGTCACCCATACCACACTGTGGGCTCTAGTCACCCCATACTCACACTGTGGGCTCTAGTCACCCCATACTCACACTGTGGGCTCTAGTCACCCCATACTCACACTGTGGGCTCTAGTCACCCCATACTCACACTGTGGGCTCTAGTCACCCCATACTCACACTGTGGGCTCTAGTCACCCCATACTCACACTGTGGGCTCTAGTCACCATCTCACTTGCGTCACCCCCTACTCACACTGTGGGCTCTAGTCACCCCATACTCACACTGTGGGCTCTAGTCACCCCATACTCACACTGTGGGCTCTAGTCACCCCATACTCACACTGTGGGCTCTAGTCACCCCATACTCACACTGTGGGCTCTAGTCACCCCATACTCACACTGTGGGCTCTAGTCACCCCATACTCACACTGTGGGCTCTAGTCACCCCATACTCACACTGTGGGCTCTAGTCACCCCATACTCACACTGTGAACTGTAGTCACCCATACTCACACTGTGAACTGTAGTCACCCATACTCACACTGTGAACTGTAGTCACCCATACTCACACTGTGAACTGTAGTCACCCATACTCACACTGTGAACTGTAGTCACCCATACTCACACTGTGAACTGTAGTCACCCATACTCACACTGTGAACTGTAGTCACCCATACTCACACTGTGAACTGTAGTCACCCATACTCACACTGTGAACTGTAGTCACCCATACTCACACTGTGAACTGTAGTCACCCATACTCACACTGTGAACTGTAGTCACCCATACTCACACTGTGAACTGTAGTCACCCATACTCACACTGTGAACTGTAGTCACCCATACTCACACTGTGAACTGTAGTCACCCATACTCACACTGTGAACTGTAGTCACCCATACTCACACTGTGAACTGTAGTCACCCATACTCACACTGTGAACTGTAGTCACCCATACTCACACTGTGAACTGTAGTCACCCATACTCACACTGTGAACTGTAGTCACCCATACTCACACTGTGAACTGTAGTCACCCATACTCACACTGTGAACTGTAGTCACCCATACTCACACTGTGAACTGTAGTCACCCATACTCACACTGTGAACTGTAGTCACCATACTCACACTGTGAACTGTAGTCACCCATACTCACACTGTGAACTGTAGTCACCTCATACTCACACTGTGAACTGTAAGTCACCCTTACTCACACTGTGAACTGTAGTCACCCATACTCACACTGTGAACTGTAGTCACCCATACTCACACTGTGAACTGTAGTCACCCATACTCACACTGTGAACTGTAGTCACCCATACTCACACTGTGAACTGTAGTCACCCATACTCACACTGTGAACTGTAGTCACCCATACTCACACTGTGAACTGTAGTCACCCATACTCACACTGTGAACTGTAGTCACCCATACTCACACTGTGAACTGTAGTCACATACTCACTGAACTAGTCACCCATACTCACACTGTGAACTGTAGTCACCCATACTCACACTGTGAACTGTAGTCACCATACTCACACTGTGAACTGTAGTCACCATACTCACACTGTGAACTGTAGTCACCCATACTCACACTGTGAACTGTAGTCACCCATACTCACACTGTGAACTGTAGTCACCCATACTCACACTGTGAACTGTAGTCACCCATACTCACACTGTGAACTGTAGTCACCCATACTCACACTGTGAACTGTAGTCACCCATACTCACACTGTGAACTGTAGTCACCCATACTCACACTGTGAACTGTAGTCACCCATACTCACACTGTGAACTGTAGTCACCCATACACATACCGTATACGGTAGTCAAGATTACCGAGGTACATATAATGGGACTGGGAACTGAGAGGTTAGTGTACACACAGGTTCCACATTCCTGGCCGGACAGGCAAGAACTTAGAATTATCAGAATTGCATATCCATTAAAATACAAATACAAATATAAAAGCCATTACCAGTTAATGTAACTAGAGTACGTAAATACATAACATTGTGGATACACTCCGTGCTACCCACATCACTTACTAATAAGCACTTTGCAAACCATTATCAGACACGTTTCTGTCATTTCTCACTGAGAGAAACGTTGCTTTGATAAATTCTTCTTACATCATTGACGGAGGACGTGTCGGCAACACGTTGGACTGCGTGCAGCTGGTACCAACAGCCTGGTCAATCAGGCCAGCACCTAGGCCTAGTATGGTGCTAGGCCGCGGGGAAGGGGATCTACCTCCCTTCCCCCACCCCTTAAGAGACAACAAGTCCTCTTGCTGTCTATCAAGGAATATATATACAAGGAAGGGCAAGAGACTTGCCCTTTCTTGTATATTAAACCTCATCACCTATTCCCCAGGCGGTGCATGACACCTTCCTTGCCCTACGATGATAAGCGCTAACCCATGAATATAATCTACAAGCTATCAAAACTATCTATCAAATTTATAGATTTAATACGAACACATTTCTTTTACTTTATGAGAACCATATACTTAGTAGTAAGGCTATGTGATGGATCAATGAAGGCTTTGCAGTGAACATGACAGTGACTTTCATTAGTGCACGCTTAATCACTGCAACTAGCAAGTGACATGGCAATATCAAACGCTCACAGCAACAGACTCATTAGTGTGTTCTGCGTCACTGCAATCAGTGACAGTGACTTTCACTAGTGTATATTAAATCACTGCACCAGATAGCGACATGCAACACGAAACATCCTGAGTCACTACAGTCAAACAGTGACACGCAACACCAAACGTTCACAGCAACAGTGACTTTCTGCGTCACTGCAACCAGACAGTGATATGCTACGCCCCAAACGTTCACAGCGACAGTGATAGTTTTAACACAAGGGCAGCGACAACACACACACACACAACCAAATATGGAGTGACAGATACATGGATAGCAACATATGCAACACAGACAGTGACATAAGCAATACGGGCAGTGACAGATGCAACAAGCACAGTGACAGATACAACACAGACAGTGAGACAACCAATGTGGACAATTACGTAACAAACTAGTAGAGAAAGTGGTTACTAGAGTTCAACCCAAACAATGTAAGGTGATGAAGCAGAGCAAGAGGAAGGAGACTAGTAGCAGCGTATGCCAAATTTTAAACCATATTTCGATCCATCTTAGCTAAACTAGGATAATGGTCCATACGATAGCTACATAGCGGCAACAAAAACCAGTTATGTTTCCCTGTTACATCCTGTTAGGGGAAAGAGGATCTACCTTAAGTATTTGTATCTTTAGGCTCATATTATCGTTTTCTTTAAAATTTGTGTAAGTTTTATATAATATATATATATATATATATATATATATATATATATATATATATATATATATATATATATATATATATATATATATATTTTTCTTTACATTTCTACATATCTGCTGGAACTGAGATGTGGTAGAATTAAGAATTTTATAAGCCATGTGATAGGAACATGCATTATAATTACATTATATAGTGTATTGTAAGTGAGAGTGGGGAAGTAGGATATACACAAGTTAAACTGACACGGACCAGACAGCTATGATTTGTGTGCATCTGTGCTTACTTTTTTGTGTGTTTTGCTCTGCTCGCCTGATTGATGATGTGTTGTGATGTAGCCATGCGTCAGAATACATCACAGGTTTCCACCAATTATAGTTGTCGCCTTATTATGACTTTAGAAGTCTCTGATTAGAAGCTCTGTATGCTGCTTGGGAGCAGAGAGCGTGGAGACTGGTGTGAGAGTCGCGTGTGTGTGAACGCCTTCATGAAGAGAATATAGAAGGGTTCCTGCTTCAGTTATAAGCCTGACTTCATTTTAATGATACACAGAAATATGCTATATTTCTATGTATCATTCTGTGTTAATTTGTGCGGACAGATGTTTAGTGTGTTTGTGCTACTCTGTTTACTCTGTTCTGGAGAACATTGTAATTGGTACTACGTATGTGTGTTTAGTTCTAGTGAGAGGTCCCCTCATAGTACAGGAATGGTTCAAGGTTATACCTCCTACAAAACCCCACACATTTTCGCAGTACATACTAATTACACTATACTTGCGGGGATCACTTATATGCTTAGGCCACCAAGCTCCTATATACTATATGCATTACTAAACAAAATTTCAGTTATTCAATTATATATTCAAATATTTTGTGTGTTTTTGATTCACGGTAGTTTAGGTATAAATGCCCTTTCTATTTAATTTTAGACCTCCAGAGAGATGGTTATTAATAACCATTTATGCACTATGCCGTGTTCATACTCCTTTGCCTTGACTATTATAAATAAATGTGTAGCGTTTCTTCCCAATCTATAGAAGTTAGGCAGTGCGAAGAGTAAGAATATTTTTAAGTTTTTTCAGAAGCTGCCGTTTACAGCTCCCTGCTCTGCTTCAATATGATACCCAAAGTAAAGCCTCTAGAGACAACCCATGAAGGCAGTATGGGAAGCAAGTAACATATTCCACCACACAATGGATTTCAGAGATGAAATATGCATAACAATGAAATATGTCAGACTTCAGCAGGGCAAGGAGGATATCGTCAAGTATTCCGTTACAGGTTCAGCAGCTACGAGCTTCAGATTTCGTTCCGAGAGACCTGGAGTTACTATCACTTAATTAAGCACTAAGGTGTCTCATGACTGATTATCCCATACACGGGAGAAATACATTTTTTAATGAAGATATCTCCATCAGCTATAATATAGCGGGGAAAACAAAAATTATTGATATATTTTTTTATCAAAACTGGACATAATCAGTGTGCTGCTACCTTACTCTATAATATGATAGTTATACAGTGTGAACAAAAGCTATATGTCCCTGTTATAATTCATCACGTAGGATGGGTGGGAGATTTCAGTAGGGTAATGAGAATATCGTCAATTATCCCAATAAGAGTTTATCAGCTACGGCAGCTTCAAAGGTTTCGTTCCGGAATAACTGGAGTTACTATCACCTGGGTATTGCCATCTCTCACCTGTAGTCGATTACGCAGGAGGGTACAGTTCAGAGTTACGACGGTGCGGTCCCAGACTACGCCGCCGGGCTGATGGTCTGATCAATCAGTACAAAGTAGGCACCACAGTTCGGCTGATAAGGAACTAGCCTAAGTTTCGTCTCCAGTGTGAAGGTTATTTGTGAACTCTTCTGCCACGGTACTCGCTTATCTTCTTCAGCATTAAGACTACAGCTTCAACGAAATCTCACAACACTCCGAAGCCCATAAAAGCCTTCCAACATCACTAACTGCCCTCCAACGTCACTAACTGCCTTCAACGTCACGGCCCTCCAACGCCACTAACTTTCCTCCAACGCCACTGACTGCCCTCCGAAGCTAACTTCAGTCAAAACCACTAAATGACTTCTAGCATCACTAACAGCGTTAACATTACCTGCCCACACAAACCAGTTTGGGTAGAAGCAAAATGTAACGTGGGAGCTTGTACCCGAGCGTCGCTTACCTCACCTGTACCAGATAAGGTCTTACCTCACCTGTACCAGATAAGGTCTTACCTCACCTGTGCCAGATAAGGTCTTGATCTCTCTTCGTGGGCTGGAGCCCATTAAACAACCCATAAATCCACCCACGTACATTGTAAACGGGTGACAACTTTATAATATAAAAGCAACCATCACACCAGGCCTATACATCAACAGTCCGCTTATGACGATTATAACACCAGGCCTATAAAGCAGTGGTTCGACTATGACTATTAAAACATTAGGCCTATACAACAGCAGTCCGATTATGACTTACTACACCAGGCCTATGCAGCAAAAGGTGCGTTATCAAAATCTTGGTTGCGACGCCCGAAAGAACGACAAAATTCCAACCTCTGATAATCCCCTTCGTGTTGAAGGGTGTGTGGGGAAGAAAGGCGCACGCCTTGCCTCTCAAAATAACGGTGGCGGCCCAAGGTAAGTGCTGAGAAACTCCCATGTTAATTAGCTGAGAAAATGAGAAAATGTTTAATAGTTGTAAGTTAGTTTCTTTGTCTGACCCAAGTGACTAGGTTGACTGAGGCAAGGCTGGGTCTATCCTTGCTGCTGCTGCTGCGGTCTAGAGTAACCTGTTACAGAGTGGACTGGTTGCTTGCTTAATGGGGGTTTAAATCTTAGAGAATACACAAGGGTCACAGAGGCTACATGTAACCTACTGACTACCAGTCAAGAATACTTTAATCCCTAAAGTAAGGATTAAAATAAGCTTTCAGTGTACAAACAGAGAAGTACACATCAAGGTTTATATATCGTGTGTGTGTGTGTGAGGGGGAAGACTGCTATATAAAGGTGGTGGTTCTGATGGTGGCTGTAGTGATAAGAGTAAGGGAATGCAACAAGGAAGAGAAGGCAGCAGGAGGGAAGGCTGGAAGGAAGGGAAAGGAGTGTGTGTACAGCCTGTGTAGGGAAATGATGCTATTGGTGGTGATAAGGATGTTGATGAAAAGTTAATAATGGTGATGAGAGGAGGATGATGATGATGATCAACTGATTGCTGAGATGATGATTGTGAGGACGATGGTGGTGATGGTGAAGACGATGGTGGTGGTGATGATGATGATGAGAGGATGATGGTGATAAAAGTCAGGTGGTGGAAGTGTAGGGTAAAAGCTGAGGAGTGAATATATTTTTTCTCCTTTCCTAACTTCTAGCAAAATTGGATACACCGGCAGTGTGTTGCTACCAGCTCATTCCATTACACAGGGTGGGTTAAATAATGTCTAAATTGGTCAGACTTAGCTGGGAGACTTGAGTGAGACAGAGAATACCGTCAAGTATTTCACTAAGAGTTCAGCAACTATGGAAGCTTCACAGGTTTCCCTCCAGCAGAGCTGGAGTTACTATTACGTGAAGACGTGGACATTTCAAGAGGGATGGGGGATGCCTTGTTACTGGTTAAAGGGCTCTTGATTTAAGGAATTTGTTTTCCTCTTCCTCGGATCAAGCATGATTATCCCCCACCCCTACTCTTCTCACGGCGTGGTATAACAAAAGTGGGGTTAGCGTTTCCTTATTAATATGATTGAGGTAAAAAAAAAGGGAGAGAAAAATGTGAATTTTATCGTAAAAACTGATGTAGAGATAATGAATAAAAACACAAAATTCTCCAATAAATTATAATAGTGAACATTAATTTCGCATACCGTGGATGTCCTCCGCCTCTATCTCTCCACCTCCACTCCTTCCTCAATTACTTACACCATCTCTTCCTTCATCTCCCCCGCTTCCATTTCTTCCTCCATCATCCTTCGCTTCTTCACTCATCCCCACCACTCTCCACCCTCCCCCAACAAACCGACACAGGCGCACTCTCCTGACAGCATCTCATATTCGCCGTTTTAAATACAAGCCGGCAACCTTTTAAACGATCGATAAAATGTGAAACTCGACGACAAAATCTAATTCCCAGTTCACTTCATGCAGAGCACCGTGGTGTATACATAGCTTAATGGAGTTCTCAGTCCTGCCGCGCCGTACGAAGCCCCTCAAACCTGCCATCAACAAACCCAAGGCACATCTTTTCAAGATGTTTGTTTCAAAGCATGGCTGCGATTTTATGTATATTTAGACTTTTAATGTTTGGCATCGTAATACCGGTTTGAGTGGTTTGTGTTTCCATGTTTCTGTTTTGGTTGTCTGGTGCGAGTACATACGAGGGGGGGGCAAGGTGATGCGTTGGATTTTCTATCCTCCACAATTTCTCCATCTTGACACACTTTACTCCCCCTCCTTACTCCCCCTCCCCTCCCTTCCACTTTCCCACTCTCCCTCGTGGTGCCACGTAGCTCACCGGTGAGAGCAATCGACTCACGATCAGAAAGTCCCGGGTTAGAGTTCCTGGCACGGAGAAACATGTAGGCAAGTTTTCTTACACCCCTGCCCACCTAGCAGTAAGAGTAGACACCTTTGTGTTAGCAGACTGTTGTGGGTCGCATCCTGGAAACTATTGTTAGAAAACGCCAATCCAGGAATATGTAGTGTGAGAAAACACTCCAGTCCTGTGTATAAGAAAACTTCAGTACGTGCTGGAAATCATATGTTGGGTAAAAAGCATCCGTGTACCTAATGATGTCAGTAACAAAATGACTCATCTCTCTCTAATTTTGTTGAACACTAATTGTGTGTGTACTCGCCTATTTATGGTTGCAGGGATCGAGTCAACTCCTGGCCCTGCATCTTCGCTGGTCGCTACTATGTCCACGCTCTCTCTTATTAAAGCTATGTATGGATCCTGCCTCCACTACATCACTATCCAGATTGTTCCACTTCATAACAACTCTATGATTGAAGAAATACTTCCTAACATCCCTGTGACTCTTCTGAGTCTTCAACTTCCAGTTGTTAGTTAGTTTGATATCTTTATTATGCACCCCATACCCATCCTGTGGGCGGTAGTCAAAAGATTACAGAGGTACATAATGGGTCCAGGGACTGGACCCCAAAGTTTTGATAGCTGAGCAAGTTACAAAGGTAATGAACTCACAAGTTACAAAGGTAAATTACCTTCCAGTTGTGACCCCTTGTTGCTGTGTCATCTCTGAAACATCCTGTTCCTATCCACCTTGTCAATTCCTCTCAGTATTTTATATCGTTATCATGTTCCCCTCTATCCTCCAGTGTCGTGAGGCCGATTTCCTTTAACCTCTCCTGGTAAAGACAAACCCCTTAGCTATGGGACTAGTTTTGTTACAAACCTTTGCATTTTCTCTAATTTCTTGACGTGCTTGACCAGGTGTGGGTTCCACACTGGTGCTGCATACTCCAATATGGGCCTGATGTACAAGGTGTACAGAGTCTTGAACGATTCCTTAATAAGGTGTTGAAACGCTATTCTTAGGTAGGCGCCCATATGCTGCAGCAGTTATTTGGTTGATGTGCGCCTCAGGAGATGTGCTCGGTATTATACTCGCCCCAAGATCCTTTTCCTTGAGTGTTGTTTGCAGTGTTTGACCCCCTAGTGTGTGTGTGTGTGTGTGTGTGAGTGAGAGAGAGTGTGAGTGAGAGTGTGAGTGAGAGAGAGTGTGAGTGAGAGAGAGTGTGAGTGAGAGAGAGTGTGAGTGAGAGTGTGAGTGAGAGAGAGTGTGAGTGTGAGTGTGAGTGTGAGAGAGAGAGAGAGAGAGAGAGAGAGAGAGAGAGAGAGAGAGAGAGAGAGAGAGAGAATTTAAAAATGTTGTGATCTTTGTAGTTTTATTATATATATTATATGGGTTCCATGATGGCGCACTGTTCTCGAGAATCGGGTGGACATAATGGTTAATACCGTAGGTATATTTTTCCTGAACTCTTTTCTTTGTAAGTTCTTGAAAAAAAAAATACTTATACTTGTGAGGTTGGTGTAGAACGCGGGCGTTATTTGAGACTGTTTACAACGAGATAACAGTGTTTCGTTTGTTTGTTTTCTTCACTACCAAACAATTTTCTGATAATCACCGAAGCTGAACTATTCTGCACTCTACTTGCGCCCATTTTCACAACCATTCCCGTAGTCGGTCCAGGTCATCTCTCAGTTTTTGGCAAACATCAATATTTCGGATTTTCTTCATTATCTACGTGTCATCTGCGGACACAATATGCACGAGACTACATAAACAAAGATGTCATAAGGAGAAACATGGGGTTCCAGAACAGACCGTCGTGGAGCCCCTCTTCTTATGTTGACTCACGTGGATACTTCCCCTTCCCCCCCTCACCATGACACTATTTATTAAATCCTTCATTATTTTTTCTAACCTTACCTCTTAGTTTTGTCTACATTTCTTAAAGAATTAAGAGGCACAATACCGTGACTGGAACAATATACAAGTAACCCACACACACAATGAAACTTATGACCAAGTTATACTGTGTTTTTTAGTTAGTTAATTTATCTTCTGGGCGACACCATGTCAAAAGTCTTCCTGCATTCAATGCAGTCCACTCATCCCTTTCTTTCCTGTGCTGATCTACGAGATTGTTATCGATTTCTATGATGTTTATGAGACAGTTATTTTTGTTGCCGAGATGAATCCTGTATTCTGCAAGTATTCCACTAGTCTCTTTCTTTTAAATTTCTCCACCACTTTGAATAAGATACTTTTTCGGGGATATTGAAATTACATTGGCCATTTTTAAGATATTCGGTAATTTTCCGGTGGCTTATACATGGCTTGTACATTCTTGCTTGATCTTTCAAAGATAGTTCCGGGAATTTCTTACCGTCCCCTTTCGTGCTCCGGTAACTGGTCACGTTCTAATGTATAAACACTGGAAACAACTATTGAGATATGAAAAACGTTTTGGCCCGGTAGACTGATTGGCTTAAGGAAAATAACAGTTGGAATGTCGCCACCACTCCTCCTCGTTGGTTCTTTTTAGATAGTGTGCAAGACAGTTTCCTACAAGTTGAATCACAGACTCTCTCCAGGCATGTGGTCCACCATGCAGATCGTCATTTTCACGGTCGTGACTCCCTCTTTCTCGGGCGAGGGTGGAGAAACTAGAACGTATGTTATGATGGGAGGAGGTGGGTGTGAGGGTAGAGGTTGGAGTGAGGGTAGAGGTGGGAGTGAGGGTAGAGGTGGGAGTGAGGGTAGAGGTGGGAGTGAGTGTGAAGGTGGAGTGGGTTGGAGTTGAAGTTGGTGTACGGGGTTTGAGGGTGTGTGATGGTAGTGGTAAAATGGTGGGATATGGAGGGCCGTCAATCACTTTTCTTTAACACTGAGCAGAACATTAGTATCAAAGTAAGAGTGGCAATGTTGACGGAAGATGTCTCTCCCCCACCACCATATTCTCACATCACCAATGATAAACGTTTATATCTAAAGTTTTTCTAGTTTTCTTCGGCTTCCTCGTTGGTAAAATTATCATGATCGTTATTGTTATTTCGCTTACCTAACCCAACTTAAAATGAAGAAAACAGAATTTACAATCTGAGAAGATGATTTAAGAAATTGATGTGGTAAAATGAGATCACCATAGTGCTACTAGCTTAGTTTACATAATTTACACATTGTATGCATTTAACCCCAGCCCTGCTGGAAGTAAACGTCTACAGCTGCAGTATCTAATAAAACTACAGTAGAATACCTGACTACAGCCTTGTCCTCCTACAAAAGTCTCCCGGTTTGGGCTAACAGATATAATTACTTTACTAGAAAACTTATAGCCTGTGATGAAATATGATGAGTAAACTACTGTGCGTGATGGGTATGTTAGGTAAACATTGTCAGTTTTTGTTGTAGCCTTCTAAATGTAAAATATAGACACACAATATGATTCATCAAAAAATTTCTTAAACAGAATCTTACACCCGTCCTTCTACGATACATACATAACCTTCTTTCGCTTTGATTCTCTGACTCATACTATATGAAAAAAATCGAAGTCAATCATGTTGACACGAAGGGCCATGTATTATACTATGATTTTTTCTTTTATGTTAGAGAAAAAATTATCTATTTGTTTTACCTGCTGTATATATCCGGTGAATGTGTACTTGTGCTCTGTTGTATATGTACTTGTGCTCTGCTGTATGTGTAGTTGTGTTCTGCTGTTTCTGCAGTTGTACTCTGCTGTATGTGTAGTTGTGCTCTGCACAACTACAAACGTTATCTTCCTAGATCATCTTCCCCTTCCCCACTCCTCCCTTCATAACATCCCAGTTTGACGAGAATCAACTTTCCATCCTATCTCACCCTATTTTATCCGTTTTTCCCTACCTGTCCTATTCTCTCTTGCCAGCGTCGTCTTCTCCCCTTCCCAATTTACTTGTGTAACTAAGACAATCAGAGCGTGAAAACTCCTTTGTCTGCTCCACAGCGAGCGGCATTAATATTACCATCTCCATATTTTGTGGCAGTACACCCCATCACCAGACCCTACACCGCCTCATTCCCATCACCAGACCCTACACCGCCTCATTCCCATCACCAGACCCTACACCGCCTCATTCCCATCACCAGACACTACACCGCCTCATTCCCATCACCAGACACTACACCGCCTCATTCCCATCACCAGACCCTACACCGCCTCATTCCCATCACCAGACACTACACCGCCTCATTCCCATCACCAGACACTACACCGCCTCATTCCCATCACCAGACACTACACCGCCTCATTCCCATCACCAGACCCTACACCGCCTCATTCCCATCACCAGACCCTACACCGCCTCATTCCCATCACCAGACCCTACACCGCCTCATTCCCATCACCAGACACTACACCGCCTCATTCCCATCACCAGACCCTACACCGCCTCATTCCCATCACCAGACCCTACACCGCCTCATTCCCATCACCAGACCCTACACCGCCTCATTCCCATCACCAGACACTACACCGCCTCATTCCCATCACCAGACCCTACACCGCCTCATTCCCATCACCAGACCCTACACCGCCTCATTCCCATCACCAGACACTACACCGCCTCATTCCCATCACCAGACACTACACCGCCTCATTCCCATCACCAGACACTACACCGCCTCATTCCCATCACCAGACACTACACCGCCTCATTCCCATCACCAGACACTACACCGCCTCATTCCCATCACCAGACCCTACACCGCCTCATTCCCATCACCAGACCCTACACCACCTCATTCCCATCACCAGACCCTACACCACCTCATTCCCATCACCAGACCCTACACCGCCTCATTCCCATCACCAGACCCTACACCGCCTCATTCCCATCACCAGACCCTACACCGCCTCATTCCCATCACCAGACCCTACACCACCTCATTCCCATCACCAGACCCTACACCGCCTCATTCCCATCACCAGACCCTACACCACCTCATTCCCATCACCAGACCCTACACCACCTCATTCCCATCACCAGACCCTACACCGCCTCAT